>FN649740.1:3587773-3724104 GCA_000310025.1 Ectocarpus siliculosus | reverse complement strand
CACCGGACCACCCAGCAAAGGATCATGTGCACTACACTGGCGGATCGGGCGAACTAGTGTAGCCCATCAGCTGGAGCAACAGAGCAGGCATATGAATGCATTCACAGCAGCAGCAAAGTCGGAACATATACCGATGAGGCGGAAGAAAAATAATAGCCGGAAAAAATATCGGTGTCATCAGAGGCAGTTCCAGGCGCTGTTTCTATCCGTCCTGCCGCCGCCCGCAAGCTGTTACCGACAATCCTGAGCACATGCGCCGCTAGCGCTGCTTGCGCCGCCAACCCTGAGCACATGAGCCAATGTTTCCGAATGGGATGCATCTTGCTGGTACCAGGAACCAACTGCATCGTTGTGCGTCGAAGTCAAGATCAGACTTTGCTGACGGACCCTTGGCAGTTCGATGGCGTACTATGGTGATGCGGGCGGCACCTACCTTGAGTAATGGTCTATGTTCACCTAGCCTGCTGTCTGCTGGCAATCCAAATCCAGCGTTCAAAATGGAGGTGGTTCTTTTCAGGTAGTTAGTTCCCCGTCCTGAACTGACATTCCCCTTGAGTCATCGCAGTCTCCTACCGTAACTGTAAGACCTCAAGGTTAGGCCGCTAACAAATTAAAAACATGTAAATATATTTTTCCTGATTCGGGGGCCGAATATCATTATCTTGGATTGAGACCCAGATCTAACTATTCAAGGTTTTGGCTCCAAATAGAGGGTTGGGGCTGTACAAAGGTCGCTCCGGTGGCCTAGTGGGTATCCTCGCAGCCTACTAAGGGCCAGGTCATGGGTTCGAGTCCTGGTCTATGCTGCAAAGCTCGTTGCTAGTAAACTTGATCGACTTCATTATCGACCTCGACTCAACCGTCGCGAGGGAAGGGATGATTGCTGTGCCTTCTCGGGGATAAACATATCTCAGGTAGGCACCGCAGGAGGTAGGTGGGGACAAAAAGATCAAAAAAAAGAAAAAAAAACGGCGTGGGTATCCCCTCCTGTGGACGGTGCGTCTATCTAGTTGTAGTGCCAAGTACGCTGAGAGTGTAACATACGCGGCAAAAGTGTGTGCACCGAAGAGAAGTAAGCAAGCGGCGCCAGATATTGGACGAAAAAAAACTTTACAACACCTGTCTAAAGATCATTCTAAGAATCATTGTTGCGATTTTTTGTCCGCACCCGGGAATACCGAGAACATGTGGTTATTTCTGGATTTTAGAAGGGACTAGCCAATTGTTCGTTTTGTCTCCCTTGATTGAGCTAAAAATACGAACCGAGTGATCTCTTCCTTTGGGTTTTGTGCACACAACCCACGAACCCGCATCCCGATCTACTGTGTTGCGGTCAAGAGATTGCAAACGCCGTATCGGCACTCTTGGACATAGTTTGACGTGAAATAGCGTGCCAACACAACGCAACCAAAAGCTCGTTGCGTGCTTGAAAAATAAAGGACAAGAACTTTTTTTCGACAAGAGAGACTTACACGACGCACACAGCAAGCCGCAGCTGCGCCGGGCACAGTTCTTGGAGCTGTCTATCCGTTCTGCCGCCACCCACAAGCTGCTACAGGCGATGCTGGGCATATGCGCCGCTAGCCCTGCTCACGCTGATTCTCGGGAGCTCTCGACTTTCCTCGTTCTCGGTAAAATGGTCCTAATATGTGCTTGAGCGTGTTTTTATGCCAGTAGCAGATTTGGGTGTGGCTTGGCTGAACTTTTCTGGCTCAAGGCTCCAACTTCAAGCGTTGTCGAAAACAAGTTCGCTTATGTTTTAAGACCAATTCGTACAGGGAGAGCAAAGTTGAGAGCTTCCAAGAATCAGTGTCAGCAGGGCTAGTGGTGCATATGCTTAGGATCGTCTGTGGCAGCTTGTGGGCAGCGGCAGAACGGATAGAAGTAGCTCCCTGAGAGGCCTTTGATGACACCATTTTTTTCCGGCCTAGTTTTCCTCCGCTCTCATACGCATATGTTCCGACTTTGCTGCTGCTGTGAATGCATACATATGCTGGCACCGCTCCTCCAGCTGATGGGCTATACTATCATCGTTCGCCTGAGCTGCCAGTGTGGTGCACGTAGTCGTCGGCTGCGTGTACTGTGTGCAGTACACGTTGTACGCTTTGGTGTTGTTGAGTTGTTGACAAAGTTTACTTTACGAGTTGAGTCGTGATTTTTCAGTGATATATTAGGGGTCGTACCTTGGTTACCTTGAACTGGCTCTAGTTGTTAGGCTACCGACCACGGATACTATTTTCGGGGAAAAAAATGCACTTGCGAAGTCGAACTGAGATGTTATGCGTATTGCCTTACATATTCTCTATTGTCCTGATTGCTGCAATGTCGTGAATCCGCAACTTTGTGATCGTGGTGGGTGTGAAAATCTTTCCTGCGACTTGGCAAGGACACCATGATCATTCACGATACTCTCGTACTACACAGTCTATGCGGGGAGCTGGCGGAGGGGGAGAAGCCACGTAGGGGGGGGCACGAACAGAACTGGCCGAAGTGTGTGCTCGACGACCTGAAGGCCTTCGGGGCTGACCACGGATCTACGAAAACCGACCCAAGTTGTCTCGGAATTCCCGTACCGAAAGACACGGCACCGAAGTCACGGTGGACGGAAGCCGCGAAGGTGGAGGGGGGAGTACCCTGGCATGCGGCGGTGCTGCAGGGAGCTGAGAGGTCCATGACCTCCTGGCACGAGAAGGAAGAAGAGGCCAGCCGACAACGAGCGCTCAAACGAAACCACAAGCCAACAACCAATGGGGCGCGAGGGGGGCAGGAGACGGACGAGACGGCGAGGGAAGAAAGCAAACGAGAAGAGACGGACCGAGTGGCACGACACGTGCCGGATTGAATTTCTTTTCGCCAATTCCCCCCCCCCCAACGCTGCACCATTGCACCAACCCCCCAGTAGTAGTGATTTCGTACCATTACAATGTATCGCTGGTTGGTGGCCATGTTTGCGTGTTTGCTTGTTCGTTAATGGTCTCTCCACCGTGTGCCTTGTTCTGCCTCTTACTTCCTGTTATTTTCGGCCTGGTCCCTCTTTGTCCTCGCCCTTTTTCATTTTATTTTCATTTATTTTCTCTTCTCCTTACGGTTTCCATTTTTATTTTTTCTCCTTTTTTTTCTCTTTGTCCTCTTGTTTTTTTCTCTCTTTTTTTCTCTCTTTTTCTGTGCCAGATGGACTTGTCTCTGCTTGCGTTGTGAAGTACCAAGATTGAACCAAGGGAATGTACCTCTTTCTCTCCGGCCCATGATAGATAGTGACTGCTAATCTCAGTTGATACCCCGCATAGCGCGAAGCGGGAGCGGAGGATCCCAGAATATCTGTCCTTGATTTCTATTGACTTGCGGACGGGGCCAGTTTATTTGAGTGTACCTTTTTAGGGTAAGTTAACCTGTGACCACGGGAATCGACCGCGTCGAGTGTTGGATCAGTACGGACATACAAAGGTACTGGGTAGAGAGAGATCGGAACGGTTTTTAATGTGAAGACAACAACAACAACAACAACAACAATGTACGACACAGCTAACGACTCGGTTGTCTACTGAGCACATGACCTTTCAAATGGAGCGTATTTGATAGTAGCGCGCATATGTATACGTGCCCTTTGCTTCTGGGTGAGGCTTGTTTTCGAGTCGCTCGTTTTGGACTCTCTCTGAGTGTTGGCATTTTTGCCGATGTCCACGTGGCGCATTAACATAGTATGGTTACTGCATGCCTTGGTCATGCCATGAGCGTCTTTTTTGTTCGTCGCCAATGTTCGTCATCGAGTTTGCGGATGCCGATGTTGTGCTCGTGCCTGCTAGCGGCCCAGATATTGTAGTTGGAGATGTTGATGTTACCCCCTTGTCGTTCCCATGCGGGAGTTTCTCTTGACGTCTAAACGTAACATACGTTCCTCCTTCCTCTCTCCCTCTGCCCATTGTTATGGGGGCTTATGGGCCTATCCCCCCCCCTCATCCCCCCTCCCCCGGTATCTGCCATCGGCGTTGGGTTTTCGTCGCTTGGCAACGACGTTGTAAAACAAGCCGATCACTTCGTGAGCTCGGCAACCAGGTTACCGTTTCTTTTTGCCTTTGTTTTTGTTTTTTTGCGGTAACCATGAATGGTGGTCGAGTAGATCATGTTGTGCGGGGTCGAGAACCCTCACTCCGCGCAAAGGGGATAATCGCACCACGTTGTGTTAATTGGTCAAGCACCCTCGAGGCAGTGACACCCTGGTTACAACTAACTTGTCTCTGGAAGTGAAAGCGCCAGAGAATGATTAAGTCATACGCAGCTGTCATACGCAAGGAAGTAAGCAAAAGATGCCGAAAACCCTTAGCAGGATGCAGCGCATCCTTCATGCGACTCGCCGAATACCTCACGGCGCTTAACCACCTTACCACGCACAGAAAATTCGGCGGTCTTCCGAAATTTCTGAAATTTAAGAAAAAGAACGAACGACGCCTGCTGATTGGATGATGCAGACAGTTCCATCCCTGGGTGCAAGTGCAAAGCTGCCTTGCCACTTGAGCCGTCTCTTGTCTATACAGTAGTCCCTATCAATTGTCCCCTCGATGCGAGGGGACACGAGGGGACATTTGATAGGGATTATAGACAGCAACTAGCGGGAGCGTGGTAAACGGGGCACGAAAAGGAGGTTTTCAAGATATTTCTCTAGAGGGAAAGCGAGACCTAGTAACTCAAGCCCTGGGTTGCTTGGTGCCTCCTATCAACGGTGGTCTAGGTACTTCTTCCGCGCTTGCCCTTAGTAGCGCTTTCCACCCAAGGGTAAACAGACGCGGCGCAACTTCGCTGTTGAACCGGCGGCGTAATCGCCCCGCGATTCGACCTGTTCATTACCCTCATACTCCTCCACTCTACAAAGCATCCATACTAGGCTAGAGTCGTCCCTGTGTACCGTGGCACCCCCCTGGTCGAGTAGTGCAAAGGAGGAGACAATCATGCCAATCTTCGCGAGGTAAAGCAGGTGAAGAAGATGGGGACAAAAAGTGTCCCCAAAAGGCGATCCAGCCCTAAAGGGGTTAACGCTTGGTGATGTGAGAGCCTGGTCCGGTGAGAACCCGGCGTGCTCCGTCCCGGCTTTGTAGGGATGCGTGGTCAATGGTCTAACGACTACGGCATGCGCGACTATGAGTACCCCCCCCCCGCCCCCACCTCACACCCTGGGGAGGCTGCCATAGGTCAACGGAGGGCATGTGGCTCTCCATATGCTATGCGTGCCAGCTCTGCATGAAGCTCGCTTTTGCGGGTTCTGCGTTTGCAGATGGTACGCACATTGATCATGGCAGCACGTTTGCAATTGTTTTTCGTGTGTTCATGATCGAGCACGATCATGTCTTCACCTTTTTCTACCAGGGTTTATCGCGTGTTGTCGATCGTATCCAGACACGTCTGTTCACGGCGCACGGTGATGGGGGCGCCCACGTTGTGGGGCGAGCTCGGGTGCACGACGATGTGCAGGAATTGTTGTTGTTGTTGTTGTCTTCACATTAAAAACCGTTCCGATCTCTCTCTACCCAGTACCTTCGTATGTCCGTACTGATCCAACACTCGACGCGGTCGATTCCCGTGGTCACAGGTTAACTTACCCTAGAAAGGTACTCTCAAATAAACTGGCCCCGAGGGGTCCGCAAGTCAATAGAAATCAACGACAGATATTCTGGAGTCCTCCACTCCCTCTGCGCACTATGCGAGGTATCAACTGAGACTAGGAGTCACTATCATGGACCGGAGAGAAAGAGGTACACCCCCTTGGTTCAATCTTGGTACTTCACAACGCAAGCAGAGACAAGGCCACCTGGCACAGAAAAAGAGAGAAAAAGAGAGAAAAAAAGAGAGAAAAAAAGAGAAAAAATTAAATATAAAGGAAGCAGTAAGAAAAAGAGAAAATAAATGAAAATAAAATGAAAAAGAGCGAGGACAAAGAGGGACCAGGCCGAAAATAACAAGAAATAAGAGGCAGAAGCAGGCACTCGGTGGAGAGACCACTAACGAACAAGCAAACACGCAAACATGGCCACCAACCAGCGATACATTGTAATGGTACGTCATCACCACTGGGGGTTTGGTGCAATGGTGCAGTTTTGGGGGGGGGAATTGGCGAAAAGAAATTCAATCCGGCACGTATGGTGCCACTCGGTCCGTCTCTTCTCGTTTGCTTTCTTCTCTCGCCGTCTCGTCCGTCTCCTGCCCCCCTCGCGCCCCATTGGTTGTTGGCTTGTGGTTTCGTTTGAGCGCTCGTTGTCGGCTGGCCTCTTCTTCCTTCTCGTGCCAGGAGGTCATGGACCTCTCAGCTCCCTGCAGCACCGCCGCATGCCAGGGTACTCCCCCCTCCACCTTCGCGGCTTCCGTCCACCGTGACTTCGGTGCCGTGTCTTTCGGTACGGGAATTCCGAGACAACATGGATCGGTTTTCGTAGATCCGTGGTCGGCCCTGAATGCCTTCAGGTCGTCGAGCACACACTTCGGCCAGTTCTGTTCGTGCCCCCCCCTACGTGGCTTCTCCCCCTCCGCCAGTTCGCCGAGCATCAGTCGTTTCGGGAGTCGCCCGTCCGGCTGCCTTGCCAGTGCTCCCGCGAACAGTTGGCGTCGTTGTCGGATCGTGACTTCCTCTTCAGCGTCTGGGCGTAAGAGAGCTGCCGGTAGGTGTCTTGCTTGCGCTTGTACCCGATAACTCGAAGGAGCAGTCGGTGGTGTGTCGACCGCAGCGTCTGATAGTGGCCGCTGAGTGGTGACCATGTCATGCAGTCGTACAGCAGTGCCTCCATCGCCTCCGCCTGTAGGAGGGGGATCTTGAGTCGGAATGGCGCTTTTGGTCTGTCGAAGAGCTCCTGGCCATATCGCCTGAAGGACGCCCACGCTCCTCTGCTCCTGTAGTTGATCTCCCGGGTGAGGTCGCCATGTTCGTTGACGAGGCCACCGAGGTACCGGAACTCGGTCGTCTGGACGAATTTCTGTCCCGCGGCTTCGATAGTCAGCGGTGGAGGCGGGGGGGAGCTGTGATGTTGTAATCGACTCGTCCTTCGCGCGCATCAGGAGCGTCTCCGTCTTCTTCTCCGAAACCGTTAGCCCGAACTCTCCGAACACCTCAACGATGATGGTCATCATTCTCGCCAGTCCTTCTGCAGACCTCCATACGACGCCGGCATCATCGGCATACAGCATCCCCCGTACTGCCCACCGTACTCGGTAAAGCGGTGTCTCCTCCCCCCCCCCCGCTTCCGTCTTCCCCAAGCACACCAGATTCGGCAGAACAACATCATCCTCGCTGAAACGGATAACGACGACCTCGAGGACCTCGGCGAGGAATAGCATTTGCTTGAGACCACCCCTGAACCCAACTGTGCCTGTGGATGTTTCTCATGTTCTGAGTGGCTTGTTCTTGAAGAAGGACGATTCGACCACGGTTTACGACTTGGTTAGACGAGTGTGCGAATTTCGTGGCATTTATTTGCCGTTTCCGGATGTCATGATATCTTTCCACCGCTTGCTGCTGATGTGTTTCAGGTTGGCGCCGCCAATCCAGCCCAAACTCTCGACGGGTATGCATACGAACTACACAGTTTAGTTGATCGTGATGTTGTCTGGGCGCGCGGGTGACCCTTCCTGTGGACAGCGTGCCGCTATTGTTGCTTCAAAAATCAGTTCAAGAACGCGTGCACATGCACACGGATGAGGCAGCGATTTCATTCAAAAATCAATGCACAACCAAACGGATTTGCAACAGCCACTCCCGTTACCGCCCGTCTACGGGGCTTAACAGACGACGCAAGGAAAGTAAAAACCACTGCTAGTCATGGTGCAGAAACGGTAGCGACAGCTGCCGTAGCGCTGTGGCAGGCCCGTTGGGCCTGCGCACAAATGTCAGAGATGAGCGGAAAAACAAACAGCGACGAGGAAGAGGTACCTCGATTTTTACAACATGGTACAAGGACAGTAGCCGTCGCCGTCCTTCCGGCCCCTTCAACGGGTTGAAGAGACATTAAGAGGAAAGAAACAGAACCACTGATATTCATGGAGGAGCAACGGCACCAAGAGCTACAGTGTAGCGTCTAAGGTGGAGTCAACCTTGTTGCCGAAAAGTTAGTTCATAGCGAAAACCAAAACGCACGAAACAATCAGTCTCAGAAACACCATTTGAGTTTTTTCCACTGTCGTTCCTGCTTCGCCCCCGTTCCCAAACTCCAGATAGGCCCCTAGCATCACTCCCTCCAGAGCTCGCTCCGTATATGCTCCCCCTGTAGACGGCAGTGGGCTTCCGCGCCCTTGATCCGCCGGTCGCTACCGAATCGGCTGATTGCGTGGTCACCACACTTTTTTTTTCTTCCTGGCACGCGGGGGACTTTTTGGACTCGTGTGTCTCCCAAAACCACCCCATCGTAGGATCCGTTTTGAGAGAGATGTTTGCGCAAAGGATTCTGGAGTGGTTTCTTGTGTCACCTCCGTGAACACGATATCTATGTTTCCATCGGAAGCGATTTGCGCATAAGTTGCACACGTGTTCGTGGCAGTAGGTGAAAAAAAATCACTTTTTTTTAGAGGGTTTGATGGGGTTTTTTCCGCCGATTGAAATACTACCCGTTTTGTTCATAGATGTGTCCTGTTCACCGGTGTGTACTGAACCGCAAGAGCCAGCTCGTTGGTGGCATGGATTATTCCGGGATTCCCTCCCACTGTTTTAAATCAAGTCAAAAAAAGATTCGGCGTCTTCAGCCAAAAGCGGAAAAACTTTGTTTTCGTGATTTTTCGACGAGCAGCCTGACCACGCGCATAAATTTTGGGGGTCAAGTGCGGGGCTAACAGTGCAGGTTCCGACCTAGGCGATCCACCATCGACTTGTTGTTCATCGTTCGCCGACTCCAGGACCTGGGGCCGAGAAGAAAATACATCTCCACTTGTGCTTCGTTGACCTGAATAAGGGGTGTGATTTGGTGGACCGAGAGATGCTGCGGAAGGTGCTGGCCAGGGCCGGGATTCCCGAAGAGATTGGTCACCGATATCCACCAATTCCACGACAGAATGCGAGCCCGGGTGCGCACAGGCGACGGAGAGCTATCGTACCGTTTATGGGTCACAGTTCTTGCGACGGTGTTTTCTGTCTGTCCCCACTGCTGTTCAACGTCTTCGCGGCGGTCATCGAGGTATGTCATTCGATTCAGCGATGACGATTTTCTGTAGAACCTGGTGCACCTGGCGTAGGAGACGGGGGCGGGGCTGGGAACACCACTTGACCAAGTGTGGAGGGTGATATGGGGGACGCTGTATGCCGATGACCCCGGCGTCGTATATATGCCGACATCGTGGAGCTGTTCGGAGAGGTCGGGCTGACGGTATAAGCGCGCAAAGGAGAAGAAGGAACCACCGTTGCCCCCACTGCCATCGCCGTCACCTGACTATCGAAACAACAGGACAGAGGTACACCCAGTCGACTGATTTCGGGTACACCAGGCGTAGGCGATGGAGGTACTCCTGTAGGTTGCATGACATGGGCCGCACGTCGCCACCATGCTGTCGATACATCACCGTCTTCAAAACAAGTATCATATTGGGCCTTGCAGGTACAGTGGGTGCTGCGCGAGTCTCAGGGACCACAAAAAAATGTGACGTAATTGGGCGTGGCGCCGCCGCTGGAGTCTGACTCGCAGAGTCTGAGCCACGAAGCCAGCAGTCTTTTGTGCTTCGTTCATCTCCACAGTATTGTCGGTTGCCATAGCGCTAGCACAGGCTTGCGTTCTCTTTGTGCGTGATCATGGCTTGACGCACCGGTATGATAGGGCTCCGTGGATATGTGTATTTGCGGCTCAGCGTAGGGTGTGGTATCTTCTTTGACCGTGTCGTACATTGGTGCTCACTCTATAGGGCTAAATGGAAAACATCACACGGGTCTTGTGTTTATTTTGGTAAGTGGATATTCTGTGGGAGTGTATTTTGTGTCACCTACAGTAAACAACCTGTCTCGGTCGCGGGTAAACGGTTGTTGTTGTTGTTGTTGTTGTTGTTGTCTTCACATTAAATCCCAAAATCTAGCAAAACTCGGTCCGTGGTCACAAAAAGCTAGAGCCATCACATGATGTAAAGAACACACACGGGTATTGCACTCGCTTGTCAGTCTCGTTACGATATATGATAGGATCCTGTGCAAAGGGTACAAGCCCGAAGAGGTACACCTACAATCCCTGCAGCACATTTGCGTGCCCAAAATTGAACTACACGCCCACACACTACATTCGACTACAGCAGCAGCATCAACCTCCCCCCTGTCCCACACTTTACCAACATGAATGTTTGCCGACTACAGCATACTGCTGTCGGGAGTGCTGTCTGTACAACAACGGTGAACAACAGTATTTGCAAAGAGACAACGTTGTCTCGATAACGCGAGTGCTCACCAAATACAGCACAGGTGAACAGCGATTGCAAAGAGACAACCCTGTCTCGATTACGCCATTCCTCACAAAGAGATATTCTTGGTAGGTTGCTCCCTAATCACACAACCGAGGTATAACGTTCTGAGTGACTGTGATCACGTCATATCTTCTCCGTACCGTGGGTCTTCGTGGTATCATGCCAAGAATGAGGACCGAGTTGCGGCGAGAAAAGTGACCTTCCTGACCAAGAAACATGAAACGTCCGAACGAACGAACATCAGCGATGATCAAAAAGCAACAGATGACAGGTGCATCCAGCAATTGCCAAGAGAAGGCCTGTCTCGACTACGCGGTTGTTGAGACCCACGAAAATGTTGGTACGCGTATTAATGCGTGGATCGAGCATCTACATACTCCAGTACATGATATTAATCACATGGTCCACGAGATTCGGTGAAGAAACAAAGGTCGAACAGTAAATAGCATACGTAGCCATGCACAGTAGATACCGTAGACGACACAAGATAACACACCCCGGTGATATCATTTTGGGCTTTAAAACTTTTTTTACCGGGTGTGGTATCCTGTGGGGGGTGCGATATCTTATGTAGACCGGGTGATAAAGTGCAGGGACTCCCAAGGGGGTGTGATTAACCAGGGGGCGTCCGAACACGCACAGGGTGTGTTTGGGGTGTGATAATGAGGGGGTGGGGAGCCCGTGGTCGCAAAACCCGGCACATGCGACGCCGCGGGGAAACAAAACAAAATGATAGAAAGAAAAGAACAGCTACCGCACCGACCGGTCGAGAAAAGGAGCCCTAGGAAACCGAACCGAGGTGTGTGATAGCACGTCCGAACACGCACAGGGTGTGTTTGGGGTGTGATAAATGAGGGGGGTTGACAAAAAGGGGGTGTGATAGCACGTCCGAATACCCACAGGGTATGTTTGGGGTGTAATAATGGGAGGGTGTGATAAAAAGGAGATGTTGCAACACTTCTTGTAGAGTTGAACCGCTGCTGCCGCACACTTGGTTGGTATTACGGGGGGGTGATAGCAATGCCTGTACGAACACTTTATGACTTGTGGTTCTGCGGAATGTGGTAAAACAAAGGGAGTTCAACGGAGGTGACAAAACTCCTGAGCACATGACTCGGTGGCCACAGAGTGCGCCATCCGTCCTGCCCCCTCACACAAAAAGTAGGCTCCTGCATAACTTGCTATTGGGTACGACCAAAAGAGAGTTACGCAGATGTTGTGTGTGTGAGATACCCACATGCCCACGCGGTAGATGTTGTATGCATATCACCCCGCTGGTAGAAGCAGGAGCCTGTGGCATAACCTCAGGGGTGTGTTATCTTATGTAACCCCGGTGATAAATCCATGGTTTGTCAGAAACGCCGAAAATTATCTCCGGGGTGTCGTATTCTGTGGGGGGTGTCGTTTCTTATATGGGTGTGATATCTTGGACTCAAAGTAGACAGTTTCAAATCGGAGAATGCACCAAACAAATGATGATTTATGCGGGAAGCCTACACACGTGCCGAAACAAGCATGTCGTAACTGATGGTGCGAGCATGCGTGTTGACTTGTTGTCCCGTCGAATACGCCAGCCACGGTATGCATGCGCACGGTCTGCGTTCCACCTGTCAACCTGTCAGAAAAGGTCCTTGGACTCCTCCTGTCAACCTATGTCGGCAAACGTCGGGGCTCCACCTTTCAACCTGCCACAACAAGTTGGGTACCTGTTCCGGACGAGAAGTGGACGACCATGCACGTGATACTTCCACAGTGGCCAGTAGTGGTCACAAAGTTCTATCTCTTCGTTCACGGAGGTGGTATTGGCCGGGTGTTTGGAAGACAAGTCTTCGGCACGAGACTGCCTCTGTTAAGAAACGAACCCGTTGCCTCTTCGTCCAAGCTTGCGGCTTAACCAACGATGCTTCCACATCCTTTTAGGGCAGACGAAGGAGAATATGACTGCTCTGGATCATTGTCCATATGTCTCAAATGCATACCCTTAGCATCGTGACCAGTACGGAATAAATATCACGTACTCGGACTCGGCAAGTATCCACCCACACACACAGGCTGCCATAGCACACAGCAGGCATGCCAAGAACCAGGTAACACTATTCTGCCAGACATTGCAGCCGAAACAACGGCGTTATCCTGCAAACCCGAACGAGCGAACATAAGCGACGCAAAAGGATTCACGCTCAACCCCGTTAGGCGAAACAAAGCTATGGCATGGTCAATGCATGCAGTACGTAGTCGGAACTCCTCGGACAGGACCCTTGCTTGCGCTACGTCCAATTTAATGTTCCTTTCTTGGAAAGACAACGACGGGAAAAGAGAGGTGAGAGGAGCGAAAGACAGAGGTGGTATGCATTTTCCCCGGGGGGCAGAAGGGAATGTCATCGGCATCCAGGGCTTGGTTCGCAGAATCTGGAGATGATGATGGTATCCGCTTGTTGTCTCATCCGGGGGCTGGGGGACTCTGTTGACTGACTCATGGGCATTTGGTGCTCGGCCTCCCTCCTACCCTGGGGAGGCCCCGCCCGTGGGGGATCCGGTGAGGGCATATGGCTACAACCCGATCAGATCGTTTGCGCTACATGGGCGCCAACTGACGGTTTGGTCCAGTTTCCGCTGAACGGGCGAGAGAGACGCCGAGAGTGTGGAGAGTCAAATCAAAGCAGTTGTTGTTGTTGTTGTTGTTGTTGTTGTTTTTGTTATCTTCCCAATAACAACCGGTCCGATCTCGCAACCCAGTACCTCCCTCTGTAGACACGCCTGAAGTCAGGCACGGCCTAGGACAAGAGTCCTTCCCCCACGGCCTCGGGGGGGCAGGTCGATGTACCTCCTTGGTGATGGTAAGCAGAGTTTATTACTTCATAGGAGTGTCTCCCTCTCCATCTATCTCTCTCTCCTGCCAGCATACCACAATCTACCATATCTTAGACATGCATGTATTCAAAGGTGGCTTCCAACCGTGAACCCCTGCTACTCAGGTGCGCGGCGTCCACAATGCCACCAAATATTATTACTTCGGGAGCAAACACGTAACTACGGGAGCAAACACGTACAAGACACGCCTGAAATGAGAAAAGAAATGAGAAAAGACACGCCTGAAATGAGGCGGGGCGTAGGGGACCAATCCTCCCCTCTTGGCCTCGGGTGGCTGGTCGATTCACCTCCTTGGTGATGGTAACCAGAGTGTAATTCACACGAGTCTCTTTCTCTCTCTCTCTCTCTCTCTCTCTCTCTCTCTCTCTCTCTCTCTCTTTCCTGCCAATATACCAGACAGATAGAAACCCTAATCTACCATATCTTAGACGTGTAGATCAAAAGGGCGGCTTCCCACCGTTAACTACTGCTACCCAGGTGCCCTGTGTTCACAATGCCCCCAACGCTTATTGCTGCCGGAGTAGGCAATAATCAGCTTGATCGCAAATGGTATAGTAGGCACATGGTCAATATTGCTGCCGGAGTAGGCAATAATCAGCTTGATCGCAGATGGTATAGTAGGCACATGGTCAATACTAAAAAAAACGACGGCGAATTATTATAATGCCCATACACGGCGATATCATGCCGGACTAATGCCACGCCAGTTCGCTAGTTTGTCAGCACACGTGTTCAACCTCCCACGCAAAGCGCAGACGAGAATAATGTTTTGACCCCGACTGATCCTGGTGGGTCAACCTGAGAAATCGGTAACTGTAGGCACGTCTGAAGTCAGGCAGGGCCTAGCACCAGAATCCTCCCCCCGTGGCCTCGGAGGGCTGGTCGAATTTACCTCCTTGGTGATGGTAAACAGAGCGTGTATTCCCACACGAGTCTCTATCTCTCTCCATAAGTATCTCTCTCCTGCCAATATGCAAACCAGGCAGATAGAAACCCCAAGATTTCAAATGTTAGACATGGCAAATATCCAAAGGCGACTTCTCACCGTGACCTACTGCTTGCTACCCAGGTGTGTCCACACCTCTTTCTGTACTGATCGAACACTCGACTTGCTCGATGCCTGTGGTCACAGGTTAACGTATCCTAAAATTGGTATACTCAAAGAAAATGGACCCGAATGGTCCACAAACCAAAGAAATCAACAACAGCTCGTCTAGAGCTCTCCGCTCGCCTCTACACGCTCACAGAAACAAGAGAAGACCAGGTGGAAAAGAATAGAGAAAATATGAAAGAAAGAGAACACGAAAAAGAAACGCGCCGAAGTCACTACTGCGACGAACAAACAAAGGTAAACAGGGCCACTAGCGATAGGAAGCGCACGTCCACTTGTGGGGGTTGATGAAATCATGCATTGATGGGGAGGGGGTGGGGGGTTTACTTATTCATGCCATGGTTGTTAGACCTAGACTTCGCATTCCTACAAAGCCGGGACGGAGCACACCGGGCTTTCACCGGACCAGGCTCTCACATCAACAAGCGCAGAGCGCGGTGAGGTATTCAGCGAGTCGCATGGCGGGTGCGCTGCATGCTGCGAAGGTTGTTCGGCATCTTGTGCTTACTTCCTTCCATACGGAAGACAGCTGCGAATGATAAACTGTATTTGCTGGTGCTTTCACTTCGAGAGACCGTCATGAGCACTGTGTAGCGCTACCTCGAGGGTGCTTGACCAATACGAAGTACAACACAAAGTGGTGCAAGCATCCCCTTTTTACGCGGAGTGAGGGTTATCGACCCCACACAACATGATCTACTCGACCAACACTATGCTTACTGCAAGATGATGGTGGGTGTGGGAAATTAGTCAAGGAGCCAATTCGGTACAGGTCGCGCTAATCGGTCTGCTTCTTCTCGTTTGATTTCTTCCCTCGCCGTCTCGTCCGTCTGCTGCCCCGCTCCAGCCCCATTCTTGCCATGTCTGAGATATATAGTTCTGAGCTTGTTCCTCGTTTGAGCACTCGTTGACAGCTAGCCTCCATTTTATTATTATTTTGCCAGGAGGTCATGAACATGTTCGTCCCCTGCCGTACCCCCGTATGCCATGGTACATCCCGCTTCACCTTCGCTGCTTCGTCCAAGTTAATTGCGGGACTCCGAAAACGCATGGCTCGGCGTCCGTAGATCCGACCTTTGCCTCGAACGCATAAAGGCGTCATTTAGGTACACCTGCCAGTTCTGCTCCGGTTCACCCCTGTCTGGCCTTCCCCCCCTACCAGTTCGCCAAGCACAACGGTTTCGTGAGTCACCCGTTTGGTTGTCTTGCCAATGCTCCCGCGGAAAGTAGGCGCCATTGCTGAACAGTGTCTTCTACGCTCTGGCACCCTACCCTCAGCAGAGTCTGGGCGTAAGAAATCTGCCGGTATATGTCCTTAAGTTGTTGACCGATAACTCGCAGCTGTGTGGTATCTGGCACCCTACCCTTTTCAGAGTCTGGGCGTAGGAAAGCTGCCGGTAGATGTCCTTCTTACGCTGTTTACCGATAACTCGCAGCAGTGTGGTATCTGGTGTCACCCTCGGTACCAGGCTGTCTCTTTCCAACGACCAGTCGTCATCGTGTACCCAGCAACCGCGTTTTTGAAACAGGTTGTCTCTTTGCAGTTGCTGATGTGCACCAGCAGCCGTTTCATCGAGATACGTTATCTCTGTGCAACTGAGGTTCTTGGTTCATACATTGAAAGGACTGCACATCCGAAAAGGACTGCACATCCGAAACACGGTTCGTTGGTATAGCTCCCACCACAAAATGTGCTGCTCCAACTTCAGTAAAATACTTAGCTTCTGCGCCTAAAAGTGAGTGAGCTTAGACGTAGGTCAAGATGCATCAGTAGGATGCACGAGCATCCGCCACGGACTCTGTAACCGTTGTTGTGCTTGGCGGATGATAGGCAATCACGCAGCGAACCAACAGGCTCCGACGGCATGTTCCCCTTGGAGGTTTGCATTGCCATGGTCATTGATATTTTTTCAGGATGCAGGTTTTACACGTTCTACCTACGGAAAGAGGACCGGAGTGCTTGGTTCGCTTTCTTTTTCGGAACACTTTCGATCGTTGGAGGAAATTTGTGGACAGGGCTCTACTGGGGACTCGGACATGGTGCTTGGACATGTTGATGGCACTTACCCTCTTGTTGTATCATCCGCGGGGCCTCTGTTGATTTCTGGACAGATGTTGTATTGTAATCTCTTGTCTTCTCTTCTACCCCCCTCTATGGGGGCTTGGGGGCCTAGTCTCCCCCCCTTAGTGACCCTGGGAAGGTGCCCTAGGGGGTCAACGGAGGATAGACCTCTCTTGTTCATGTATTTTTACAAGTGCTTGTTTCGCTTCCGTTCTCGCAACAATTGCCAAGAATGGGAGGACGCACTTCCAAGACGCGTACTACGAATCGTCACACGTATCCCCGTAGACAGGATCTCTCTCTCAAGAATGATCAAGAGAACTGGAAGGAAAACGGCCGGAGGCCCTCTGAATGTTACCGGTGCAACATCGGGGACCGACAGGAACTCCCAAAATTAGTGATCGAGAGAAATACTCTGTGGTCCAGATTCGGTAGTCACCCCAGGTGGGGAAAACGTCTCTAATCTCCAATAATTCCTAAACGAAACAGGAAAACCCTCCCAGAAGAGTCTTCCTTTCTAAAATACAAATAACCTATTTGGATGCGTCCGCATGGAGTCCACGAATTGGACACACACGCATTCTTCTTGGCGTGGAACGGGATGTTGGTCAGCAGGCGACGAGCGTTGGTGTTGAGCTTGGGGGTGCAGATGACAAACCTCGGAGAAACGAAACGTGTTCGTGCGTGTTGCGTACAACATTACAGGGGACAATCCGAATGACTCCTCCGAGAAGTTTGATAGGACACTAAGCACCGCACCCATTTGGTGCCACTTGAAAGACCACACGATACTACATACATCCAAGTACAGTATCGTCTTGTGACAACGAGGCCTTTGGCGATCGCATCCTACCTTTGTGTGCAGGCGGACTGCACACACAAAGTACCACTATTATTTTTTGTCTTGTCTGGCCATCCATGATGGGGTTCAACACAAGCAACAGAGCATCCATTTTGAAACATCAATGTACGCGAAACCAACTGGAGCAACCAAGTTGAAAACGCCGAACACTCCCTACTCCGGCGCATCAATCCCAACCGTCACGATGCTTTTGCACCTGTAGGCGTCAACCGACCAATCAATACCACTACACTATGACTGGGCAAACGCTCTGATGTCCAACTGCGTGACGGTCTAGCGGCGTGTGCTGCGAAGAATGCCATCTTTGCCTTACGGAGGAAGTGCCCGGCCTCGCCAATGCCACACGACTCCGCGTACTCTTCTAGAGGACCAAAAATCCCAGACAGTTCCGCGAACGATGGCGGCGCCTTCATCCCTCCACCTCTCTCACTCGCAGAATCTTCGGTGTTGTCTAGCTCTACCTCTTTGTCACAAAATGTGTCTGTCCTCTTTGACGTACATGTTGCCAGCGCTCTACATAAAAAAATCTCCCCTGCGTCTTTGGACAGAGATTGCGGTGAAAAACAGGGACGCTCCCGCGTTTTGAATTGCCACTTTTGGGGGGGTGAGATGCCCAAAATGCCACTATTGAGTATTGTATCGGGTTGAGATTGTGACAAGAGATTTTGATGCCACTATTGAGGGCATTTCACTATTCAGGGTGCCGCTATATCGGGACCACTACTCTACACAGCTACGTACTCCTCCTGTAGAACCTATAATACTTTCAGAGGAATGCGGGACATCCCCCCTACGTAACGATGGGTGTCATTAAAGCACCACACTATTATTTCACGCAACATACGGCGGGAAAAAAGCGTGCACAAAGCAAAATTACGGAGTGCGGAGGGTGCGGCGTACGGAGTGAAACGGCGCCGCAGTTCGTGCCGCAAGCATTGAAAGCGAGCACTGAGAAAGCGAGCATGGAGTCTACGAACTGGACGCGCGCCAACTGCTTGTTGAGATAGGAGGTTTACTATACCGTTTGTTGTTGGTGGGCTGACGAGAACGGATAGCACTACCTCTAGCTGTCGACGTGGTTGTCGAAGCACATCACGCTCTTCGTGCACCTCTCTTCATGCACCTCGGCGGGAAAAACAGAAGCACACACATACATACCGCGAACAAGGACAGCAGCATTCAGCAGCTGTCTACAATGCACGACACACAATGATCAAAGAGATACGTCCCGCCGCCGCAGAAACAGTCATTTTGATACACTCAACGGAAAGCGACTACTGCATGATACCCCCTCTACGTGACAATAGGGTGTAAGTTGTATACTCTGTTGTTCTAGCACAACAGTTTTGTGCACCTCACGGCGGCGGCGGCGGTAACACACTCTTTGTTGAGAATAACCAACATTATAGCTATTGTATCATATTGCGAAGTGCGGAATGCGGAGAAGAAATGTCCGGCAGTCACACGTACTGAATCTAAGTGTGTGTTAGCATGTCGTGGTAACTCACGAGCTGAGAATAGTGTGAGAGACAGACCGACAGACAGACAGACAGAGCACGAGACATACGTACAAGAGAGCCATACGCCCTCCGTTGACCCCCTAGGGCAGCCTCCCCACAGGGTGTCAGGGTGGAAGCTAGGACCCTAGGCCCCTATAATTAACCGAACCTACGTGATTCTGAAAATCCGAATCCTTTTCGTCCCACACGATGGTCAGCAAAAATCACATCGCAACAAGGCAAGCGCCTGGAAGATGTACAGGCGAAATGATACGTAGTGTTCCCTACTTTTCGATCGAAGAGCTCATCACCATTGCGCAAAATCACCGGCCGTCGCCGGCAGTGCCGGGGAACGGGGAAGACAAATACCGGCCCAGCGCATCACCGTCGGCCTTCTTGTTGCTGAGATCACGTACCAACTCAAGCTCATCTCTGGACTTCAATGCTCCTTTGGGCAAATACCCCTCGACAGCTGCTCCGTGTTGCTCTAGGAGTCGGCGACGAGCCTCTTCCACCACCTGAACAGACCAAATCATGGCGGTCTCAGTTCAAATTGGGCCTGTACAAGGTTCACAGTTCTATGAGGAGAACACCATCCTCTCCACCATGAGGTGTTGCCCTTGGCGTGTAGGGTATGAAACGGACACGACCGGCACCTTCTGGCCTATTTGAATAATCAACAATCAGGCTTCATCATTAATCCGACAGATGCAAATGCGATGCGGGAATAGGTTACATGTGTATATATCATTTCGATGTTCTTCGTGCTTCGGCATATCTATCTTCTCTCGCACCAGCGAGTCTTTTCTCCCGGTTCCTTCTCACGGGCACGCGCGCAGGGGGATCGTCCGTACATTACGGCGTATGCCCGAGGACAGCAAGGCACCCATGCCACGAGCAACCGGCGCCCAAAGTCGCCCCGACTGGCTCCATTTCGCGGGGTGCATTCAACACATTTTTGTCAATCGCACGAACAAGAGGCTTACGCGTTGGCGATAGAGCTCTCGTTCCCTCTCGGCCTGAGCGTCCTTCATCTCGAATTCCTTCTCCTTTTCGTATAGGACGGCGCGTTCCTCTCTTTGATCCTGGCATCAAAAGGACATGTTGATACACAATTGACAAAATGTTCTTGGAGAAAACTGTAATGTTCACGCAAGCCACTCACACGTATGGTGAGGTATTTCATGGATTTCTTGCAGCAGTTGCCGCCAAGACGTCGCTGCACGCCAAAAGCTGCTCCACCGCGTGTTTGCTTTTTTACAATGAACGCCACGGACCGCGCGCAACGGTTCTTATTCCCAGGGAGGAAAAGAGGGGTACTCACCTCGATGTTCTTCTTGTGCTCCTTCTTCATGCGTTCGCGTAGCTCCTCTCCCCGCTTTTCCCGTTCCTCATCCTCCTATGAAGATACGTTGACAACGGGAGTCGGGCTATCACAAGTCGTTCATGATAAAAACCGTCCTGACCTACAACATCCAGGGTCTCTTCCCTACTCTTCAAGGTAAACGAACGAAAAACCAAAGAAGGTCCACGTGGAATACGCAGGGAGGGTCCCTAACACAGAATCAACAAGTGCAGGGAGTGTGTTGCCTAGGACGCAAAACATACAAGAACTTCGAGCCCGTTCGTCGGCCACGCACTCGGAAGGTGAGTGATTCCACAAAAGTGGAGTACCCCAGTAGCACTACGTGAACACAATTAGCCGAAAGAAACATCAAGATAGGCTTCAAAACGATGACGCTTGCAACACCTATGCATATGGATGGTCACACTCATTCGAAAATCTCCACTTCCGCAATGCAATCAACACAAGGACACACACGCAGTACTGCCCTGCCAGAAGGCGTGCATGCTGCCGTAGACAAGGCTGCCCACGAAACAACACCGGAGAGATCTTAAGGGCAGAAATGGGAGATAGACACTCGGGTTAGTCGTGACCTCCGCAGTGCGGCCTGCTGTGAATTATAGCACGTCACACATGAACAACACGACAGAACGGCTCTGTAGGCGCGACCATATGCTGTCTGCATGACAAAACGAGGCACCATGCCGCTTGAGACGTCATGAACAAATAGTCTCGGGTGCGGCAGGCACTCCCAACTCGGGATTCGGTGAAAGACCAAAGCCACGCGCAGATACCCCGCACCTTGAACTTGTTCAACATGATCTGAATGAGGCGGTTCTCTTCTTCCTTTTCGGCCGCGCGCCGCTCCTGTCTCTGCCTGAGCTGTTCCTCATTCGCCTCCATCATGGCCAGCTTGCTCTCGGCCGCCTGTTGAGACACCACAACATGGGCAGGCAGATGAGCCATCCAAGAGGAGCGCATTGCAGCAAGATTCCTGTTCTCCCCTACAACCGTGACAACGCATAGCTAGGAGTCTGCCAAGAATCGTAGCCCTCTTCTCAAGCCACGAACATCATTCACGTCCGCCGAGTCGATAGCCACCTGGGGCATAAATATCTCGGAAGTAGAAACCAAGGTACCTTCCGCTTGCGATCTTCGTCGTCCTGGATGCGCTTGGCTTCCAACTCCTCCTCCCATAGCATGTCTCTGCAACAAACAAAAACAACAAGCACAGAAACACGTTTGTTCAAACCATTTACCAGGTATACCATACTTCTCCTGGTGTCAAATAACGCCACCCTTGCTCAAACGAAGAACACAACACTGTTGTATCACCCACCTCAGCATTCGCAGCTCATCTTCCTCGTTGTTTTGCTTCTCTGTCTGTTCTACAACAGCCTTGAACGCTGCGTCGGCGGCTACCTTCTTGCGCAGTCTCTCCTCCTCCGCTTTCGCCTCACGCTGGGCGACCATCTCCATGTATTTCCGTATGTTTTCCTTCTCTTCCTGCCGTCGCCGCATTGTTGGATGGTTGAATTCTAAGGTAGAACTATGACATTCTTGCAGCAGAACATATCTGCTCCGCATTGTAAGGCAGGGGACTTCGCATGCCACTAAAGCTGAAAAGCAAGCCTGCAGCCCACACATGACACCGGCTCCGCCTTCTGCAAGAAGTGCTTGACCGCCATGACCTGCCACAGAGCTATACGAGACCTCCACTGCACCCCTGGTCTACGACGACATACCTTCGCATTCGCGCGATGGTTGTGTTTTTTGTGTTTTCATTTTCGGAGGTATAGGAACGTCAAAACCCAACATGGCCGGCCGAACTAAGCTATAACATTGGAAGCCAGCCCAACCCACCTTCTCCTGTCTGGCGCGATTGGCGAGTTCGGTAGCCCGTCGCCTCTCCGCCTCTTGTACAGTGCGCCGGGTTTCTTCCCTGCCCCCCCGCGAAACAAGACAATAAAAAAACAAGACGGATAGTACCCACAAGTGTCAACACCTTACCGTAATGATTTTATGATTTTATCACTGCTCTTGTTGTCTTCGTTATTGGACGTAACTCAGCCCGGCGAGGGCGGGGGTGGAGAAACTGTCCTTAATTTGCCTGAGGCCTCCAACGCACCGCCTGGTGCGGTGTTTGCCTTCAACTCGACAGCGACAGGGTTCTGGATGTCTTCAAGAAATAATAAGAAAAACTTGCCTTAAGAGTTGAAACGACGGATATACATTAAATCTGGATTCACATGGCCCGATGTGTCTTATCGAGAGGGGCCAAAAACGACATGAGAATCAACTACTGCCAGTGCAACGAGCCGAATATGCTGGTGTTTGGCATTTGCCAGTCTTCCTTCGTACTGACAGGTCTCACACTTGACGCGGACATGATGCGAAGGCTGTACTTTACGTCGCCTGTTGCATGGTTCAAAAGCGAACCAAAGCGAAATGCAAGTAGCTACCTTGCTCACGGTGCGTGTGTGCATGTCAGATAGCAAGCAATGCGGGGAGCGCCACGCACAACAACAGCATGCACACACGCAGTTTCAATACTACTCATGTGAAATCACCCACAAGGTGTACCGTGCCCCCTCCCCTCTCTCTCCGGCTGTGTGCAGCGGTGGATTGTGCATGGTGTGTGCGCACACGGGTACGCACGCCATGCGTGCAAGTAGACCGCGTATCACCACTGCTGTCGTTTCCAGTCCGCCCAAGCCAGATTTGCAATCGGTGTTTACATGTTGTAAATCTAGGTTTTGGGCAGAAGTCTCTCTTTAGATGTGACGAGTTGGACAGCACTCTCTACAACCAATGAACATGACTAGTTCCGGCTCGGCTCTAAATCCCCCCAAACTTAAGATGATCGACAATACCCTGGTCCATGTTTGGTGCCCGCAGACATGGCACGGAAGCTCGAATTCTGACGTAAAATGTCGCAGAACCTTGCAAGCCTACCAAATAGGCTATTTGATACTGAAACAATCGAGGTGGCCCTAACTTACACAAAAAAAAAAGAGGAAGCTCGTGATTATTCGTACCGTTTTTCGTTTGCGTAACAGAGTTATTGCAAAATGCACAGACTCTATATCCTCCCTGAACTTCACGCTCTATCTCCACTTCTGTTCACAACTGCCTCTAGGTCTCGGACATACCTACTCTTGAGGTACTGCTCTTGTTCTGCCCTCTCCTCTGCTTCGATTTTCTTGACAATCACATCCACCATTTCGCGATCACGATCCGCTTCCATCATCGCCTGGTGGTTGGAGGAAGACAAAGAGCAAGCATTTCAGACACAACAATTATTGCTGTACTGCTGTAAACTGTAAACGCACGGGATATGTAGTGAAGAAGCCAATTGGCCATGCTCAAGCCTCTGTAGACCCCCAGCTCAAAGTGAATGAGCAAGTGGAACACACCATGCCATGCGCCATTCGGTAGGCGATGTTCCGTGCCACTTTGCGTCGTACTCCGGAACGAAGGGGGGAGGCTCGAAACACCTACCGTCACTCTCTTCCTATGCAATCTAATGTGTGACCGACACTTCAATTTGTGCTGTACTGGTATGCACCAATCGCAACCTTGAACCGTATCTCACTCACCTCACGCTTGAGGCTCTCCCTCTCTTGCATTTGCGCATGCAGGGCACCCCTTTGTACCTCGAGTAGCTTCTTCCTAGCTGCTACCTTGTCTGCCTCCGTTTTTAGAGCCATCTGCCGGTCGTGTTCCATCTATATGGTATTGCAACGAAACAGTTGGACAGCGAAACGACAAAGCAGAGGAAGGGTAGCTGTCAAAAAGAACCAAAGGTTGCGCCAGCGTGAGATCAAACATAGCGCCACTTCACCACTTAGCGGCCTGGAGCGCTTGCTGCAGGTTGTTATCACGCGCTCACTGCTGGGAAACGGAATATTTGGCTACCTGAACCGCCTTGCTATGTAGAATACAGCAGAAGGGCAGTGAGGAGTTTCGGGCCGGTAGAACACCCATCACACCGCAGCAGAACGTACTACAGTTTACATGGTATCGGGGAGTGCCTGCTCGGGATGTTGAACGTCTGCGTCCTGGACCACCACGCCACCTTACCTTATCGGCTATGGCCTGCTCTTTGTCGTTCTCCACCTGACGCAGGAATCGATTCTCCTCGTACTGCGCTGCTCGCTCCTTGTTCACATACGCCACTTTGAGGCGCTATCGCACAGTATCGCACAGTACATGGGTGTATCACGAAACATCAAATCAGCATGCGAGTGCGTGCTGTCTGTCTGGGTACGAGCGACCTCCAAGACAATGCCTTATTCGTGCATTAAGGATCTATTTCAAACCTTGCGCCCAACAAGGAATTGCTTCGTTCTGGGTTCGTCCAAAATGAAAAAACAGAAGGTGATCACAGAGTGTACCTGTTCAAGGGCCTTCAGTTCTTCGCTCTCTTGGCAAATCCGCTGAATCTGGCCATAAAAGCAACGTTTGGGCGGGGGGTTCGAGGACAGTCAGGAAAGGCAGCAACACACAAGAGTACAGATATATTGGGACTTTGCCGTATGTTGCGGACTTACAAGTGATAGACAGGGTAGCGAAATTGCACCATACACCGCCGTGACCACACATGGCTCCAGTTCAAATAGGAAAGCAAGGCCGAAATTCGAGGCCAAGAGAACGGCGAACCCCATCAATAAATAAGCCAGTTCTGCCAGGATGAAAGTAAACGATCCATCAGTTTTGGTGAAGGTTAACACACAGCCATCCCCAGCTCACCTCCACCTCTTCCCTGGTCTTTGCGGCCCTCCGTTTCTGCAGCTCCTCGGCAATGCTTTGATTTTGTTGCGACATGCGTTCCTTCCTGCGCTCCATCGCCTGCAAAACAATTCCACATCAAACAGACCGGATACAGCAGCATTGTGGCAACTCGCAAGCCCAGCGAGAGGATGTGTATGAAACTTTGTATTTATGTAAGCAAGAACAAAGTAGCGTACAAGGTAGGATCTAATGAGATGATACAGGCACTCCCCAAGGAAGTGGCAAATTTGTAAGCCAACCCCGGACAGTGGTGCTTTTTCTACTCTCGAAAACGGTACTTGGAGGATGAACAAGGTACAGAAGTGCATGACCTTTTTGGGCGCCCGTCAGGGTGTTCCCTCTACGTTTGCGCATTCCACTGCGGAAAATATGAAGACTGTTCAAATGAAGCATTTCCTTCGCAAAGTATACCACCCATAATGGTACTTGTACCGGACCCTGAAGTACTTGGCTGGTGCTTGGTGCCTGTTTCCTCCTTTTCAACGGGGTAGTAACATGGCCAACATCAGCTTACCACTTGCTGTTTTCGCTGGGCCTGAATCGCTTCTTCAGCTTCGATCTGAGCCGTGGCGTTGGTGCGGCGTTGAAAAGCGAGCCTACGTCAAACGGTACACGCGATGGATGGATCCAGTGAGTGTTGTAATATATTATAGCAGCATTGTAGGGTAGGCGTGAAATGGCCTCGAAGGGCACGACCGACCACCTCCGTTAAGCTCTTTTGGAGCCACGTATGTCGCACAAAGTGACACTTGCGGTGCCAATAGAAACGGATCTCAAGAACTTATCTGCATGAGCAACTGTTGTCATACTAGATTCCTACAGTGAAAGAAAATGTCATCACCGCAGAGTGCCATGGCCAACATGTCAAATGAACGCGACTACCGTTCACGACCGAAGTTTATGGCATAAAGGAACAGCGCTCAAGCTACTGGACGTCTGAATGCGTACAGTGTTTCGTGTCCTCTACTGTACAGATTTCGTGCCTAGACCTTATCTCATTCAGTTTTACTGCTCTGGGTGTGTGACCTTTTTTGCTTGATTCACGTACCATCAGTTTTCATGTCGATAGCTGAATCGATAGCTACGTCTTCCTTTGTTTGCAGCATTTTTTTGCTTTTGGTACTCGTGGACTTTGGCCAAGGGACAGTCCATAACTGCCCACACTGCTGAACTGCAGAAACACGCGCCTTTAGTCCAAGTTCAACACTGGGTGTGCTGAGACAATAAGCCATTTCAGGGCGTCCGTACGACGACGTATATCTACTAATTAAGTTAATTGAAATATTTGAAGGAATGTGACGTTCCGTTACTAAACTATAAAATTTGCAAGTGCTTTTTTTTCGACGTGTCAAGCCGGATTCGATCGCTCGATTACCTTGGGGTTGACCCCAGCCATGAAAACGATAGAGCGATCGAATCTAGACAGACCCAAGAATTGGTCGTGATGGGATGGTGGCAAGTAATATTCCCGACAAACATAACGTACAGCGGCGCAATGCACGTATGTATGTCCTCATGTTGTCAACACGATCAATTCTTAACAACATTACAGTACAATGTACACAGCAATTGGACATGGTTGCAACATCACCTCCGTGGATTACCTCAGACACATTCGTATCACACACACACGTGTAAGCGGGCACACAACAGTAGATCATGGGTGTCTGTCTCTGCTATACGGCGTGCTACGCCGAACGATTGAAACAACCCGTGTGGGGTAGCGTGTACAACAATGCAGCAGCAGCAGGGATTAGGTCTGTCTCCGGGACGTAGACAGCAAATACAAATAAGTAATGTAGTGAGGATATCAATCATGCACACACTACTGCACGTACACAGGAGGAGCAGATTGGATGTATGTCTCGCGACCACGTTTGTAACGATTGCTTGTCGGCCGGACTGCACACACACACGTCCGAAACGCACTTCCGCCTCGCCAACATTCATACCCACGGCTGACAACCTTGGTGACACCTGCGCACAGCTTGTACATCATCACTCCCACCGCCAACGGCACTTGAGCACAGCTTCTACATCGGTAATGTGTGATACCAATGCGTCCATGATTACCAATGTACGATGGAGCACAGCACACCGACGGCGACTTCGCAAGCAGGACGAGGACCGCACGTCCTAAATTATGCCCGCAACAAAGTGGCTGTCATTGAGGGGTAGCGCGCTATCCGCTCCAAAAACACAGTCCCGATCAACGGCAACATATATACGGGCAGAGGATGCAATTATGGTAACATCCGTAATTCGTATCATCGGGATTTTCAACGTCGGAATTAGCGGCCGTGCACAAATATGTGTGCAAACGAGTAAAAAAATGAAATCGTTATCAATAAATTTAGGCTGGAATTCAACGGAAGGTTGGCGGGGCGTATTTTGTACTCTTGTGGGGAATGTGTAAATCGCGCGGGAAAAAGACACGATATTCATTCGGTGGGGCCAATGCTCGTTTCGTGGGACTGCTGTCGAGTATCTCTTTGCATTGTCGCCTATGCTTCTGTCTTATTGGTCCTTTTGGGTTCCTGCTTTGCACTTGAAAGATCACGTGTTGATTGGCAGGATCGTACCAAATGTGGAGTTCGAGAGAGGGTTGCGGTGCTGTCATTCGAGTCTTTGTGAAAATATGGATACATAGCGCAGGAAAACAACGGCAGACTAGTGTACCGAGTAGGTTGCGATAGAGGATTCAATTAGTGCATCGGTATCGATACGGGAGCATCAATAGTTTATATAGTATCATAGGGTTTTTGTCAACGTCGGATATAGCGGCCGTGCACGAATATGTGGTGCAAAGGAGTCTACAGTAAAAAGTAGAAAGCGATGGAAGATAACGGAGAGTTGAGGTGCTGTGTTTGGTGCAATGTGGGAATTATGTCAAGCGAAGCGAAGAAGCGCACGGTATTCATTCGATGGGGCCGATGCTCGTTTCGTCGGACTGCTGTGGAGTCTCTCTTTACATTTTCCATATTGTATGCTGCCAATTTCCGTTGCCTGCTTTACACTTCAAATTTCACGTTTTGATAGGCAGAATCGTGTTTACGCTATTGGTTCACCTCTGAAAATAGGCTACCGTGTACAAACGAGTGCACAATGTATAACGTTTGTACCGTTCCAACAACCAGACAAAAAATCCCACCCTTTTCACTCTGCATTGCATGTACTGTATTCGCTATTAATAGTCATCATCAGGGTTTATTACTGTACTGCCTGATGATCATGACCATCGACTCGCACACATTGGCCTTTTCCATCCCGGTCATGTTCGTTAAAAATTCTTGTAGCCGTTGTTAGTCACCGCTTTCTTCTCAGCCTGCTACTCCATAATCATTGGTCTTTCACCTTGCGATTCAGGCCCCGTTGCCCTCTGGGGGCGGCGGGGTCTTTCAGTCTACCGTGCGATGGTGAACATGTAAATTATGCAAGTGGTGTGGAACTACAAGCCTTATCTCTACACTTTTCCGTATCGTTCATTTCAAATCACGGCGTTTGCATGCACACTGATGTGTTAGCAACGGCGACGTACCTTCGCTCGTTGTTCGCGGCGTGTGTGAGCATTGAGTTTTCCTCGTTGTATTTGGCCAATTCGTTCTGATACAGCTCCTCCGCTCGTCGTTGTGTCATCATCTGCCGATTGATGGGTCAGCGGGGATCATGTCGTTATATCGGCAACTGGGTACACAGGTGAGCGCTGCGTACAGAGTTACAAGTGCTCTTGTTGGCAGACATGAGACAGACGGATACTAGATGTACTCATGACAGCTGCCTAAGGCAATATAATCCGCCCGACAGCCTCTACAAACGGATAAATCATTGTATTTCCAGCAGCACTAAAGCAGTAGATGATGTTATCGAAGCTGGGCATGGAGACAGAGGAGAAAAAGAAACGTCGGAATTTCTTGAAAGCTCGGATGCACTTGTACATACTGCTGTACACACATGCCCTTAGAGCGTGGAAGTCAACTGTACAATGCACCTGCTGATGCTAGCTGTACAAGGTAGGAAGGCTGTACAAGGTAGCTGCTGATGCTAGCTGTACAAGGTAGGTCTGCTGAGCTACAAAGCTGCTTATAATATCAGGGAGCAGGAGAGTGCGGCCCAACCGCCCATCGGCCCCTCTTTCAAGATCTGCACCTGATCCACATATGCAGCCGTCATCCGCGGCGGTGCCCTTGTTCGGGTAGTCATGATGAGAATGGTGAACTAACCCCCGTCCGCACTGCAGCCTGCCTTGCTGGTGCAGGGTGTGAGCTTGCCTGTAGGTCTGCTTCGACAATAATTCGCGAAACTTCAAAATATCAAATGGTCAAAATATCAAAATATCCTTTCGTCGATCACGCCGCATCGGCGGTTACATTTGTTTTGCATCAAGAGCGTACATACATGCATGTGTCCGCTGCCGGATGATCAGTGCAGATATTTCTCGTGAAGAGCTAGACGACGATGATGCCACCGCGTGCAGGGATTGTTTATGACCGTAATGAAGGGGGCGTAGCCAGTTGCGTTAGAGAGGTGCAAAGGCCAGGGACACCGGAGGCAATACGCAAGTGGCGCCGTTCTGGCACGTCGCCTCCCGGCCAGCGTGTTCTCCATCCTGGCCAGATTGGAGACGCTCAAGATGTCGACCCCAAAATATCCTTCGGGAGCGGGGGAGTAAAAGCAAGTGACCACGTCGGGGACATCTGGCTTCAGGTATGGGATGGTGAATACAGCACGAAGCAGATCGCCCTAAACATGAAAATTTTATATACAATACATACATTATTTTCGTACACATTTGTGAACGGGCACCTCTCTCTGTAGCTGCTGCATTTAGCAGTAGACTATACGCCCTTCCCCCGATGTGGCGTGGACAGTGCTCGATGTTGTTCTGGTTTTTGGAGCGCATATTTCTGGAGACTACGACAGCAATGTTGCCGTAGCCAGGGGTGACTTGATCTGAGCCCCTACAATTGTATTTGAACATTTGCTGGTACATATGGTATAGTTTTATATGGGGAAATGGTAGAGTACATGCGCATTCACAGCTGATGAAACCCGGTGGTGAAATGCACCCAGCCTACAGTACAGTAGTAGGGGGACGAGGACATAATACCTTGATTGGTGGCCTTTCATTCTTTGTGTTTCATTTTATTTTGCTTGGTCGCGCGTGTCGATCGGACCCGTGGGCTCTGTGATTGGGATCCGTGGACTCTGCCGGGTGTTGGTCGACTCGTTTGTCCGGCACATCTACATATCTCCTGCTACCAACTTTGACTGTTTGGAGACTTTCGGTAGACTAATATTGTGTTTGGTCAGTTGGACCAGAATGGATATGAAGATGTTAGCAGAGCTCGGAACGTTTGTAAAGTCAAGACATCGCGAGCATAGCAAATTAACAAATTAACCCCAGGCAATAGAATACAGAGAGCACCTCACAATAACGGAGAACAAAGTCAAAAGCCATTACTTTGCCGTCCCTGTACGACAGCCCGGTGCGGACACGGACGTAAATCGGCTAAAGCTCGCACTCGCCGAGTCTGTGTATCGCAGCACCAAGCGAGAACCTTTGGGCAAGGGCTACCAACGGGGACATCAGCTACCACCGAAGGTACGATGTCCATGCCTGTTTTTCCAGCAAGTCGCTCTGCGGTTTTACGAGTTGATTGGGCGCGTTATGCACTCCCTGTCCATGCCAGTATATTTATTGGTGCGGAGTCCTAGTCAACTCAAGATGCCAGTGTAGGCCGCATTGTCAGTTTGAAGCATATCTCCTGGAATAAAATATTTCCTTCTCTAGTGACCCAATTGTAAAGAGGTTAACACTCGCAGTGCACATTCAACTCCCACCACCGTTGCCCCTGAAACAGGTCAAAAGCGATGCGTTCACGTTCGGGGTTTCCTCAGACAAGAGTGAGGCGGCCAAGTCTTTGCTGTACCCACACCCATCAGCCGTGGACATGGAGGTATATCAATGTAATCCCCAAAGCATAGCCGCTGGGGTTGACAAGTGGGGCAAATGAGGTAGCATGTGGTACCGTTTGTATCGCATACCACTGACCACAACACGTAGTGATACATCAGTCAAGCGCAACCTTGATTCTTCGCCGGATGTCTTGGGGTGCTGGAAGTTGGTTGTCATTCGGATCACGTTGTTACATCCCTCACCTCGCTGCATTCCGTCATGATGGGGCGGAGGAAGGGGTGTCAGTCATGCTGCGGGAGAACTCGAGATTGCGGGGACCATAGGGTTGACACGAGAGGTACAAACCGACAACGAACCCGTTTTGCGCGGTCAGCGTGCTACTAAAGACATGATCATCTGTGGCCGACTACAGTTTAGGACTCCTCCTGTTGTTCGATGATCCAGTTGCCTTCATGCATGAGTAGAAAGAATGCCCACAGCCCTCGAGATGTTACCAAACAGCCATCACAACGACGAGCTTCAAGGCGACGGAAAATGTGTGTTTTTTGAAGTCCTGCCTTATCTTGAGATTAACGCTATCACCCTTCTTGCCACATAAACACTTCGCAACAAGGAAAGCGGCGCTAGATGTGGACCCGGGGAACAACGTCGGCGCGGTTACATCTGGGACGTGGATATCGAGAACCATCGATTTGGCCGTCCTGGAAGTCTCGCATCTCCTCTTTGTCTGGACAGCGGAAGTGAACCCAGCAGGCTCGTGTCGAAGAAGCTAGACGACTTCAGGGAGACGCAGGATACTATTGGACGTGCAAAAAACCTCGGCCATGACCCTCGGAAAAAGCTTGGGAAGGTATTTCGAGTATCCGAACAGCAGAGCTAAGCTCTCGACTCTGCCGTACTGTCATAAACTGATTTTGCGAAGAGTTAAACCTTGGTGCCCGTAACTTTTTCTTGTGAAATCTCTCTTTGCCGGCTTTATTTCGCTAGAGGTCTATAGGGCAAAACCCAGCATTGTGATGTGCTGTGATGTTTGGCAACGCAGCATGTGTACGGCAAAGAAGCGGTCAAGCGCGGACCAAACGAATGGGATGCGAGGAGCTGCGTGGAAGGCAACTACAGCTGGGCAGAACAACAACCAGACAACGATCTAGGCAAGTCTATTACGCCTGGTTTCCGCAACGCTATTGCAGAAGGGCGAGCATTTGGGGTCCCAAGCATCCGCTCGGACATCCAGCCTTATGCACAGCGCTCGGTGGCTGATACTCAGAACTACGGAGACGACTCCAGTGCCAGGCAAGTCGGAATACCTTCTTCTCCACGAAATCAAGGTCGGCAGCTTTCACTACGCTACGTCCATTGCTCCCCGCACCCCCCGAATCAGCGCTGTAAAACGCAGCAGAGGACAATACTTTTCGTCGTTTTGGTTCCATTGCCGTTCTTCATCGGTTTTGGCACGCCTACTTTGGTACTCAAGTTCTAGTCGGGTCAATTGCAACAAGAGCACAACCAGAGAACGAAATCAGTTCATGCATCTCTACTGCTGGTACTCAGAATCAATCGTGGTTTGCTGATGACAAGAAGTTCATGTAGTTCCTGGGTGCACGGCGATAGAATCTGCCCCCATAGTCGCTCTTTCCACGAAACGCGGTTGGTTGTAAGTTACTGTCTTGGATCAAACACTTGTCATGTCATGAACATGCAACCTTTGCATTGAAAAAACAGGTATCTGGTAAATCCCAGTCAGTTCAGCCAGTTCGGAATTGAAGACTCCGAATTCTTCGTTAATCGTGGCAAAGTTGAACTCCGCGCTCTGTTCGAATCAATTGGCCAATCCTTCTCGGCTGAGGTGAGATGGAATAGTGTTGTTGACCAGGATGTGCACCGTCTTCCTTTGCAGAAAACTAACCGTACGGGTTGTTGTTGGTGGTGTGGTCGTGTTATTTTTCCGTAAGAAGACAGATTCGTGCGCTCCATGACAACTGGAACGTCCATCCTACAGGTCTTCCAATCGATTTGGGAAAATGCTGTGGGGAGCGAACAAGCCGAAGTCGTCAACGGGGAGGAAACATGCACCATCGTCGGCTTCCAGCGGGCCTTGAATGATTTTCTTCATCGGCAGGAGAATAACTGAGTGGAGCAGACCGCCTGACTGAGTTAGTTTAGAAGCACGAGTGAGTGTACGGAGTAGTAGTAGTGTAGAATACACGGAGAAAAGGTTTGGCCAAGTTCACCGCAAGGCAGCGAATATTAGACCCTGATTGGGCTGTATTGCAAATAGGCCAGATAGATACAGACATCACATCACATATTTTCGACCAGCCATCACCTTCTCTACTGTGTTTCCTGTGGATTGTCAGGTGGCTTGATTTGTCAAACGATTTAATACAGTAAAATACTTGTAAGCGATGTAACTTTCAAGGATTACTTTTTTATTTTGCGTTTTTTGTCGCCTCGTATATGCATGTGCATATGTATCCTTGGAATGATAGGCTCTCTCGTTCATATAGCAGTAGTATGAAAAATGTGCACTCTAGCTTTGTCCGACATGTCACCTGCGACGTCTGGCTGCTGTCTGGGACCTTGTCTGGAGTATTTCTCTTACCGATACTGAAACACAGCAGCAGCAGTGAGTGCCGGCCCCCCTGTCTGTCGAGAGGCTCATTGGATCATCATCTGTACTTCTTCTATAGAACTTGATATCTTGTCAGTAATGCGTGGTGTGTGTGTGTCTGGCTCGGCTCGGCCCCCCCGTTACTTGGTACAATATACCCAACAATTGTCAGCAGAGCACTCTAGACTACCGTATATGACACAAGATAACACACCCCCTGGCCCGATTTTCAAAGATCGATTACTCGACGACGAAGAGGATACATAAACGAAATGATACATTTTCCAAAAGCTCTCAACGAGACGGTTCCAACGCCGCCATTATCGGCGCTGTGAGTCTTCCTGCTGTTGAGAAATCGATCTTTGAAAATCGGTCAAGGGGGTGTGTTATCTTGTGTCATATACGGTAAGCCTGTGCTCATCGTTGAGACGCTGTAGATTCTTATTGCGAGCAGGACAGAACGCATTATTTATTTTCTCAACTTGTTGGTCATTTACGTGATGCCATCGTCCGGGTACACAATATCACTCCTCTCATCAAAACCCAATAAAGAAACCCAAATACAACATGGCATGGAATTACTTTGAACGTACGTAGGAACCTCTACCTACTACGCCGTTTTAGACTATGTTACGTTTCAGTAGTGGGCCATGTGGGCCCCTAATTAATACCACCGGTTGTGCCCGGCGAATCCACCGGCGCTACAATCGTACAGCAGTACTGTAGTTGTTGAGGGCCCACTACAGCAGTACAGCCTGCTACAATTGTTCAACAGTTAGTGTTGTACACAACATATACATCAAGCATACATGCAATTTTACCGAATGCTGGACGACGTTGTATGTATGCAGAGGAGACTGCATTGTATTAATATTAGTACTAAATTACAGCGCAGCTCGCACCCGGCTACAAGCAAGTAGAGCGTCTTGAGAATACTACTCATCAACGGGAGCGAGTTCCCGCATCATCCGGAGAGGCACAGGTACAGGCTACCGCAGTAATAACCATAAACGTAAAACGGGAGTGAGTGTGGGCCGCTGAGACCAGGGGTGAGAGAGTCAGCATGCGGAGGCAAGCAGGCAAGCCACCCCCCGTGAGATCATGACAATGTGCAGTCCGCGGTCCCCCCGAGAGCTGCCGACAAGGCAGCTCAGCCTAGATCAGATGTGGTACCACGTGGTACAAGTACAGCTACAAACCAGAGACAGCACAGACAGGCGGACCGAGATCTCAGGAAGAGATACACCATACCTGAACGTAGGGAAGTCTGGCGCGAACCACCAGCTTCTCTGTGGCCGAGTGAACAATGGCGGGCGACAATGGTAACCATGCCGCTCCGCCAGCGGCAGGGGCTTCTCAAGGAGCCGTTGGCGCTCGGGCCGGAGCTCAGGACTCCCGCCAATGGTACGCACGGTCGAAGATGCATCCCCATGCAGTGAAACCTGAACAGATTTGAATATACGTGACTTGCGGCCGATACGCTACTTCTATGTGCTGTGCGGGCTGGGCGTAAAAAGGACAAGGCAAGAGATGAAGTTGGGCCGCATCACAAGAATGGCTATTTTCGTGTGTGTTATTACAGCGTAGGTAAATATGTGTGCTCGCTAGCACCGCTGTTCGATCAAGGGATAATAAAAAACCCGTACCACTTGTACTCCGTGCGGTGCCGTCGGGACTCACTCTTTGCTTATCCTCGGTCCTTGATCCTTGTTCTGTTGATTAAGTCCAAGGAATGGTCGTTGGCTCACTGTGAACGATGCTATGGACTACCTGGATGCCGTGAAGCTCGAGTTTCGCCATCAGCCTGAGATCTACGATGAGTTCCTGGCGATCATGGGGCGGTTCAAGACCAAGCAAATGCTACCTCCAGACGTAATCGTCGAGGTCGCGAGACTATTTCGGGGGCGAAATTCGCTTGTTCTGCGCTTCAATAGGTTTTTGCCGGAGGGCTTCAAGATAGAACCTGACGACATACAGCGTATGGAGGACGAAGAATGCGCGGCAAAGGAAGGTGCTCACTTTCACATCCCTACCCGCGCGGGTAGAAACCAGATAATCTGCTTCTACAAGTAACACCAGCAGTCCACCTCCTTTGCACGCATGACAGGTAGTTATCTGGTAAAGTAAACAGGCTGTTGGTTGCACACAAAGCCCATTTCAGTTGGTGGGCGTACACGGAGTCTTCTCGGGGAAAGGTTGATCATGTTTGTTCCTGCATTTCGTCCCCTTGGGTCTCTTGCTTTCGCTACTGCATCAGGAACTAGCGTATTAGCCCGCTGCTGAATTTCTGAATTTCCTGGGCATTAGCATACAAATCAAGAATCCCGTAGCAGGTTGTTATTTTTGTGATAAGGGTACACATCACAGACGCCGCCTTGTCTCTCTGTTCTGTCCACCGTCTACACAGAAAATGCCGGAGGCACAGCCCCAGGGCATGCTGCAGGTGATGGCGATAGATCGGTGATGTCTGTACAATCTGGGGAAGAAAGCGACCCCGAGGAAAGGGCGATGGAGTTCGACCATGCCATTCACTATGTAACGACGATCAAGAGACGTTTTTCGGACGACGTTGGGACATACAAGGCCTTCCTTGAAATTCTGCACACGTACCAACGACAGCAACAAGGTGAGAGCAACGGTCATGCCAAAATTTGCTATGTAGTTGCTGGTTTGTAGTTCGCTGCACTCAAAGAAGTAGAGTTTTCTCATCACTGGACCGTAACCCGGCCTATATTTTGCAACTTGCCATCACGTAACTGGGGCGGGAAGCATGCGGCTGATTCTGTACTCTTCAAACGCAGGCGGTAAACAAACATTTACATAGAAGCTCATTGTGCTCGTCCGGACGACATGCATGCAGCAGTATTGGTTTGAATTGTGGCTGTAGACCCAGGCGTCTACTACGCCTGCCCATGCACGTGCATGTGCCTACTCGGCCGCCGTTCGCCGTCGCCCTGCCTTGCGTGCCTATATGTTTCCGCCCCGACAACGTCAGCCTCTCTGTGCGATTGCGGATACCCTTGTTTCGCTTGGTGAAGTTGTAGAAGAGCTGATGCCTTGTTCTGCTCTTTTCCACTTCCCATGGGGCATGCTTCGCGTTACAGATACGCACTCAGGTATCAATCATGTGCTGGAGCAGATCACCGACCTGTTCGCCGACGAACCCGATCTGCTGAGGGAGTTCACCTACTTTCTCCCGGACACCGTCCAGGCGCAGGCCAAGGAGAGGCTTGATAGCGCTGCCGTGGAAGCCGAAGTTAGGCTGGGCCGTGCGCTGAACGGGCAGCGCGGGCAGCGCCTTTCTACGCACGCTCCTCAAGGTGGATCCCAGCGTGGCAGGCTCGATGGCCGAGCCAGGCCTGCAAATTCGTCCCGGGGTCAGTCGCGCGGGCATCGAACACAGCAACGAGTGCTGGGGGGAAGTAGCTCGACTTACAGGAGTGACGACGACGAACAAGAGTGGCGCGAGCAGCGCGCTTACGGCCGGGGTCGGACCAACACCCAGCGTGGCTATCATGGTGGGTACGGGTCACGCTCGCAGTATTCAAACGGCGGGACCGGTAGTGAACCTGACCGGAACCCGTACGCTGGAAACAACCACATGCAAACTCAGCGCGGTGGAAGGCAAGCCCGGAAGGGGCGCCAAATGTGGTCTCAAGCTGAAGATTACGAACTTGGCCCCGACGGTGTCTTCAAAGGGCCCAAAAAGCGCACGCGAGAATCGGATGACGCTGGCGGGGCTGGGGGTCGAGGGTGGTCGTCAATGGACTCGCAAGGGACCATCAAGACCTCTCCCGCCAACCAGTTGTTTGATCAAGCACGTGATGTACTGTCGTCGAGCGGAGACGACACTGATTGGACAGAGTTCCTCAAGTGTCTCGACTTGTTCAGCAACGAAATTTTGGGGCGGGACGAACTGCTGGATATGGTACAGGATCTGTTCGAGGCCCACGACGGATTTGACCTGATGGACGAATTCAAGGATCTTGTCTACCGGCGGGGGAAGTTGGAACCACCCCCCAGAGACGCGATGCCCACTTTGGGGCTCTCAGAGATCAACTTCCAGAGCGCCAAGATGTGTACTCCGAGCTACCGCGAGCTACCCCAAGATTATCAGGTCACCTCGTGCAGCGGACGGAGTCCAAACGAGGACGCAGTGCTGAACGACACGTGGGTCAGTGTTCCGGTCGGGAGTGAAGACAGCGGCAGCTTCAAACACATGCGGCGCAACCCGAACGAAGAGCAGCTTTTCAAGGTTGAAGATGAGCGCTTCGAGTTGGACATGCTGATAGACGGTGTAGCTTCGGCGATTGCTCGGCTTGAACCGGCAGAAGAAGAGATCGAGGCGTTAAGAGCCACGGCGGGGTCTGCTCTCGGGCAAAATGCGGCCCCCGCAGCGACTAGTCGGGAGGGGGCTTCATCCATAAGTGGGCCAGACGGCGGTGATGTAGTGTTGCCGCAATTCCAGTACCGCTTAGACAGGCGCACGCTCGGAGCGCTACATCTCAGCACAATATCTCGGCTCTACGGAGATCACGGGCCCGAAGTTGTCGACCTGTTGCGCAAGAACCCAGCAGTAGCGATTCCGGTGGTGTTGAAGCGGTTGAGGCTAAAGGAAGAGGAGTGGTGCGTGGCGCGGGAAGAAGCTAAGGGTGGCTGGAAGGAACTTGCCCAGAAACATTTCCACAGGAGTCTAGACCACCGGTCGTACAACTTTCGCCGCGAAGACAAGCGCCATACGTCTAACAGGGCTCTGCTTCAGGAAATCAAGGACAGGAAAGTAGACGAGGACCCTCAGAAGGCCGCGGTCGTCAAGGCTGCCCGAGAAAAGGTTCACAGTGCCCAAAAAGACGTGCTGATACTTGGGCGGGTATCCCCTACGTCGACCGCTGCGGACGGCGACAGTATAAACGGCCAGGGCAGTACGGGAGAAACTGATACGGCGGCGCTGGATGGAAGTGCTGCTGCTACAGCGACGGACAGCCCAGGCACGTTGCCTGTGAAGAGCGACGATACAGCGACGACGGGCAGTCGGCCACGAAGCAAGGAGGGTATCCGGGTATTGAGGCACCAGGCAGAGCAGACCTCTCCGTGGTACATGTTTGCCCACTTGACGCTGAAGTATCCACAAGAAGGAACGCCTGGTATCCACAAGGACATCATGGAGCTTCTGACGCACACTCTGGCGCGTCGCCCTCCATCGGAAGACGACGTTCGACAAGCTTCTACAACAGTGGCAGACTTGCTGCCGGCCTTCTTTTCTCTCGGAAGATCCAATCAAGCGGCAAATGGAGAGGGGAGCACGGCGTTAGGTGGAAACGGAGGCTGTGCCCAGGCAAGGTCTAGGAACAGTTGGAGTGTCGCCTTCTCTATTGAATAAACAAGAAGCTGGGTTTACCCTGGGTTGATACTAACTAGTGCCCGACCGGAATTCAAGGACAAATGGTCGCGATACAAGCAGTACTGCTGTTATTGATGAGAGTCGTTGAAGTGAAGGTGTGCAGTGCCGAGTGCGTCCGTTGTTCCCTTACACACACGTGCTCGTCTTGTACGTGGTACAGGTGGTCGCGAACCTGCCCGTCTTGAGCTCGGACGATGACAGCGACGACGACAACAGCCAGAGCAGCGGCGATGAAAGGAAGGGGGATCGGCGACGTAGCCCCCAGAGTGTCACAAACGAAGGAACAGCTCTAACCCCGGATCCCCAAGGGTGTGTTCCTGCGAAAGACTCTGAAGGCCGTGCCTCGTCCAACCCCCTCCCCCAGGGGCAAGAGGTGATGTTCACGACAACCGACTTCTATCTGGTGCTACGTATGCACCACTTACTCGCGGAGAGACTCGCTGAAGCGAAAAAACTGTGCAGCGAGGCAGGGCTGTCACGCCAGACTGTGGTGGCCTCCCCCCAAGAGGTAGGTGGTTTGTACTATTTAGCTCGCTGAGGTAGGTGGCATCTCAAAACGGCAAACCGGTATTGCCAAAAGGGGCTGATAGGTTTTGAAACACTCGTAGTCCTCGATGTTCTTCCCATCTCCACGGCTCCCTCACTGGCTTGTCCGGGGCCTGTACATGCTTATGTTCAAGCTTTTTTTCGCGTGCAAAGTCGGGGATGGGCGTTCCCTGACGGACCGGAAAACATTTGGATAAATGTCATGGTTCCAACGTCTCTGACTACACGTTGCGGCAAGCTGGCGGTGAAACATCACTGCTTTGTTCTGCCAGTCCTGCGTTTTGCATTTTTTTGTTGAAACTTGTTGTGTCACAAGATGTGAACAGTATTGATTGAAACACTTGGAGATGAGTGTACCTGTGAACCACGCGCGAGAGACACGCAGCATCTGGTTCGGACACGGGTGATCCCCTGTGCTTGGCAGTCGGTATAGGCTTCCTTATCACGGAAATGAGTTCTTGTGCACATTATTAGTAGCGATACGTTTTCCGCTGGTGATGCTAACATTTGTGTCAGCGAGTTTCGAGACTGTGGCGAACTTCGGCACGCACATGCAACTGAGTACGAGAATGGTATCCTTGCACGCGCAGTCTCCAAACGATGTCCGTCATGCCCACCCGAGCAGGTCCTGCGAGCGAGTGCGGGTGTCACCGGCACCGGCATGCATGCAGCCAATGGAGACAAGGAGGAAATAGGGTACAAGACATTCCTTGGGCACCTGTACGATTTGCTGGAGGAGAAGATCAACACGGAGCGTTACGAAGAGGGTGTGCGGCAGCTAGTGGGAAACCAGGTGCGTGGACACACGAAGCCCGCAACGTGCACGCACTTGGGTTTGTCTTTCGGCTTGTAGGCCGTGGGCGATTTTATTTGATTTTCTCAGGCTTTTCAACAGAATAACACAGGAAACATTCAACTTTACAGAAAAACTTGTTTGCCGACATCAGGCGAATAGAAGACAAAAATACGTCCCGGAGACGATAGGTACCCAGGGCAATCACTTTTAAGCAATCACGCGATAAAATCGGCTCACTAGGCCGAAAGGATGCGATGCAACGCTGTACATACTGCTATGCTGCTGTGCGAAGAACGCGGCGGGTCTCTTGTGGGGCTCCTTGGTAACTTTGTATGGGGGGTGCCCAAAACAATTGGCGAGAAAGACGCAGGCGCCCCGAGCTCAGGCTTGGGCCATCGACCCGCCATTAGGCGGGTTGTCCTTGGCTTTTGGGCGACTCAAATATCATGTGTTTATACTTTCGATGATTTTGACGTTTTTTGGCGATCGCCTACATACGGAGCACAAGCATATCTTGTTTCAGCACCGGCGACAGGTGTTCGGCGAATTTTTCCGCTCCTGTGTTTTTTTCGATCCCTATGTGAAAAATACCAAACACTGTGCCGTGTGAAGAGAGGTGTGGGAGAAAAGCAAGACTTGTCCCATGATGTGTGACACCTGCCGTGCGTTGTAGAGGTCGCGAACCAGTAAGCCCAACCTGTCAACCGCCAAAAGAGAGAAGTAGAACAATCATGCAGTGGCTATTTACAAAGAAACTGTGAACTCGCACCGCGACCTACCGTTGCTTGGCATCCCAACTTGCCTGGGTGGTAAGATCGCGAAAATGTTGTTGTCGCGACGTTCGATCTATACCATGGCCACGAAAAGCACATCACACCATGTTTCCTACCGCAAAGAGTTTGGTGCACCGAAATTCCCCAGGTACCCCTGATCGAAATGCTGGCTGCACCCTAGGTGACTTCAACGGAGCGCTTGAGAAAACACTTCTTCGATACATATGAGCGAAAACGTAATTGATATAAAGGGTTGTGCCAGACGAGAGCTGGACGCGTGTTGTGCTACACGTCACTAACCAAGCACATGGGCCAGTTGGTTGGTGCGACATCTGGCTTCAATAATCCTTCAAGTGCTCCAGATTTAGTTCAAGTGGGACACGCATGCATATCAAACGCGAGAAGTTTCACCACAAAAAAGGCGGTCGAGTGCGTTCTTGCGTCTACCAGCAAGGCTCACGTTGCTCTCCTTCCTGTTGTATGCCCCCCTGGAATTCGGGACGCCATGAGCCAGTTCTAACTGCAGTTTGCACCCCGCTCTAATTTTTGGGACTAATTCAAATTCAGGGCTATGTCCTGTGTAGTCTCGACAAGCTTGTGGTGGGTCTGCTCCAAAATCTGTACCGCGCGAGCGCAGACAAGGTCTTCCACAAGCTCACTCAGCTATATTACTACGAGCGAACGACGCAGACCGAAGGAGTGGTGCCTGCCATCTACAGGGGTCACGTCCAGGAACTACTGAGTCGCTCGGAGAAAGAGGTATGACACGTTTGAAGTTTTGATTAAACCGGCAACAGCGCTATTAATATGCGCATAGAGCAGACCGACGCCGTTGTGATTGCTCTTTACACTTGCTCTCAAAGCGGAAAGGGTGTCAATCTCACACCCGTGCGTTCTTGTGGTCTGTCTTCAACAGGTGGTGCGGGTGCAATACCACCCTGGAGCGCAAAAGCCATCTGGTGGCTGGCTGCTGGAACCGGCGTTGAAAATGGAATTCTTAGGTCGTGTGGGCACTGAAGCAACTCAGGAGGGTGCTATTGAAACTGACAGCGCAACCGATGGCACTGCACAAAATGAGGCCGTTGCGGCTGAGGAATAGCAAAACTGAGCTTTCCTCCCGTTTTGAGCGCCACCTTGTGACTTTCGAGGTCCTCGCGGACACGAGTGTAGGCTGATACTAGGGGGATTAATATCTGGGGAGTAAGTGTCTGGAGGAGCAGCGAGATTGTATGTTTTGCCCAGTGCAGTGAAGTATGGTGTCACGACAATTAACTGTGTGTCGGAAAAGTTACGGTGGTGTGTCGTCGATGTATCTTGCCCTTCCCTCTAACCTCGCCTTACCCTAATTCTTCTCGCATCGAATGGATTGAGCAAAACAATCGCCTCTTTTCACCACGAACATGCCATGCAAAGCGGGAGTGGCCAATACTGTACCTCAGTGTTTCCCGAGGCTTTTCGGAGAAAGCGCAGAATGTCGACAATACACGACTTGAGTCATGAGTTCGTGAAGCCAGTAACGCATCGACTCATGGAACAATACCAAATATTCGTCTCTTTTTTCGTTACAAGTGGCCAAGGATCGCACTTCTCGAAAGTGCAACCGCTAAATAGAATTTCGAAGCACATCCTATGCCGAGTCACGTGGAGTGAAAGTCAGCAGAAGTTGTGCGAAGTAGGACGTTCAAGGATCGTCAAAATGAGCAACTCGCGCAAGCACACGACCTTCTGCGCTGTTGCGGGAACCAAGCCTACCGATATCACTCACGGGCACCTTCATTTTCATAGTAAAATGAGCTGGTTTGCCCACTGATTCAGACCACAACCTCAAAACCTTTTCGCGTTTTGCAGCATGACTCGAATCGAGGCGAAAACACAACAGCTGGGGGTTTATCTCACAACATGCCTAACAATGTGCGGACAACGACAAAACTCACGTACATGCACCTAATTCGACTCCACGGTCGACGACGGAAAATAAACGGCTGAGATATTCTCGTCACAAAAGCAGAGGCAAGCACAACAGGAGGAATGGGGAGAAACGCCATTTCGTTTCCTGTGTGGTGGCCCCGGCTGGCATCCAAAATCGAAACGGGTCTGGAAATCAACGCCCAGAACAACCGGAAGACACATACACGCCCTACCGCACAACCACCTCTCCTGCGACCATCTTAGGGTACACACGCTTGTACAGATTTAAACAAACGGTGTCATTTTGCTTGACCGCCTTATTGAAGATGACCTTCATCAGCCCATGCGTTCCGACGGGCTCCTTGATATGCCCCGTGAGCCCGTACTTGGTGACCAACTCTGCCGGCTTGAACCACTTGACGTCTCCGGGTCTATGGAACATGTGCTTCACCACAGCTTTGCGCTTTCGGACGCGAATCGGGTACCCTGTCAGCACTATCTTCTTGAGTACGATACGATCCGGATCGACGCCCAGGAGAGTCCCTGTCGCCACTAAGACTGTCCGTTTTGCGTTGCTCCCCGTCGCAGCCACCTCCTTGAAGACCAACACTGGAGATGGTTGAAACGTGGTCGGACCGTACACGCTTGCCGCTGAGAATCGATCCTGTCGCAAAAATCGCTCGTACTTGTGCTTGTCACAATTCAAGTTGATTTGACTGAATACTGGTCTGGCTTCCCACCTCCGGAACCCACACTGAAAAATGAGAGGTTCCTTCGAAGGGATAGGCTCGACGAAGCGAGCGTCGCGGTTGATGTTGAAGTGCAGGGCACTGAGGCGGTGCTCATGCCGTAAAAGTGAGAACAGAACCAAAGGCCAATCCCTACCCCCAAGCAGCTCCTTCCTTTTCTCCAATACGTCCAAAGGCACCGAATCAATCACGACTTCGACGTACTGCCCTGACTGCACGTAGCTTACGCGGTCCTGATCAGCCGCAAGTACTCCGGACGGGTCAGTAAGATCCTGATCAGCCGCAGAGTCGACATCCATGCCGGCTCCACACGTTCCAACCACAGAGGAGGCAAACGAAGACCGTCGACTTCCACGCTCGGAGCCCTCTTTGACCTCCAGCAGGTTCTGGTTTTGCTGGCGCTCCATCGCTTCACCAGCGCGGAGGACATCTTTCTGCATGGCAGGGAAATCCTCGAACTGACATACGAAAAAGCACACGCAATAGTTAGATGCGTTAGCGCGGATATCGAGCAACAGGGAAGTAGAATGCCACATTTCGAACCAAAATCGTGAGGTTTCGTCGTCCACTTTGCGGCGTTAAGGGCCTTTGGGTGCATGAAAAGGTGTCGGTCCAGGTGCTTCATAATTCATTGGAGCAAAGCTCCTGGATCCCAGGAGCCCCGAGGTGACTACATGTAGCTTGCGCAAGTGACTCCTTGCACTCTTTGATACAGTACCATACATGCGCAGGAGAGGCGTCAGATACTGTCCTCAGTACTAACTGTCAGTAAAATACAATGCACTTCTACTACCATTGGCATAAAATGATTTAATGATCTGACAGTGAATGGTGGCAAACTGTTTCAATGTCGTAGGCGGACTACTGCTGTCACCTGAAAAATCCGCGCATAATCCTTGGGCAGGCTCTCCTTGGGATCCCAAGGGCTTGTTCGGAAGCTCTTCAACGCCCGAAAACGTGCAAAACGTTCGCGAGCTGACCGATCCGCAGGTGTATCCACCTCGTCTGGGAAACGAGTGTCCTCGTTCTCGGCAACCTGGCGTCTAGCCGCGTCAAGGGTGGCATCCATGGGATCTACCGACTCGTCGTCATCGTCCTTCTCGTCGAACGCCCATGCTTCCCCTTCATCACTGCCCTCCTCGTTCTCTCCATCTACACTGCCCGCACCTTCAAGCCACTCGGCTTGGTAGCCAGACCAGCCTTGAGGTAATACTTTACCACCGCTCTTTTCTTCGTCGTTTCCCTTCACTTCCTGGTCCACCATCCCGTCCATTTCTTCCTCGCCTCCAGCTTGGGCCAGCTCTTGCTCCGTCGGCCACGTTTGTTCGCCAGCTAGATTATCTACGGTAGCCTCCACGCTGAGGTCGTCGCGTTCAGGGTCTGCCCTCGCCAAGACTTCCACCCCGGCGCTCGGTGCTGCACTTTCCCCCTTCAGAGCCCCCCCACCGCGGTCTTTCGGCTTCACCGGGAACGGTTCAGCGGCGCTGTTGATCTGTCGCAACCCGAAGTGCCCAGCATCGCCGACGTGGACCACTTGATTGACATCAAGTGGCCGGCCACGAATGTATCCGCGGACATGCAGCGTGCCAAACTTGTCACCCCTTGACCCGCTCTCGGGTACAACCTCCGTGCTGTCCGCGAGGAGGTACGATCGTATCGCCCGCCAGTGTATCCGCCGAGGCGCCGTCGTACTGAGTGTGCGCGCCAAGAGACTCGAGTTGGAAGCGTCTACTGCCTTCGCCTGGCCAGCGAACTCGGTCTCGAAAAAGCGCTGCGCCCACTTCTTCATGTCAGATTGTTTTTTGCCCTTGAGAACGTCAAGACCCTGCACTACTCCAACTACAGCAGGCAGACCTGCCGCCTTGAGGGCTGTGATCATCATTTCTCCCTCCTGCCGGACAGGCGAAGCAGAATTCAAAACAGGCGCGGTTTAGGCGTGTTTTGTGCGTGTGCTATGTACGTTGTCATCCCGTCAATAATCTGGACGCCAGATTTCACACTCTTCAGGATGTTTTGCACGCAGCAACCGAGGTCACGCAGAAGGAAGGCCTCACATGCCAGACAAGCAGTTCAAATGCGAATGCGGCTCCGAGTGCGAAGACCGGGCTCATGTAGATACGGAAAGTTTGTTGTACAAGAAGGAGAGGGAAAGGTACATGACTGAGCTGGGAAAAGTAGAAGGAAGGTATGATACAGGGAGATGTTCAAGGCATGCAGGAGAAGACGGTAGCTGTACTGGGGCAAAGGCAGTGGGTTCACAAGGCGGGAAGTGGTATCGATAGGATAGGTAGACTAGGGAAGACATTTTGAGCCACCTTTGGCAAAGTGGGAAGGAACAATTGGCCATCGGTGATCGGTCCTATGGCAGCAATGCTCCGTCCTCTCGAGGACGCGCGTTAATGGTCTAACCGCTGCGGCTTGCAAGACATAAGAGGACGCCCCCTCCCCCCTTCGCCCCCCCCCCTCCGTTTGTCATTACTCTTCTGTGGTGCTTGCCCTCGTTTTATCGCGAGAAGATCTCAGCCGCGTCTTAAGTCGAGTCGATTATTAGGATTCGGCATCACGCGAGAACACCCCAGTAGTTGTGTAAGACTCGAACTCACGTCCCACATAGGCTGAGGGCTACGTTACCGTTACAGGAGTATCCGGGCGACGGACGGCGGTAGATGCGGTGACTTTCTCGGACAAGACTCACATGTATGTACGGTTTGTCTAAGGTTCGGAGTTTTCAGCGTAGAATAGCACAATGACACAATGAAACAGGTACCCAATCGACATAGATGAGGACGTACGCATACGTCTGAAGGTCTAAACCACGGAAACCATTGTACGCCTTTGCAAGGGAAGGAGGACACACGTATGACCCGCCGCACGCGGTCGACCTGTTGAGAGCGAACGAACGACGAAGGCGGGTGAAGCCTGTACCTACCCGGCAACCACCGAAGCAACCACCTCTACTATTGTGTCGTGCACTCCTTCCGGGCAGGACCAGGGGGCGTGAGTGTATCGTCCGCGGGGGAAACACAGTCAGACGATGTACGCTGTTTAGCTTACCTCGTCTATAGCCGAGTCCGCTCCCTGCTGGACGGGAAGAACCACCAAGAGAAGATCAGCCACCTTCGCAAACTCCAGCACCGCCGCCAGGTCCCGCCCGGGTGTCAAGAACGTCACACGCTGCTTGAACTGGTGGAAAGCAGCGCTAACCACGCCAACTCCAGTTGAGGGGTCGCCACTGGTGCGGGCACACTGGTCAAGAACGCCTTGCTGAATGGTGTCAGGGGTGGCTATGGTGGACAACGAAACCCACACACACAGCTTAGGAGGGCCGGCTTCCGAGCCTAGCCTCTTCTGGAGCCAGATTTCCTCCCGCTTCTTTTTGCGCATCTGGACGGTGTGATTCGCGCGGTTTTGTTTTCGCGCCTCTGCTGCTCTCTTCACCCCGGCTTTGGGACCACCCCTTTCGTTTGCCACTCGTCCCGCTCCAAGAGCGGATTTGGAGGCCCGCTTACTTTGGTGCCCGGCGTTGCCTTTGTGTTTCTTGTTCTCCTGGCGGAGAGATCCAGGGCGGTGTCCGACAGGCATGGTGACAACCACCGTGTGGACCCGATTGGCGATGTGCAAGCTCTGCTCTCGGTCCTCCGCCTTGAGTCGAGACTGAGGTGGCTTGGCCTGTGTGTGTGACTTATAGCCTGTCCTCTGTGCAAACAACATGAATGGGGGGTGGGGGGCGGCCACCTGGGGGCACAGTGATTAAGGTACCTACCTCTCCATGAATATTCCTATGTGAAGAGCCCCGATGCCGCTTGGCTTGGCTTGCCCGCGGCTGCCACACATTCCTCAAGCCACAAGCTAGGAGCTTCAGCATCATGACCAAGGCTGTGGCGGTGAGCTAGAGTTGCAAAGATTGTCTATTAGCACATGAATCGCCTTTGTGGTTTGGCTGTGTGATGGTCAGTAGTCAAAGAGGGCCATGTGCTTGACGGCGTCGGTCGATGGTATCCTGGCCACTCGCTGACAAGTTCCGCCGCCAACAGGCAGTCTAGTCAAAAGATGCTGCCTGTTTTGCCTTTTTGCCGTTTTGACCACCAGCTTAGCTTCGGAAGTTGCCTTGCACCGAACTGACCGTGGTGTTTTCTCCTTGTGCAGCCCCAGGCGAAAGCCCCCAAGTGGTACTCGGGTGACGATGTGAAGCCCAAGGCTGCTCCTCAGAAGCACAACCCGACCAAGCTTCGGAGCACCATCACTCCTGGCACGATCCTGATCCTCTTGTCGGGGCGCTTCCGCGGCAAGCGTGTGGTGTTCCTCAAGCAGCTCCCTTCGGGAACTCTGCTGGTCACTGGTGAGTCTTTGGCTTGGAGCTAGGGGGGAACATTCTACTTACAACATGCAGGTGTTTGCGAAGGAAAAACACTTTAGCGAGCCCAATGACGTAAACTAACCTTGCGCTAGGCTTGGCCAGCATCGACGGCTGGGCTTTGAGACCCGCATGCCTCAATGTGGGGGTGCCTGGAATCATGGCGCAGCCCGAGGAGTGTGGCAGTTGATAAGCCGATGAGTGCAAAATGCTTATGAGAACTGAGGGCTACCGTATTGTAGTGTTGGTTTTAGGTCTTGGACCCCCCGCATTGGTAGCGCTGTAGAGCAGGATGCCTACAGGCACCACATGCATGATGTTGATAGTCACCCCCACGGAACAAGGCCTAGACCTCCCACAAGACGTACTTCGTACTTTTTTGGCTGGGGAAGGGAGGAATCCGGATGCGTCCTCGTGAAAGTAGCTCCCTCGGTGTACATACGGCAGTCGACTCAAAAATGCCAAGCACCTCACAATAGCCATGGTGAATGAAGTACGGCTATTTGTTTAAGCCCGGAAAAGGCGGCACAACCACGCATTTTACTTCGGAATTCGGAATGCAACAAAATATCAAAATCGTCAAAATCGTCCATCATTTAGGACACCGAGGGTGAGTCTTGTTTGCCTTGGAAGCTCATTTCCAGGTCAGATCCCGTTCACAAATCAGATTTTAATGTATGGCCGTGCAACGTGACGGGTGTGTGCGTAAAAGTGTTTGACTTGTAACCAAACTGCTACAACCCTTTCTGCTGCACGGCAGGTCCGTACTCCGTGAACGGTGTGCCGATGAGGCGCGTAAACCAGGCGTACGTGATTGCTACATCCATGTCGGTGGACGTGTCGAAGGTAACTATCCCCGCCGCGGACGACTCGTACTTCACGCGTGAGGAAGTGGCGACCAAGACTGACGAAGACCAGTTCTTCGAGCAGGGAGCCAAGGTAAGATGGGGCCGTGCCTGCCGAGTTGGCGCACTGCGGCGACCCTCGTGGTACGATAGACGTAAGGTTGAGCCTAGTGAGGTAACAAGAAACACGGCAATTGTTCGCCCAGGCTCACGAAATACAACGTCTTTCGGCTGCAGTAGGTGGCCCGATATTGTGGCATCAATACCTCTTGTCACTATCTGAACCCGATAAAGTGGCATGTTGCTGCCACTGCCTGCCACTGTTACCACTAACGATTCCCTCGTGAGTGGCAGGCATCTTGGGCATATCATCCCCCCAAATAGTGGCAATTCCGTAGACATTCTGCGCTTTTTGGTCCTGCAGAACAAAACGCAGAGTCGCGTGCAATTGGCGACGTTGATAAGGTTTGGCTGCTCCAGTTGTTTTCGCTTTTTCAGCTTTTTATAATCCCATCCTCCATCGCACCGGGAAAAAAAGTATGACTTTGATGCTGTGCGTTTGGACATTGTTTTGCAGTCTACCTGCACACAAAGGTAGGTTGTGCGCCCCAAAAGGCCTCGTTGTCACTTGGACGAACAAATGTCATTTCACCTGTGAAGGGCAAGATCTGCGTTGTCTGCTGGGCAAATACACAGCGGTCGGTGGCGTGCCCATCAAAGCATACATGCACCGTCAATGGTGGCAGTATTCCCGCCATGCCGATCAATAGCACTGCCCTGAATAGTGGCATATTGTCCTCTTGCCGCTACATTCCACTATATCGGGCCACCTATCGTACATGGACGTCATTCAAGTAGGGGACCTTTACGGACGTTGGATGATCTTAGGATTTCTCACCCTCAAAGTTCAATGTTTGTAGCAGGGGAGGGCAAGGTCAAGACCTCCAATCGTTTCTTGGTACTTGCAAAATACAACGCTCCGCATCACACTGACGGAAAGTAGATGGCATTTTTTGCCGTCAAAGTGGTACTTCGGGAGTGTATCCCTTGTTCAAATTGAAACATAATGGGTGAGGTTGTGGCCATTGCGTTCACGCACGCCGGGCGACGGCTGCTTTGGGTATTATAGTCTAAACCTACGTGTCTTGTCGCCGCAGATGCTGTTACTGTACCCGGGTGGCGACGCGCCCTCTCTCCGGTACCACCGACGTGACGGTGCTCTACGGAGAGAGGGCGTTTTTTGCGAGGCTTTGACCGCTTCTCTCTGCGTGTCCATTGTCGTGTCCCTAATTTGTTTGCCCACGTCGACAGAGCTCCACGGTGTCCGACAAGCGGAAGGCTGACCAGAAGACCGTCGACGCCGGTGTGTTGGCGGCCATGACGAACCCGATGCTGAAGGCATACCTCAACGCGAAGTTCTCTCTTAAGAAGGGGGATCGCCCGCACGAAATGATCTTCTAGGTTGTTTTTGGCATTTGCTGGGGCTCCATTAATATGAAAGCTTGACTTGATTTTTTTTTTGTGGTTCCGACCTGGACATTCACCATGTCCCATGTAGTTCCCAAGGCGTGAAGATGAGCCTATTCTGACGGCTGACATGGGCGAGGGATGTGTGCTGTCCTTTGTTCTGAGCCTTCCCAATTCTCGACCAACATGGACCGTCCGAGAAGGAACATGTCACCTTCGAGGTTCACGCGAAACTAAAGCAACTACATAACAGGTTTCCAGCCCTTAGGCCACGCCACGGCGGGTGGTCACTACATGTAGGCCTGCAGCTTCTAGCTTTGTTCTCGATGCACGTACTTCTGCTCCCAAGACACTTCGGTCAGCAAGACGAGATGGATGTCACACAAAGGTGACATTGACCATCGGTACTATCGTTTCACCTGAAAAAGCTTTTTACTGACAACTGTGGGGAATGCCTTGTTTGTTGTCCAATGATAGTTCCCACCGCCGCCAAAAATGCGGGTGGACGGTATCGTGCTCCTTTTGTGAAATCGGTCAACAGCAGTCGGGACAACTTGTCCACTTCATTTCAGACGGCGATCGACACGCTTCGAACACCCAACATATGAAGACGAAGAGTGTCACTTTCTCCCGGATACCACCGCGAGCGTTACTTGATATCATGAATCGCAAAAAGTGAGGACTCGGGCGAACGTTACAACGTCGCACGCAAGAGGTGGCAATGCTGTGGCAACACAAAGGCATTGAAAAAAAAACTGATAGGGCACCATGTTATGTGCACGGATGCCCGACCAACACCCCATTAAGTGGTACAGCAACGGCCACAGGCGACGATGATCACGCGGTACGCCGTTACCACGAAGATTGGTCACCTTTTCTATTGTTTGATTATCACACCTAAAACGAAGAGCACACGGAGCAGCGTGACACGCTCGTTGGCACTACTTGTATACCACTTCCGTGTGCCTCTTTAGTCCACGGGATTGCGGTGCACCCCTACATGTCTGACACGTCGCTCAGCTCGCCGGTCCTGGGAGCTCGCGAAGCCTGGATGAATGTGGATCAAACACTAGGTGTACCTCGCCAAGGTCTCCGTCGAACCTGTTCTTCTTTACTTCCAAAGACTTGTTGCCTTTTTGGTTCTGACGGTACACGTTCCAACGCACACAACAGCAGATTCGGATGGGGCATGTTCGAAGGCACAGAATGGTGGAGTTGGTTACATCATCACCGGATGACACAAGAGACAACGTTCACATATGCACAACTACAAAGGGATTCCTCGACAAACCCGCACGCTTGTCAATACAATAGTCTACACCATAAAATCTTGTATGCATACAACCAAGCATGATCACATAGCTTGTGCCCCCTCAAGTCGTGGAGGCTCCCATGAAGGTGTGTCGCTTGTAATCGTTGCAACTGGACCAGGTGATGGTTGGCGGCGAGCAAGGCCGAATCACAGGCAGATTCTAAGCATCGACCTCAGATGCGACAATGGAGCAATCGCAGCCGTTGAAAACAGCGCCAGCAGCAGGTAGGTTCGGAAATACGGACGTCCTACCTAAACCCACCTGCAAGATTACGACCAAGTCCGCTTCTTGGGTAGCCTTCGCCGAGCCAAAAATAGAGCTTGTGGTGAGCTTGTATCCTTCATCCTCTTTCCGAGGGTGTATCACTAGCGTGATGTGGACGTTGTGTTCGGTAGCAAATTTTCGGAATTTGTCCAGAGCAAGATCCTGCACAGCGGTAGACACATGGTGAGAATACTCGAAATTGGGCGGAATACATCTACCGCTGTAGTAGCTCACATACATGCACTTGTGCTTGCTTGAAGGACACAGAACTTCCTGCTCAACATCGAGGAAGTGGAAGCGGCGAAAACTAGACTTGGCCTCGACAACGTACCATTGAAGACCCCGACATACCACGTTTCATTCAGAATGACGGGGAGCACGTCATCTTCTCGAGTCTCTCAGCTGACGCATGTTGACCTTCGACGACCGTATCCCTCATTCCACACCCGAAAACCACGTACCCATACTGAGGTTGGTCGGTTCACTGCACCTGTGCGTCGAACTTGTCGAAAGGTCCTGGTCGTTTACCACCATGTCCTTCTCGGGAATTTCGAGTGAGCATGAACTGCAGATTGTCAAGGATTATGTGTTGAACGTCGTTTGCGTAGACAGCGTAGTCCATCGCGTCTATAACTTCGTCCACATTCGTTCCACCGTGGAAACGCAAGAAGCTTAGTGGAAGTGCCTGAAAGCGGTCCGCCACTGCCCTCAGCGAATCTGGCGACCTGTACATGGAGAAGGCGTAAGGACGAAGCGGGCACGAGCGCGTTGGAACATGGCGTGACAAAAAGGACCGGCCGTGGGAGAGCCGAGTGATGCTGCCTGGGCAGACCGTGGGCAACCAAGAGATGAACAAACTTCCGACAAATGAACGTCCGAGGCAGTTTGTCTCACCCAGCGAGATCTGCAACAGGCCTCCCCGCGAACTGGTGAAGCATCTTCTGCATCAATCTCGTGTTCTTGATCTCGAAGCTGCCCCACAACGTGCTGAGCCCTCCTGCCGCTAGATCAAGCGACAGCTGGCTGAGAATCGTTGTCTTCCCGGAGCCAGTGGGGCCAGTGAGGACAGTGAGCTCCCCACGCCGAAGACCCTTGATGATTCTGGTGAACCGCGGGAAGGACTGCAGACCTGTCCCACTATACTCCAGAGGATTCTGCAAATGAAGGCCAACGCGCGAGTACTTTTGAGCGATGTGACCCAAAACGAGTGAGGGGTAGCGAGTCATGCATGCACTTCGAAGTTGTTCATATCTTGTCTAGAGGAACATCCTGTTGGCGGCTCCACTCGAGTCTGGATATTTCCAGCACCGCTGATATATAGCTATACCTGTAGCTCGTGAATGACTTTCTGGCGAAGGTCTTGGAAGGTCTGGATGTCATCATGCTTTGTGGAGCTCGCTCCTGCCACAGACGCAGCGCACGTGGAATTGGGGTGAGCACGCCAGCGCACGTGGAATTGGGGTGAGCACGCAAGCACACGCTGCAGTAAACGCATGCCAGAAGCATCCCTTCGAGCGTCGTGCGACTACTGCTGCAGCGTATTTAGCTACGGTCAACAGCCCAACCGTTACGCAGGCTCAGAGGGCAAATCGCTCTAAAGGGGCATACGTGACGATGAAGTTGCCGCCGACCAATCTCACCGGGTGTGGCCAGGCAGCTGGTGCAAAACGACAGAGCATGGATGTAACGCATGCGTTGGCGAAAGGTTCGCTACAACCATTGTTCGTCCTCTGCTGGAACCACAAAAAACAAGCAGTTCGAGTAGGTTGACCTAGGGAAGGAGACTGGTTCCCATGTCCAACATGGAATCCTCAGTCAAGATATTCACCGAAAAAGCTACAGCAGTACTCCTATATGCCCCTCACCATCTAAAAAATCTTGAAGATTTCGGCCAGCCAGAAGTGCCTCGTTGGCGTCCTTGGGCGGGTTCGGATCGTCCTCAAGTGGTCTCACCACTAAGCAACGCCGCGTCCCCTGACAATTTGGCATCAACAAGGGATGGTAAACGTGTTGGCCACGTCCAAGACTAGGATGGTGTGTAGCATATCCGCATACGAAACAATTTTTGGTCACGCTGACCCCCAAGATGCTTCGTGGAGATGAAGAGGTGCCATGCCAAAAATGCCGAGTTGCTCACCAGCTTCAGAACAAACTTGTCCACCCCGGCTTGCCCCGCCCCATCGTGGTCCATCCAGAGGTAGATCTTGTTGAATCGCTCCAGAAGAGGAAGAACCTCGAGCGGCAGCGAACTCGCGCCGTTTGGCAAGGACACAGCTGGCTTGCCAGTGGCTTGGTACACAGCCATGGCGTCATACTCTCCCTGCGAAAACGACGACAGCCCAGGTGTTGCTAAACGATGAGTCTCGCAACCTATCAAAGCAGAGAGAAATCGATTCTCCAATAAATAAACGAAGAGGACGTGACTTTACAAATTAAACTGCACTGCCCTCTCATGGGTACCTCCGTCAAAACCACTTCTGTGGCGCCATCCGGCACAGTGTGGAGACCGAAGATCCCCCACCGACCTCCTGCAGGGTCTAGCCTTTGCCACTGCTTGTTTCGAACAGCACGGGCTTTGACGCGGACTGTGACGGCGTCAGGGATGCGCCTGGTACGAGAAGCAAAAAGAGGTCCGCACAAAATAGACGCGCAAAACAGTTCGGCGAGGAAATATATATATGCATAAACGAGTGTGTTTCGTGTGAGGACTGCTGACGCAAAGTGTAAGTTCAATACGAAAAAACAGACGAGCCAGGGGGGACGCAAACCTGACCCTAACCCCAACCTGACCGATTCTATACTTTATCCAGTATGTTTGCTTACTTTGAAAAACCTGCGTAGACTACTGTCGCGCGAGGTTTCATCCATTGAGGGCATATGTCAGTCGAAAGGAGCTGGCGCAACTACTGCCGATCTAAGCCAGCCAATGGGGGGGAAGTGGGGAAGTAAACCAAGGAGGTCTTTCGACTGTTCGTAGAATACCTTCAAAATACGCCAAGCGTAAAATGGCCGCCCGCTCGACGCATGCTGTACTCACGATTTTTCCCCGTACTTGTCCTTGACGAACTTTTCCAAACCCTTGACCTCCTCCGGTGGTATATCTTTCTTGTTCACGATCCAAGGAAACGTTATGCTTTGAGCTTCGACGTAGCCTGCCTCACCCGGATACCTGAGTTTCGTGCAATTCACACATCAAACCGATGGGATGTGATGTGAACGAAGAGAACTGCACCTGTATCGTCCCTCTTCAAACATTTATATGTTAATTTGCATCAGCAACAGCTCTTGGTGTAGTTACCTTTTAAGTTTCACTCTTTGACATATCCAGTACCTCCTCTTGCCTATTGTCTAGGCTTCGAGACAACGAGTCGATTTTCTGTAATCGGAAGCATATAACGATGCGGCACACATCACAAACTCCGCATTCACCAAACAAACAAAGAGCTCTGCATCGCAGAATCCTCCTCGACAACAAAATTTGGGCAAGCATCGCGAACGGTACACGATAAATAAAAAACTGAGTCGCGTTCCGCCTGTGTGACCCCGGCTGGTGCTTCCAAGCAAACCGAAAGGTAACAAATCAGATATTGTACAAAGCATGGGTATGACAACAGCTACAGAGAGCGAAGGGCGAGGGACGCAACAAAAACATGCCGCAGATCCATCCGTCCAGCAAATCTCTCACTTGTAGACAGCGCAGCCAACGCCGTACTTGACCAGCACCTCCTTCTTGATGCCCCGTTGCCCTGGTTCCGTTCCACTCAGGTAATCCATCACTTGGTCAAAGCGCGGGTTGTGCAAAAGGTTGGTTGGATAAGACCGCGCGCGTTGCTCATCTGGTATCGGCCGAAGCCCAGCAGCTCGTTGTTGTGTCACGTGAAACTCTTCGCCATGTGTCCGGCGTGGGTTTGGTGTATTTCGGGTACTTGTTGAACTCCGTGGCATCGCGACTTGGCTTACGAATCGAGCACCGCCACTCCCAGCTCGTCGCTTGAGGTCGTACCACGAGCCCGACGCAGCACATCGGTGGCACATCCACGCACCCCTGTTGGAATGAAAGCACACACCGGCGGAGAAGATGCGCCCGCCATGTTTCAAATTTCAGTGATTTGTCAGCGGAGGTGGGTTCTTCAAAACAACGCGTCACACACATTTACTTAATTAAACTACGTGCGTTTCCATCCACAGCAGAGTTACCAACCAGACGCATCAGGAAAAAACCTTTCAAGAATGCACTTTTAGACTTTTGGACACCCCGTACACTACAGGGATGTATAGTATGTGTACCACAGGGTCTGCATACTACGTGTACCGCGTACTGCTGTACACATGTAAGCACACGATTTCATATCGAAATATCGAAATACCACAATCCCAACGCCGATCATCACTCGTCTTGGGAGTCGCTACTCAGCGCGTGGCGGACTAGTGTAGGCCGCTGTAACTCTTGTACGGATACGAGAATCGCACGGACACTGCTGCTTTATGATACGGAGTATGTATGATACCACTATTCAAAAAAATGATGGCGCGTCTTCATTCATGCTTACATTACAATCTTACAACGGGGTCATTGGGGTATAGGTACAAGCGCTCCTCTGGTCTGGCTCTCTTCTGGGAACAAAGTTCAAATTGTGAAAAAACTTACCCATTATTGAGACCTATGTAGAGCTTCCACATGTTATCCGCCTTTCCACCAGTATCATGGCAGAACGGGCACTCTTTGACCACCACCTCGCCGCCCGCCACCCTGAACTCCATGGAGCGCTGGTCCAGAAAAGCGACAACATCAGTTTGTTCGAGCACATGGTGCTTGGACACGAAGGTGCTACTCTGTCTGTAAGTCTCGGCGGCTGTTGGCGGGAGCCGTAACCGTGCAGAAGCTGCAGTGGTGCATTTCGATCGACTTGATTGACATAGTCTGTTGACAACACGGAGCATCATGGTCCTGTGCGGGACAGGCTGTGGTGTGTGGTGCGTGCATGTATCGTGTGGATGGAAGTGCCTACAAATGGGGGGCTCCGGTGAGGAAGACCCCTCCCCTTCCGTTTTTTGGTCTCGGTGCCTGCTGCTCACCCAACTTGTCTCACCTCCCCCACAAAGCGGCACGCTGGACACTGCTGTCCGCGAACGCTCGAACAGGACAGGACTTCTATTCGTCGGCCTCTCTGTTTAGTTACCTCGGCTCTGGCTTTCACCTCTCAACGCGATGGATACAATGGACACAGAAGCTCTTCTCGGGATGTCCTTGGATGAGATGCTCGCAGCAAAGCCGAAGAAAAAAGTTGACAGAGGAGGCCGAGGCGGGAAAGTGAGGAACACCGGCCGAGCCTCTCGACAACAGCAAACCCAACCATACCGTCAACCTGCTCCAAAGGGTTCTGTAGGAGGGGGGTCTAACAACAGAGTTTACGTCGGCAATTTGGCGTGGACCGTGACGTGGAAGGAGCTGAAGGATCTGATGGGCACATGCGGCCCCTGCAAGGCTGAAGTCCCATGCGGTGCAGACGGGAGGTCGAGGGTGAGTTGGCGCCGAAGGCGATTTGCTGTCGCTGGCTGCTGGGGCACAAGATTGATCACGCAGACAGTTAGCTTATCCTGTGTTGCTGTGGTATGTGCAAGCCTCTGTTTTGATACTAGTTTTGCAAGGGCTGCGGGAACGGATCTTCGGTTTTCTTTTTCGCCGTTGCTCGACAACTCGCTCTCAGTGGGCACACGCTGCACGACGATCCCTGCGAAGAGGAGATACACCAAAATCAACACATTATTTAGACACGGGGGGGCTGCGCAGAAGAAGCCGTAACTCGGACGAGTTAGAAAAGGGCACGGTACAAACAATGGCATTACTCGTAAATGCCGCCTGGCGACGTGATTCCCCCCCTCCCATAAAAACAACACCTACCCCGAGCAGGTGAAGGAGGACAAAAATGATGCAGTTGTCGCACGTGTCCTCACACAAACAGATCCCGAGCAAAAAATCTTCGTGCCAACCTTGAACTTTTAATGTGTACCCCTCCCACGATAGACAACAGTCCGAAACACGGGATGATCACTATGCGTATTTGATGGTTTGAGCCTGTTACTCACGGGGGATTGTCACTGTAACGCCAGGATCAGAAGCAACAGCAGTCCTTGCACATGCGTGCCGTTCGCCCTCGGCTCGAGCATTGCTGTTGCAAACTTGCTACCGCCTGTGTCATGGAAGACTCGCATGGTCCCGGTTGTGGCTCATATGCGAATGGAACACTTGGGATATAATTAAAGTTCATGACTTACTGCCGAGTTGTTCATAATTGCACACGGAGCAAGATTAAATTTGCGCTGAGATGAAGTTCGCGCAACCTGCCGCATTCAAGTGGCATTCCACCCACATCTCCTCGTTGTTGCCGTACACCGGGTGACACCGCATCCTCCTTTCATCACACACCCTGGTCACCCCCCTCAATGCCTGGCTCCTACGTTGTGTGTTTGTTCACTGGGACTGCAAAATGTTTTACACGGTACCGTACAAGAACCTCCCGGACAAAAGTGTTTCGTCATGGCCCACGTCTTGACACCAGCACCGGAGTGTCCTCACGTGTCTCATGCGGTATGCTACGGCTATCCACGGTGCAGTCCTGTACAAGTGGAACTTTGTTCACTGATCTACGTTAACTATTGTGGGTGCCAACCGCTTCTGACGCGCCCAACCGTCCCCCCCCCCGCGCTCCTTTGCTTCTTATGCTCTTCACTCGTCCATCTGTTTGCTGTTCAAAAGGGCTACGGGTGGGTGCTACTTCCCGGATATTTCCATAGGGAAGGGGGGTGGTGAAGGTGGCGGTTGGCCGATGCGGGTTGTTGGTTTGATATTTGAGGTGGAAGGAAGGAAGATGGTCGAACGGGGTATGGTGACAGGATGGGTTTGGGGTTGGTGTGATGGCGATTACAGGCAGAGAGAAGGCGGGACACGGAAGGCGCCGCCGGTGAATGGACCCGTCGCACTTTATGAACCAGCACCTGGATGTATGCCCCTCGATCTGAAAAGGGAACGTGGCAGCGAAATAAACGAAACCGTGAAATGACGGGAGTCACGCCATTGAGTCCTCAAAACGCCGGCGCGGGTAAGGGATCATTGAGTTGTTTCTTGTGCCTTTGGTGTTATTCGTTTTTTTTTGTTTCATTGCCTCATGTGGGTCTACCGGTATGTGTGAAGCGCGCTAGCAACGGTTGCCCTTGATACCGCATGTTCGGCAAATACTGTATTCAGGTTGGTGACATTCACTTCTGCTGCCGGTGCCAGCGATGCAATCGACAGGCTTCAGGACACCGACCTGATGGGGCGCCCGGTGAGAGTTGTTTGGTCTCATGAGTGTGTTGAGAGCTTGGCGCAGATTCGTAGGCTTTGTGTAGGACCAGTAAACACTACAGCAGTTCTCTCCCAGCTCATGCTCACAACATCACATCGTCGGTGTCCGCGATTTGCAGATCTACCTGAGGGAGGACCGTGAGGAGCAAGGCTTTGGTGGTGGCGGCGGATTCGGTGGCGGGGGCGGGGGCGGGGGCGGGGGCTTCAATGGCGGGGGCAATGCCAACTGCAAGGTGTCAAATTAGATTTCACGAAGACATTCCAGGACGACCCGATCAATTTTGCTGTATTGTTTTGGCCGCGTAGTTTGTGACCGTCGACGTTGTCAACTTAGCACCTAACCCCAAGCACCCATCGCGTCAAGGGGTGGAAGAACAAGTGATTTTGACGCTGGCTATTTTCTGGTACTTGAATCCAATTCAAAGAAAGGAAACCTTCCCGCCGGGGCTAGCTGCTGCATTCTACTGTCATCAGTAGAATACACCATGAAGAGGCGTCGTGCGTGTTGGCACGTTTATGTTTGCTACTGGAGCTGAAATATCGAAGGTCGTATGCATAGCAGGCTCTGAAAACAGCCGGAAATCTGCGCCGGAACCAAGCGGAAAACCAACATTTGTTTCAGCCGTGCTTACCGCCACGGTCTGTAAACCTGTGAACGGAGGGTTGTCAGCAGTAGCTAGTGGCATCAGCTACCCCAGTTTAGGAGATTGGGGTCAGTGGCGACGAGCACAAGCAACACAAGAGACCAGGTGTCGGTCTAATTTGCGGAGATTGTACATGTAGGCCACTATTTACGACCGTCGATGTCACCACCACCGAAGCAGATTTGAGCGCGCCAGCACACACGACGCCTCTTCATGGTGTCCTCTACTGATGACAGTAGAACGCATCAGCTATAATAATTCGCAACACAGACCTTATTTGAGCGCCTGCCGTTTTGGCTCTTTGACTTGAATTTAGAATGGTGTGAATTTTTGTTTTGATTTCAAAGGAGGCGTGTGGAGGTAGACGCGTTAACTGTATGTTTTGAGCAGCCTCTACTGCCGCCCTGTGCGAGAATCAACGATTTATGTTTTTCGCGATGCCTTCCGACTGGTCATGCGGGTCTGTTGTGCATGTTCTGGTGCTCTAGCGTTTGTTTTCAGAATCCAAATTCTTTGTCTGTCATCCCTTGATGTGGTGCCTGGACCTATAGGTGTTCGTGAGCAACCTGGCATACGACGTCCAGTGGCAAGATCTCAAAGACCACATGAAAAACGCCGGCTCGGTGATTAGGGCCGATGTTTTTGTCGGCCCCGACGGTCGCAGCAAAGGACTCGGAACCGTGGAGTTCTCCAAGCCCTACGAGGTAAAGCTGTTGAGACGAGGAAGGTCTGCTGTGTCAGGGTAAATGTTGTTGTTGACTTACGAAGATTCTCGGGGGTTGCGCGCTCGAAATGCCGTAATGTTTCCATGAGATAATGGCTCGAATACTCTTGGTTCGGGGCACCGGCTCCAACTGCTCACGCGCTTCTGTGGGACCGCGCGAAGAGAGGATCATGGCAACGTCATTGACGTTGTGTACTCTTTCGATGCTCATCTACATGCAGGCAAGGAATGCTATCAGCCAGCTCAGCGAAACTGAGCTCATGGGCCGGCCAATCCAAGTTAGGGAAGAACGAGGAGATGCTGGAAATCATGGACGCGGAGTGGGCGGGGCTGCTGGTGCCAAGGTACACAGCGCACTTGAATCATTCTGGGCTCAAGCGATCTACCCCACCTTTAGCCACTCCGAAAATTGTTCGACTCTCGAAGTAAATCGTTCGGTCTTCGAAGCAGAAAGTCTGTGGACCGAACTCTGTACGAGATCTTCCCCAAGTAATCTGTGTCAATACCCTTTGATCGTAACTTCTTCCTGTTGTTTTTTTGTGGGCGACCGCACAATTCCATAATTCAGGTTTATGTTGGCAACTTGAGCTGGGAATGCCAATGGCAAGACCTGAAGGATCACATGAGAGCGGCCGGCAGCGTAAAGTTCGTCGATTTGTTCCAAGAGCCTGGCGGCAGGTCCAAGGGATGTGCCGTGGTGGAGTACGAAACGCCTCAAGAAGCGCACAGCGCCATTCGGGACCTACACGACACAGAGCTCTTGGGGCGTCTGATTTTCGTGAGGGAGGACCGTGAAGAGGTGGGACCTGGTTCGGGTTTATTGTGTTTCCACGGTACAGGAGTAGTGGTCGGGCGTCTTTGCTGGCCTTAAATGATCTGAGAAAGGTTCGCAAGCGAGGGAAATCTCTCTTGTGTATGCCGACCACACTTTTGTGCAAACCTACGGATGACTTCCATACCTCTTTTTGTGTGTCCTCGGCAGGGACCCATCGGTAGCAAACGAATCGGTCAGCTGCATGAAGGGGCAGAGGGACGTCAGGTTCATGTTTCAAACGTGAGCTGGGAGACGGGGTGGCAGAGCCTCAAGGACCACTTCAAGCAATGTGGAAGGGTGCAATTCGTGGAGATCCCCGAGGACGCACAAGGCCGCTCGAAAGGATATGCAACCGTGCGCTTCGGATCGGAACAAGATGCTGCTGATGCCATCAACCAGCTCGACGGCACCGACCTTGATGGACGCCGCATTGGTGTTCGCGAAGACAACCGGCCCTACTAACGGGATCGAAAAATTGGTCTTGGGCCGGGCGTGGCAAGCGCAAACAGTAGAGTACGTCGGGCGACGAATGTGACGTGATGATACAGTAGTGCGATACATGTTGCGATGTACGGGTTGAAGCTTAACAGTGGAGCAATAAGAGGGAGTGTTTGGAGTGTTTGGGGCGGGGTATTTGCTGGTTGCGCGCGCAGTTTGGTCTATTTCTAGTTGCGGCCCGGAGTCGTTGGAGAGAGAAAGCCGACCACTGCAGTCTCCTTTTAGCTGGCCGGGGGAGGTTATTCAGGATGGGGGGGTGGTCTTTGAAAGAAGACACGAATACTCCGGGAGGAAATTCCCTGGGGGGAGGTAATAAACACGCTGTGCCAGTGGGTGTTTTTTTTTCAAAACTATTCAAGGCGAATGGGAGAGAAGGTCGGCTGTCCAGATACCGGAACGAAGCAAGCAGATGTACTGCATGTTAATTTTCTCGAAGAGAGGGGGTAAACTCGTGGGGATTTGCCGTTGATAGCTGGCTGCCGCCAAGATTTGGCGTGGAACGGATCTCTCAGCCGAGTGCAATGTGAGCTTCATTGAACGACAAATCAAGATCACACCTTCAATTCTGAGTGAGACATTCGCAAAAGTATCGACGACGAACGATGTGTCTACACTGCGTAAGCCTTCCGCAGGCTGCTAATTTCCTCGTCGTCTTCGTCACCTAATACGGCAGATATCAGATCGAACGCTCGTGCCAATTCTTGTTTTTCTTTGTCCGCCAAGAACAGGATGTTCACCGCAAACCGGCCCGTCCTAGATAGTGCCCAAAGCCACTCCACGCAAAACCTTGCACCAGCTTTATCTGCAGAGGCACTCCCGTTTGCAGTTTCGGCGGCGCTACCACCTGCGTCTCCTCTTGTTGGAGCACCAGACCGTTCCTCGTTCTCTGGCGTTGCCGGCATGGCAGTGTCAAGCCGTTGCGGATGAAGTGGAAACTCTTGACATACCACCGACAGCACTTGTCCCAGAACGTCCGGTTCCATCTCAACGCGAAACAATGCTGATACGTTCTTGGGGCCAATTAGACGAAGGTAGTCGCGCCGTTCGCCGTTGGTGCAGCACCGCCTTCGCCAATCCCGCTGGAACTGCGCATGGTCTTTCGGGGCGCGCAAAGGGCCTGCCTTCGCCCCGCCACTGATTGCAGTGTCGACAGAACGTTGTGTTCTTCTGGGCGCTTTCTGTCGGCCAGTGCTCCCTGAAACCTTCGTGGTGGGGGCGACACCACCAACTCGTCCTTGCCAACCCCTTTTGGGGACTGAGAGCATTTCCATCTCTTTGCGCCTGCCGCAAGCAACGTGGTGGCAAAGAAAGGTTGATATACGAAGTATTACATACATAGTTGTGCCCACAAACCACACAGACCCCTGTTCCTTTACACAGGGCGCGCTAGGGGATCGTTTCGCCTTTCTCTGGAACCATCGAGTGGCTTCGTCGTAGAAAGCCCCGTGGGCTATTATCTCCCCATACGAGATGCGGGTGAGTGGTACTGCTGTAGTCTACAGCAGGAAACAGCAGTGGCAAACTGCAGCAGCAGCAAGTTTGCACCCTGTATTGTATGCAGTCTTATCGCGTTTCACTCCATGCGCGTAAGTCGCTGACAGATTGGTTGGTGTGCCCTTGCCGGTCCAGGGTCTGACAGCACAAGTAGGTCTTACGTGACAGGGTTTAGCTGAGCGCACGAGACCATGTGCCTGAATTCATCGTAGCTTGCTGCCGTATGAATAGCTCGTTTTTTCATCTCGTCCGTCTTCTTCCGGCTCACATCCTCCTAAAAAGCAGGAGACACGATAAACGGACGATAAAGGGTGTGATTTGACCCAAAAAAGTGCACAAAAAGCAAGAATGCAACCACGATCTACCGAGTAATGGCTAGCTTCCGCTCATATATGTAGTACACACGTTCTTGAACTACCATGTAAGTGTAATTGCATGTACAGGAATTCGTGGACAACCGCATGTACTGCCGTCGACCATGGTACTTGAAAAAAATCGTCGGCAGCACTGCTGTATAACACGAACAACCCACTTACAGTAGGGTAGTCACACGGAACATTGAGTGGTGGCGCGTACTGGAGGTAGGCAAAGCAGCTAACATTCACCCGACTTGTTTTGCATGTGGGATGCCACAGACACAGACAAGACACCTCTACATGTATTTGTCAGGGGCGAAAAGGATGGCAGAGTGTCCAAAGATATACGCGGCAGCAGGTTCTGAAACGCACTCGCCTTGAGAGCTGCGCTCAGCTCTAGGTGTAACGCTGAAGTCTCTAAATGAAGAGTTCCATCGCCTTGTCTCGATGCCATCCTGAGCTTTTACCACTGGGCAGTCGTTTAGATGTGGGAACGTGGACGAGAGATACAATCAAGCGGATCGTATCCGGAGCAGAGTCGGAGATTTTCGCGTTTCTTTGCAGTGTTTGGGAGACTCACATCATCCAAGCAGTAGATCCCCCCCCCCGGTCCTTCGATCCCACAATCGCGTGCCCCCCAACACCGCGTGTCTAGTGTCTGCGCACATAACCAAGCCGAGAGAGCAGGGCTACACGCGCGCGCTGCTGGCTCGTGCATGCAGCCAGCACCATGGTCAAGCTCTATGCTCCCGCCTTTATGGCTCAGATATCACAAACTCAGGCGCAAGCAGGTTGGATGATATGTGGAATCATGTTGGCGATCGACACCCTCAAGTGAGCGAGCAACGTACGGAGATTTCAGGGGCGTTCATTTATCTCGACCAAGGCACTTGCAGTTCAGCCTCACTAACGCGCTGCCGCTGTGTCGGATCGTTTGGCATCAGCTGTTGATGTTCTATTTTATGGAGTACAATTCTGTACACGCGCACTTCAAGCCCTCCAGGGCTACATGTACGTAGGTATGCAGCCTGCCCAGCCACACTGAATCTCGAAAATGAACGAGCAGTGAAACTAGCAGACGCTGCAGGCTGGCTCTTTACAAGCCGCTTAGGGGATTGAACGTCTTGACACCTCGTTGTTGCAGTTCACTCAAGTACCACTATTTACTGCTGTGTAACGCTCCCAGCCGGCCTTAAAGTGCAGCAGCCTTGGGTATGCTCCTCATCCTGTTTATTTAATACGCCACGCATCTGTTGTGTCCGTGCCCAGTCCCATCAAGATCATGGCATGGTCGCTGCGAATGGACCAGAGGTTGTTTGCGGTGCCCTTTACGATCATGCTGGTGTCGCTCATCGCGACGCAGTTCGCTGACATCATGTACTTTTCGGTCCGAATCTTCTTCAGCTCAATCATCAGCATCTTTTTCAACAAGGTGTGTGAACTGAGTGAATGCGCATGCTGTAGGTCGTCGGTGATCGTTCTCAAATCGCAAATAACTGCAAGAGGTCGCTGATGCCATCGCTGCATCGCTTCTTAAGTCTACTTATCAAAGATGTACACTATGGTACATTATGTATCACTACAGCGGTAGCCCATAGATTTCACATAAAGTTGGGGGAAGGCAACAACGCCCACGGCGCCACGGCTCAAGAAAAGGAAGTCAAAGACGAGAAACATCGGTAGGCCATGTTTTTGGAAGCGGGCGCGGCAGCATCAGCTTGTTTGGTCTCGCCGGGACTGATGGCCCGTGGTCCATTTGGTACTGCTGTACCTTCCACAGGCCGGTCGGGGTCGGCTATCGCTCGGGAGCCACAGTTGTTCTGAAATTTCAAATGCACGTTGAACATCGTTGTGCGCCACCGTCCAAAATGTATCCAAATTTGGCACGGCGATGACGAAGGTTAAAGGTTGTATGCAACTTCTTGAGTTAAAGCAGTATTGGATTCTGTTTTTGTTAAGTCTTTCGGCGCCGGGTCGTGGAAGATGTCAAATTCCGTTGGCCATTCCATTAGGTGACCGTTCCATGAGATGATACGAAGTCACAACCAAGTTTTTGAACATCTACCAGGTGGATATTATCGGACAGAGCAACGTGCCGGCCGAAGGCCCCATCATTTTCACCGGGAACCACGCCAACCAGTTCGTTGATGCGCTACAGGTCAGCTCGTGCGGTTGAAATTGTCTCGTGAACCGCGAATGTAGTCAATACCTCGTCCTTTGGATGAAATAAAACATGTGTGATTTTGACGGCGAAGTTGGCATCGCTCGGACACTGCTGTCTTGTGATCGTAGGATGTTAAGATCATGAATCCTCTTTGTACATACATTTTTTATCACGTGCCCACACCGTGCCCGCACAGCGGTAGAAGAGATTTTAGGACAAGTCCAGCGTGGCAAGCCCGCGCTTGTTGTGTGATGTGCAAGCAATGGGGTAACCAAGCCTCATGCTTCAGCTGCGTGTTTCGTTTCCGTTCATTAGGTCATCACGGCGTGTGGCCACAAAGTCGGCTGGTTGATCGCCAAAAAGAGTTGGGACCGCAAGGTACCCGGGTTCTTCGCACGGGCTATGTCGTGCATCCCCGTCGTTCGCCCCCAGGTACATAAGACTTGCTCTTCGTATCTGGTAGAATACGCATACTTGCCATTTTTGCGTGTACCCGTCGTCTTGTATGCCGGGATCAGCGTTGATTCGCTTGGTCTTCGGGCGGATATGGGTGGTTCGTTTTCGCGTGACGCTACGTTTGTCTGAAGTACGTCCGTCTGGAAGAAAGTTCGACGAACGCCTGCCTGCCTCCAAACGCACCCCGGCGATGCCGTGCTCGTATGCTTTCTGCACTTGGTTGCTATGCGAACAGCATATCATGTCATGTCATGTCACGTCCCGCATTCTCCTCGCAGGACTCGGCCATCAAGCGTCCTTCTACTGAGACCATCGTCGCCAACGGTGACATGATAACTGGGATTAACACCAAGTTCACGGAGCTTTTCAAAGACAGGGACAAGCTCCGCTTTCGTGGGAAGTCGGAGCAGTTCAAGGTAGGGTCAGACCGTGCGCCCACTTGGGAATGCAGTCTCGGTTGTGAAGCAAGTATGACAACATGACAACGCTATTGTCCGATGTCGCGCACGGGCAAAATCGTAAGTCTTCGTGTCCGAAAGGGATGATAAACCGGCGATCACCTCCACTCTTTGTGCGCTTCCGTACGAGAAGTTGTTGTTTGCACATGTCTTGTAGTCACCTCGCTCGCGTTCTAATGAAAATTCTCCAGGTGGAGGCCGTTGTGAGTGACACGTCGATAAAGCTCGGAGAGGCTGTGCCACAAGACTACGTTGGGGTGAGTACTCTCGCGTTGCCTGAGGATCTGTTTGCCTTGCTATTGAGGACTCGCACCGTGGCGAAGTCATCCGAGGCATCATGGAGTATCCAGAAAACGCTGCGCTTCAGCCCCCGCACCTGGCATGGTAGTCCCCCAATGATGTCATGGTATGGCGTGAACGATTCCAACAATCAATGCATTTGCGAGACTCTCGTATTCTCGTATTTTGCACGTGTGCATTGGCGGCTAGACGCTGCTGGGAGACAAAAAAGCGACGTGACCGTACAATTTATCTACTGTCATCAGTTCTCGCGCGCATGCACCATTGTCGGGAACGTTTGCTCGGGCATGAAAACACTTTTCATGTCGCTGTCAATCGGTTTCGAGACTGTGTCCGTCCTCGTGCCGACTCCGTCTCACGTTGGCAGATGGGACCGAGCGCGTTCGATGTCCTCAAGTACGTCGATCAGGGCAAGGTGTTCGGCAGGGTACACATAGCGTTGGCACACGGCAAATGCCTCGGAGTGAGTACGCTGTCTTTGGTCCTCCGCGTATTGTGTTCGGTTTTTGACCTCGAGAGTCGCTGTCTCTACTGCAATTGTTGAACTCTGTTTATGGAGTCACCACTATTGCTATATGGCAGCCTCAAAGCCACAACCATGGAAGAGCCAAATGAAATGTATGCCTGGATCGTCACATGGCATACGGAAACTCGGAAGGTGAAGTACACACAGAATGGGTAATGATGGAGACCCGGCAAATGTACATTAGTGTGATGAACGCGTGCATGTCTTCGCGCTCGAACAGCTCATGCCCAGAAACTGAAAAGGCACCAACTCGGTGAAGCCAGCAGTTTGATTGCGTCAACTTTGCGTGGCTAGGCTCAAGGTCGGCCCTGCTCCTGATTTTCCTCTTTCCATTTGCGCAGATATTTCCTGAGGGCGGATCGCACGACAGGACGGACCTGCTCCCTCTCAAGGTGGATGCTCTTCGCTGTACAGTACTAACTTATCTTACAAGACGTTGGCTTAGGGGTCTGGCAGCACACCTCAAGGTTGCGAGGCACTTGCTGCAGGGACAGTATACAGTGCAAGGAGTACAGTACCCTTAAGAATGGAAAATACCGCCGTCCTTCACTCTCTGGTTTGGTCCTAATTCGGTGTTTGCCTCTCACACAGGCGGGGGTGGCAGTGATCGCGTTCGGTACACTGGAGAAGCACGGGGTTAACGTCCCTGTCGTTCCCATCGGGCTCAACTACTTCCGCGGCCACCGCTTCAGGGCGAGGGCTGTGGTGGAGTTTGGGCCGCCTGTGCGCATATCCGAGGAACTGCACGAGTTGTACAAGTATGAACAGATTGGTCCTTGGCATTGTGATATCAATTGCATCGTACTTTTCACGAACCTTTTGGTTTGTTGGCACTTTTACTTCTGATCAGAACATCATGACCATTTGGTAACATTCGCATCGATCGCTGTCTTTCTTCGTGGACTGGCAAGTCTTAAAATTGAGTAGCACAACGCAGCCGCGCGGCCCGCACGAACTATGCAGACATGCAGCCAGTGCCTGCGCCACTGTGTTCACCCTGATATACACGGCCAATAGATCAACTCAACGCTCGACACACTTTCACACTGTCCGCAATGATTGTTATCTTTATCTTGGCAGGACCGACAAGAAGGAGGCCTACTCCCAGTTTCTCATGCAGATCGAGGAGGCCATGAGGGTGAGTCTTGGCGATACTTAGTCCGGTAGCGCGTGACACCATTGAGAGTGCCTATTTTTGGTTGGAGCACAATGAGCAGTTGCGGAAATGACAATTCCTACAGGGTTAGAAGCTGCCGCAGACGTACCTGTCTAAATTTATGTTGTTTTTTTTGGCACCGTACATGACAAGCGCACACACTTGATCTTAGCTTGCTGCAACGCGCATGCGCGTCTGATTCACGCGCTTTGCCCAGGGCTGCATCATTACGGCACCAGACTACGACTCTCTGCAGCTGGTGTATACCGCTCGAAGATTGTGGCAATCCGACGACGTCATGCCTCCACCAGAGCAGAAGCAGGACATGAACCGCCGCTTTGCTGAGAGCTACAAGATTCTTGCTCAGGTTCGAAACTAGCCCGGCGTAGTCATCAACTTGTTGGTCATTGCTAAAGATCCCCCACATTGCCTGCTTAGGGCACGCACACGGATTTCGCGTGAACCAAAGGCGGGAGTGGGCAGCGAACCCGTTTCGAACAGCTCGTGGAGTGAGCAACTTTGTTGAGAGCCGACTGTTTTTTTTTCGTTGCATCGAGACGGACAATGTTTTGTCCCGTTTCTGGCCCCTTCTTTCGACGTCCCACGCACCGGTCGCGGATAAAATTGCCAGCAAACACCACTCATTCTACGCGTGAATATCGCCCGGTGTGATTGATGTGCCGCTTCACTTGTCTGCTAGAAATACTCGGAGGAGGGCATGCCACAGGAAGCCACGGAACTGAAGGAGAGGCTGGAGTCCTACCGCCAATCGCTGGGAAAGCTGGGCATGAGGGACTACCAGGTACGCATTTTTAGCACGGCGACACTAGTGAGCTTGCGTAGCAGTGCTGATTAACGAGCAATTTTGTAAAGCAGAGCTACACGTTGGGGCTCAGGCGTGATACTGTAGGGGAAGAGGATCATGTCACACGCTTGGGCCAGCTTTCCAGATGCTTGTGCTGTTGCTGTCGGTGTGTGGGTTGTCAGCTCTTTCACGAGAAGTTCGATTTTCCGGCGCTGGGCATTGCGACCCCGCCCATATCGATCACAACTGCTTACAATTTCCTTCACCTGTTGCGTTTCCAAGGGAATGTGTTGCCCGAACTACACGTCCTTCAACGTTCTCAACAATACAATTGTACGGGATTAACTTCAGGGAGCAATAGAGACGGGGTCCCAGTGAGAGACATGTTGAAACAAAGCGGTTGTTTGTTTCTATCTGCCCGACGGTCTCGTTTGAGTGCCCCTTCATCTATAAACATTTGATTCCAGTGTTGTTGACGTTGACGGATGTGTATTTTCGGCAAGGCATACCCTTGGAAAAGCAAGAGGAGAATGGAAGCGCAAGCAACTGGCCGATGTGGGCGGAGTCGCAAGGCCCAGCGCTGTGTATTCCTTTATTGAACTATGATGAAAGACCTGACAACCCACAAGCGGTACACGATATCTTGCTTGGAATGTTAATGTTCCGGCCCAGCGCAAGAATGAGCAGCCATACAGGAACACTATTAGTAGCAGCCTACAGTTCTGAGATAATTACGGCCCGGAAGCAGTCAGCTCTGTTGGCCGTTTGCAAACCACAAATCGCTGCTGCTTCACGTATCAGCAACGTAGAGTCCGCAAGGGTTGACAATTCTCGAAATTGTAAGTTCTCAAACTTACAACGGAATCGAAAGAGTGAGGCAAAACCAAAGTGACCTCGGGGGTCATGGTTTTCTCTCAGCATCAACAGAAGCGCGCCTCTGGGTATATGTGGTCTGGATCGCGCTTGTGCTTGTTTTTGAAATGGTGTTTGAATCGGCAGGGATGCTGGTGATCGATCCGATCATCTACCGCGGGTCACCCAATGTATCCAACTCTTGTAAACTCCCTTGCGAAGGTGCGCACGCTGGACAAGCCAAACCCGCTGAAGGCCACGTACACGGTGATCCACATGTTGGTAGTGCTGCTACTGGCGTCGGTGCCCTCGTTCATCCTCAACTTGCCGGTGGGAGTCGTGGCGAGGTAAGCCGTAGCACACAGCAAACAATGTTGCATTTTTTAGCTTTGTGGTCCGTCGCCCCTCCGGTGGTTTAATATACAACACCCACCTCCGAGATTTATTGGCGGGTTGAAGCTCTGATTTGTAGTATGAAACGATTCAGCACACTCACCTGAAGGCCCAATCTCTTTTCTGCGTTTGCATGAGCGATTGCCATCGGGAACTGCCACACACACACATTAACCCCAAGTTCGACGCAACATGGAGAACTGCGTTGTAGTTTACCATGCGATCTCCGCAAAGCTGTAGCTAGCTGCCAGCGGCCCTTGATGGAGTATGGGTCTCTTTGTCGAGAGTGAGGGTATGGGTATCGTCTTGGGTCGACAGCAGGTGGTTGTATAACGTTATGACCCATCAACCCAAGAAAAAACTGAGGGAGGATTTGAATATCTCAGCCGAACGTTTTTGTTTCAGAATGTGCTCTACCCAACTCTTTGGTTGGCTGATTTCGCACAACATATCATAGGGTAACGGCAATCAAGGAGCGCAAGAAGGCCCTGGCGGGATCGGTGGTGAAGATCGCTGGTCGAGACGTGATGCTCAGCAAGAAGATCATGATTTCCATCGTCATGGTCCCGTTGCTGTGGATGTTCTACGCCGTGCTGATGATGGCATTGACCGACTGGGAATTCTCCACCAAGGTGAGCATCTACATCTATTATACGACAACAATGACTGTGACATACGTCGAGGAATTAACGGCTCGCTCGTTGACATATAAGCCAGGTTGAATTAATGCTCGAGCGGGAAGCCTAACGTTTGCTCGGCACCCGCTGACCGTTTCTCTTTTAGACCCCAACCGGTAGGGTTTGCAACTTCCGCCCTCTTAAGCATATTCCCACCGCCCACCTCTTTGAGCAAGTGAAATGTGCGCTGGTACAGCAGTTCTGCTTTCATCGGGGTGGCCGCATGTTGGCAACGATTCGACGGCGATATTGATACAGTAGATGTACCTGGCGGTTGCCATTAGTAGGCATAGATTAAATGAGATGACGGAAGAAACTGCTGCCCGTTGCCCACCATGGCAGGAAAGTGGCGTATGCTGTTTACCACACTGACCCTCAGCATGGTATCCGAGACGACGATTGTGAAACCGTTTCGTTGCCACTTTAACCGGTTCGTGTTCTGTCATCCTTGTTGTAGGTGCTGGTGATGCTGTGCTTCCCGCTGTTCAGCTACGCTGGCGTGGTCGGCACCGCCTCTGGCATGGTGGACCTCAAGGACATCAAACCTCTTCTCAACATGCTCCGGCCGTCGACTCGAACGTTGATGGTGAGGATCACGCTAGGGTTCTTGGATTTCGGGTACAGTCAGATGCGCGTGTGTGTTAGTAAATTCATCTGCGAGCCACAGCTACAAGTCCAAGAGACCGTTGGAACCGCTGGAAATTCAAAAGACAGGCACCACCCAGTCGCGAATGGACGCAAAGTGTGCCAGGGTAGCACCTACTCGGCTTGCGCGGCATTTTCCTTTGGGACGCTGTCTCATAACAATAACGATAGTTTCCACTTGTATGCATACTACAAGCAAGACTGTAAGGAGCTTTGATCCGCGAAAGACGTGAGCGAGTCTGTAATGGCCGGGCGTCTGACGGGCCTACTTCTTTTAGCTTTTGTTGCAGTTCTTCCAAGCAAATGTATTGTCAACCGACGCCCCGATGAAATTTTCTCGGACCAACTTAAAATGTTTAACCATAATCCCCGCGTTCGTTCATCCTTGGCTTGAACATTCCACATGACCCCAACGCGCCAGAACGAACTACCGGCGGTGCGACGAGAGCTTCAGAAGGACCTTCGGGCTTTCATCAAAAAGGTGGGACCGGAGCTGGGAGAGATCTACACCAAGCCAGACCTCAAGTGGGGCGACCTGTTCCGCATGCAAAAGGTGTGTGCGCTTCAGCTGACCTCTCGCTACAAGTGGGTGGTTCTCGCAGAATACAGGCATTTGACAAAATCGCCGACACCTGTACAGGATGCGTGCGAGGTGCCAAACAAGTGCAACAGGCTGACACATTGATTACCGGGATGCAGGCAACAATTTTGTAGGTGAAATGACGCAACCATACACGTTTTCTAAATGATCCAGGTGTGCACGATAGCTCCGTGGGGGTTATACTCCGAGGGGGGGCGGGAAGCTAACTTGCAGTGTTGTGTGGAGAGTGTCACGTTTTATCAGTGACGCTGGATACGCAGACAGGCGTGTACATGTTTTAGGAGAGATGGTCACAGATTATTGCAAGGTCGAAAACGGTTGACCAACGCCCGCCTTGCTTGCAAACGCGTTCTCTTATGTGCGAGCAGGACAGCGCCGCCGAAGCCGAAGGGATCCAAAAGATGGCTGCGAATGCAGCGGAAGCAATGGGCGACCTCCCCAACCCGAAGAAGAACGATTAATTGCACAACATCGCACTTTGTTCGATTTGTGGGTGGGGGCGCAAACCCTGTCTCGATTTGACCAGCCAGTAGCCCAGCAGGCGGGTTGATTCTTGCCTTAGATCACATATCTCACTACGGCGGCGTCATGTCACGGTGTGTATGTATGATAGCAACGTGCTGGTCACGATTTGTCTCATGTATGCTGTTGGCACGAAGGCAAGGGGTTCGATATGCTCTCTTGTGTGCAGCTGTCCAGAACGTGTTCGAAGCCGAGGGGATCCAAAAGATGGCTGCGAATGCAGCGGAAGCAATGGGCGACCTCCCCAACCCGAAGAAGAACGATTAATTGCACAACATCGCACTTTGTTCGATTTGTGGGTGGGGGCGCAAACCCTGTCTCGATTTGACCAGCCAGTAGCCCAGCAGGCGGGTTGATACTTGCCTTAGATCACATATGTCACTACGGCGGCGTCATGTCACGGTGTATATGTATGATAGCAACGTGCTGGTCACGATTTGTCTCATGTATGCTGTTGGCACGAAGGCAAGGGGTTCGATATGCTCTCTTGTGTGCAGCTGTCCAGAACGTGCTCTAAGGTCGAGGCGTGCGTGCAGCGAGTTTAAAATACTCCTGCAAGCGCCAGTGACAGAGTGAAGTGTTTTTGTGGTCCACGCATAGGCTTTGCTTGCGCACCATTTTGCGTTCGCACCCAGTCCGGTGGCAGATTGTGTTGTACATTGTCGTAGTGGCCCGGTGTGCGAACTTAATGGCAAATGGCTCGGGACGTTTACAGCTGTGCGAGGTGCAAAACGGGCTTTCATGCCGTCAGTCGGATTCTCCGGTAGCTCACGAAGGTCACGTCCAAGTACTTGTATGCATACTGATGCATGCAGTGGACGTGTCGTGGACGAAACAACACACACACGCTGTCCTTCTGCCCCAGAAAAACATTCAGAGGCCATGCTACCATGTGTTGTGATTGTCTGGGAGGGGCGGCATCCGAGAATGCTCGAGGACGACGTAGGGTGGACGCTTACGCCACGTCGGGCATCGGCATACAAAAAGAACACGCTCAATGACTTCTTAGGGAACCAAAGCCACACGCTGGCAGGACACCAGCAACATCATGCCGAAGTGCTTTGTTTCTGTCTACGGCTCCTGTACGGGGAACTCGAACACAACGTCCTTGTTGGTGATCTTCTTGTATACCGAAGAGAAGGTGTCGAGCTTGGTCTCCACGTTCACCTAGGGTTGGTTTCAGAGGAACGATGTGCACATCGGGAGAAACGCGTCAGTCAGACAAATCCCATAGGAAACTCGAGGATTTCTGGCACGGAAGGACAACAAATAACACGCCCAAAAAGCCACCTGTACATACGACTTCCATCAACAAGGAATAGATTAACCCTTTTCAGCGCAAGCCAAGCGGGGATTGAGAACTTCACGTGGCTCGGCTCAACGCGGGCATCGTAACGAAGGGGTAGAATTCCTCCATTCGGGGGGGGGGTGTTGCCTGCTGCATGTATCGCGAAACCGAACAGTGCCTCACCTGGTCCTTAGGGTCGAGCTGGACCTTGAGGAGCTTGGAGCCATCGATCTTGCACCGTGTGCGCTTGCCGACGATCTCGGTGGGGAACACGAGGTCCTGTTAAGTCATGAGGGAAGCGTATCGCAAGCGTCGGCGGCGAAATTAGCTTGGAGAAACGCTGCTGGGAGCGTGTAGCAAGAGATATATGCGAAACACATGGCCATGTCCGCGCGACAGACAATTCCCATTACAAGTACAGCTTCCAAATGCACATCCTGACTAATCCTCTTGACACGAAAACACGCGTGCTCCGCCAGCAACCAGAACTCCGTTGTGCGATCAAAAGAAGCCGTCCTAGCGTGGGGTCTACATACAGTTCGCGCAAGTGTTCGGCCACACAAGTCAACACCAGTGGGTCAACCAGAGCCACTTAAAGCAAACCGCAGATGCCCATCTTTTGTGGCTCAACAACATACTTCACGGTAGTGTGATGATCTCTCTCTTGCAACATTCATTCTATCAACTCCCCAAACCCATTCTGTCTTGACCATACGTGTGCTTGATCCAGCTTTCGGATTTCTTTTGTTTGTCTTCCGAGATACCGCAATAAGTTGACACGTACTATATATATACTGTAGTCGCTCAGACACTCCGTAGTCGTTAGTCGAGTAACTGTCGTCATATCTATTTGGACCATCGCGAGGCTACTACAGAAGTGCCACAGACGCTCATCAGTGATGGCGGGCGGTGCGGCCACACGCACGTGCAGCCAGCTTCACAAGAAGCAGGCACTCCAAATACTGATGCTAGTGAGGTCGGTGTCGCTCTTCCCAACAATACAAAACCGCCAAAAGACAAATGCTGCCGCACCTACCCATCAGAACAAAAAAAAAGTGCGTTGGTGTCGTTCGGGAAGCAGCGGTGAAAGTAACTGCTGAGGGCATGGCGAATCACTGCATGGTGCAGCAACACACATGCAACACTCGTTACCTCGAGCATGGCGTCCTGGACGGCCGTGAGGGTGCGCGAGCGTGGGCGGATTCCCTGTGTCTTGGTTGAGCGAGCGTAGCTCTTGCCGAGGATGGTGCGGGTGGCGATGATCACCACGTGGCGGCCGCTGCGGAGGGAAGGGGCAACAAAGGGCTCTTGTCAGGAGACAACTCCGGCAGAGTTGCGATGACTGTGACAAGATAATTTTGGCAGTACCCATCGCGACATGATGCTGTTTATGGCATTCCATCAAACCGTTGCTGAGTCGTGCCACAGCAAGGCGATCCCACATGACTTCCGTATGCATAAGGAGCTGTACACTACAAAAAAAATCCGACTTCGAAATCAACAATTGTCACGACCGAAAAAGGCGAACACGCATGAATACTACTTCTACAGCTTAGGGCGCCACAAAACCGATTTTGAAAAGACATACGGAAGCAGATAGGAAACCGCATCGGCAAGGAAAGCTGCATCTAACGTAAACTCATTTCATATTTTACAAGTAGCGCAGGTCTGCAAGTTGGAAAAAGTGGTGTTGTGTAGGCTCTTCCCACTGGTGCAGGCGCGGGAAAGTCCCAAAATACGCAAAAGAAGGTATTGTGTGAGTACCACAGTCACGAAGAGCCTGAGTCACTCGCCCTGCTGAACAACCCCAACCAGCAAGCCCGATAATCCCCAGCACGAGACCCACTGTTTCTTTGTTCATCACAACAGAGATGGTACAGCAGTCTACAACCATGACCGACTGTCACAAAAAATGTCTACATGCCGTGAAAAGCTCAAACGCTAGCAGCTATTCGCCCCAGGCTGGTTAACCACAACCAACAGTTGGGAAGCAACTCTGTACAGCACGTTGTCTCCCCCCCTGGCAAGTCACCTGAACTTCTTCTCCAGCTCTCGCACCAAGCGCGTCTGGATCTTGTGGTAAGACCTCAGCAAACGGTACGGTACGAAGATGATGATGGCCTTCTTGCCACCCCCCACATCCACCTGGAGTGGTGACAGACGGGTTCCAGGTTCAGGTGAAGAAGCGCCCAGTCACGTGCGTTGAAACAAGGAATGCACTCTAGACATCGTTGCGGGGGGGCGTATGATGTGCTACCAGAAAGGATCGATATACACTTCGGTCGGTGGGTGATCAACGAAGCAAAATTACGCCAGGCATGAGGCCAAAACCACCTTGAAGGATGACCCCATAGTCGAAAAACACCGTCACGATCTCAAGTTGTTAGAGGACATGGCGAGTTACCACGTCCTGCACAGCGAGTCAGCTATCCCGCCCCCGCCTCCCCCGCACGTAACCCCAGGGAGCAATGCATCGTGACCTTTATCATCCTCCTCGGCGAGTGCTCGAGAAGCCGACCGGCGGTGCTCAACAGCGTTTAGCTTGAATTCGTCTAGCGGAAAACAGTCCCCCCAGTGACTGAGAGGTGGATCTGGAAGCTCAACGACAAATTCCAACGGAAAGCTTTATCCCATCCACACTCCCGTTTGAACCGCACCTGCTTCGCGCCCGTGATGTAGAGGTCGCGGATGTCCGCCTTGATGTCCGCGGCGGACATCTAGTAGAACGGCAAGCACGCGAGCATCAAAATGGGGAACCGTCAGCTCTGCAGGCACCAATACTGTTTGTGAGGAGGAGAAAATACCATGGGTTCAACGAAGACAGTGCACTTGAGGATGCTCCGCCACTGTAGAATCCCCATGGACGAGTTCCCGAATCTCGTGAAACGGTGATTGGTTCGTGATCATTATTATGTTTTGTACATGAATGTCGGCGTAGGTGGCCCCCTTGTACAAACTCCGTCATTTTCGCCCGAGACCGCCACTTGTTCGTAGCACGGACCGAGCCCACACAGCAGCACCATTGCAATGGACGGATAGTACGACAATCTGATACGGACGCTTTAAAGACGTCCATGGATCCCACGCGATGATAAGCTGTTACACAGCGGATATGCAGCGGAAGGTATTTCAGAATCGGCATTCGAGCGGAAGCACAAACACCTGGATGCAAATCCAACCGTCAGAGGCGGCTGCGTTTTTTCGGTGAATTCGCAAGACGTGGACAAACAAGCAAGTTTCTGAATCCTGAGAAAAAAGAAGGGGGGGGGGGCTTTCCAAGCTTCGCGAGGCTATTCTTCTCTCTGTCCCTACCGGAGTCTACGAAAGAACGAAGTCCGGGGGCGTTGGAATCTTGGACACGACACCAGTAACCAGGGTTTGCAGCCCCATGCCGAGCGTGCAATGGAAAGGAACATTGGGTTGTCCCCTGCTGTGTTTCTTTTTCTGCTACAACCTTGTCACGACATTATCACGCACGCCCCAAACAAAGCACAGTATAGCCGTCTGCGCAACAGACTCATCGCGGACGAGTACTTTATATGGCCTGAAAACCACTTTCGTGGGCCACTACCCTTCTGTGGGAATCACTGCTGTTGCACTGGTCGTTATCGTTGGAGATTGAGAATCAGCTTGATCCGTGTGTGTTCAGACCACTTTTCTTGCGCGTAGGAAAACTCCAAGAGAACAAGCCTTGGCTTGCAACGGCCCACCCCCTACCGCGCATGGTTCCGCTATCAACGTGCACAACTGGCGATACGTTGCAACATTCCAAGCGAGACCCACATTCTCGTTTCAAAGGCACAGCAGTGTCGCGGCTCGGAAAATGAACTGCCAAGAAAGAGTGCGGGACAAATATGGAGAGATGGCTTGGGACATGTGTACCAAACCCTACCCGACATGTTCCATCCAGTTCAAGAGCAAAACGGCTAGGCAAAACTTTGTCTTGTACACCACCCGTAGCCGTAACCTGCGTTGTCACATGTACATGAATTTGGTTAGCGATCCAACACTTGTGGCCACTCCTGGGAGTTCGTTAGTCCCAACAAGCCTTAGGCTTGCTTGGAACAAGGACCACAAGCTCGCCGCTGTTGGATCGCTGTTCTTCCGAGACTCTCAACTCCAGTCGATTACTCGCATTTGCCTTGATGATTGGAAACATTCTAAAACTGGCAGACCCCATCGAACCTTACTGCTGTGTCGAACGACCTAACGGATGGATGATTTAGAGATCCCCACAGCAGGCGCGAGGTACACATAAACTACTCGTGATATGTTGGCGCGGGAGAGCTCTCATGATACGACAATCAAACCCATCACATACCCACTATTCAAGAACCCGCTGCAGCAGAAATTGTCCACAATCGAAATTTGCTTTGGCAAAACACGGCACAAATCTTCGCAAGTTTGAGTGTGGTCACGTTCACGTGCGTGAAAACTGAAGCGGTGGGTGGGGCACTGGCAGAGCCGGACGCTCAGTAGGTATCCCAGCCACTACTGTGAGCAACCAAACTCCGGGGTAGACATTCCACACCAAAAACGCAGTCAGGACTGCATATGTACCACAACCGAAGGCGTAAACCTCATCCTTCCCTTACCTCGAGGTTGAAGAGCTCCTGAGCTACCTGCTGCTCGAACTCATCCGCCTCCTGGCCCTCAGGCTTAACAATCTTAGTCGCTCCCGTGAACATGGTGACCTATATTATATACACACGTACAGACAGGTAGCCGAAGACACGGAAGAAAGCGAGCGACTTTACAAAGTGAATTTGGAGGCAAAGACGCCAACAACTCGTTGACAGTAACCGCAGAGGGGTTGTTCGAAGTTGATGTTTGCATCGATCACAGCCTCAACGTTGCCGAAGTAGGTTTTCCGGGCTGACACGCTGCAGGTCTATCGCTACACGCAGCAGCAGCAGTGGTGCACAGAGCTCAGGCGTCCTCTATGTACGATCAGGGAATGGCTGGCACCAACACGAGCCTTAGACCAAATTTGTCTCGTTCCCTGAGATTGCGCTCCGCCACAAGGTACCCCTTTACCAATGACCAACTTCCTGGTGTACTTTTGTCTTTCCCACAGTGCTCACCAAAGCTCCAGCCCCCGAAAGCTCAAGCGTGTGGGCACCAAAGCTCGGCCACCAACAGCAGAGGCCCCACGGTTGGATGGTAGCTGGGGGGTGGGAGGGGGGGACAAGGAGCAACACGCCTCATTCTCATATGTACATTTGAAACGTTCTTCAGTTTTTTTTTTTCGCTCCTCTGTTGCGACAGACAGACGTTACCCCGCACGCAGCACGCAGCACGCAGCACGCAGCCCGAAACGGACTGTTTCCTGTTTCGGTTCACCCCACGATGGATATTGGCCGCTGAGAAGCCATAGCGGATCGGCACGGTAGTTGCTTGTGGGCATATGCAAACGAAACTACTCTGTCCCGACCCTCGATTGAGTGTGTGGTGGTCCACACAGCCGGAGTTAGTTTTCGTTACAGCAGTGTACAGCTTGACGGTGCCGCGGGTCTCCCGTGTATAGACGGACAACGGCTGCGGGTGTGAACATACTTGTAACTACCGAGTCTTAAGGAACACGATGGCCCCAGGGCCGAAGCGTGGAGATCTTGAAATATTCATAACGCCGAGGAGGGCTGTGCTTCCCGAGGTGTTTGTGCCCTGCACAACGCTGACGAACGAGTTGCATAGAGTCTGCTGTTTTTGTGGACTTTCGCCCTCAGCTGCATTTGGTAGAGTTTTCGCCCTAGGGCAGCCGGGCCACCCCGCACTCCTACCCCGACCATTAATAAACATGAACGAGGTCGTCGTAACAGAAGTGCCTGTACACTTTCGGTGGTGCAGGCGCATTGTCCACTCCGCCCACATTGACATGCTCGCAGGTAAAGTCCTTTCCTGAAGGCCAACGCGCGCGCCAGCTCTCATCAACTTGAAATAGAAGGAGCATATAACCGCGTTTTTCCCTTGTACTTCTTGCGATTGCTTTCGTCTGCCTCCAAGTAAAAGTACGTACATTTCCGCACGAGAAGATCCAATCTCGGCCCTTTCAAATCTTTATGTGTCAACTAACTGCCGATACAAAAACAACCGAAAACCCGCAATATACCCAGCGCGATCCACAACGAGCGCTGTGCAATCTCCCCGTCAAACCAGTCCAGCACAAGTTGGATGAGCACCCCCCCTGACCGAAAACAAACACTCAAGATGTCAGAAGTCCCGTGTCATGATGTTGCGAAGGAGTGTGGCAAAGTCGTACCTCGGCACGCTCCAGTCACCCGCAATGTGAATGTTTCGTCTCGTACCCAATGTCTGTTTGTCGTTCTATTCATAGGCAGGCTCAATCTTCCGACTCCCAGTGCACGATGTAATGGTATTTGACCCCTTCCTTCAGAATCAATCACCTTTGAGCTGTGTGGAACTCTCTTGTCCGACCACAGCAGTAGCAGGTTGTTGTTGCTTTCCGTTGTTCTCTTTCTCTTGATTAACGCTTTCCAAGCCAACTCACAATATCCCACGCACACACGATCATAGATCGATCGCCTGTACGCACACACTGAACAGAAGGGCACATGTCTCGGCATAAAGCCCTGATCTAGCATGACGTCACGTCTTAGCATCCGACGGCGCCAAATAACCATGATCAACCACGATCACATGTCTACCTCCAAATACCATAACAACGAGTAAGATCAAGATTCTAGCCGCAACCTACGTGATACTTCTAAGTAATCGAGCTTAAAGAATTCAGTAGGGTGGGGGATGCGCCGGGAACGAAACTTAATTATTTGCTACTTTCTGGGCCTAATAGGGGGAGGGAGGGACACACTGCAAGTTCTTCAGCTCTCTCACTGATCCAATCTTTCGAGAAATATTGTCGATACGGGAATATTGGTGGGACAAATTCTCGCGAACAGCGTGACGTAGGGATCTTAATGCGCAGGACGTTACAAATGTCGGGCGAGCACATGGAATGTGTATGTGTGTTTTTATTGTTAGCATCGACCGCGCTAACCGGCTGACCAATGAAAGACGTCAGTCTTAGTGCGGTTTAAAACACAAAACACTTCTATCTGCCATGAGCTGGGACCCCGTGAGGGGGCAGCATGGGGGAGGCTTCACCATCCGCCGGATCAAAGACAGAAACGGTAGCAACAGAAGAACACTACACGCGTCTACCAAGGATATTGCACTCGAGTTCGTTTTGGAGTGCTTTCACCATTATCTTCCTTGTTATCGCTACCATCATGTTCATTATCCTTTTCACAGCAATCCTTTGGCAGTGTGTGTGTGGCGGTCATCACATTTCACTGAAGAGGTGCGATATATCTCAGTCCAATCGCAAGTACTTCGAAGGAGGACAAGGCTTCCGCGCCGCAATAACAGTGGAGCAACATCGGTGTTCTCTACGACGGTGCCGAAGCCTACAGGCAAGCCGGTCGATCAGAGCAGACAGGTCTCAAAGCTCGTGAAATACAAGTAAACCTAGTATTTCGCGCAACTGCATTGCATGCGGGCGGTACAGCACTTATCCGGGCAGCATCGACGTGAGAAAACCCGCCCCGGTTCACAACGATCACCGGGTTGACGTCGGGAGACTTGTGCGTATATAGGTAAAAACTGTTTACAACAGCAGTCGTCCAGTAGGTCCGAAGGCACGAAACATATCCTTCCCTTAGCGAACGACACGCCTGCCCGCGTTATAACCTCGCTCTTTTCTATGGCCGTTGACCTGGGAGTTGCGGGGACCCGCTGGCGGCTGAGGCCTACGGGACGGTTTATTCCACTTTGTCCTGTTGGGTTCTCTGGCTCGCTGTCGCTCTGAGTATCCATGCATAATTTTCTTGGTTACGGCGTCGGTCGAAAGCTGTGACACCGCCCACAGCAAGCGCACGCTCTCCATGCGCTTCTCAGCACCGTCCAGCTCTGATGAACGAATTGTGTCACCGTTCCGTTCTCCGTGTACTACGCTAGTCGTCGTTTCAGCATGGCTGCCGTCCTTGCTCGCCTCGCCTTTGTGTGCTTCCGGCTGAGAGGAAACTTGGAAACACACGCTTTCAGCGGGGTCTTGTTTTTCTCCTGAAAGGTACTCAATACTTGAAGGCTGCTGCCGACTCGAACATTCCCCGAGCGTCGAAGCGGTAGACGCCACGGTCGAATGGTAGAAAACCCTTGCAAGTCTCGCCAAACTTGGGGTCCTTGTGGTCTCACGTTGGTCTGGCCGGGGTGATACTCTTTCTGCCGCGCCCGAAGGCGCCGAGGCCGGTCGATTTTTCGCGACCGCCCTTGCCGGATGTCTTGAGGAAGGGGCCGTGTGGACACACTTTCGAGACAGTCGCCCCAGACCTTTAGCATTCGAGCTCTCGTCAGACATGGGCAGGTCTGCAATGGAGGCGCGTTGCTGTCGCTGCTGCTGCTGTTTTATTGCGGGTTGCATTTGCTGTGCGCGACATCTGTGCGAGTAGTGGAGGTCCGTCGACCAGGGTGGCCGACGCGCGGCATCGGTCGCACACGTAGTCCCAAGCATACGGTCGGTGTTCGTGCCCTCAGCTTGTGATGCCAAGCGTTGATATCGCTGCTGGGCCCATTGGCGGTAAAGGGATGGGTCATTTCGAACCATTCCAAAGGCAGAAAGACGTCGCCATGACCGTTTTCGACGATCTCGTTTCCAGAGGTTGATGTCCTCCTTTCCCGTAGGTCCGAAGTCCGCCAGCGCACGGAGCTCTTCCTCGTCCATCATGGCTACCATTTTCCCCAGCTCATCATCTTTGACCTGAATAGCACGCTGAACGTCTGCCTTAACGCGTCTACTCAAACCCATCACCTGTTCCGGGTCGAGAAAAGGAATGGTTGTCTTAGTCGTGGTCGATGTGGGTAGGTCCATGCAAGGGCGTTTCGCTAAAACACGGCCCACGATATTTGTCGACAAGGGCACGACACAGGTAGGTGCGGCGTGTGTCACTCGGATGGCGTGCGTAGTGATTTAAAACGGTGCAATTGTTCTCACCACGACAACGAGGCACGCCGTAGACCGCGGCAAGTCACGCACTACAAAAGGGCGAGCACATAGCGCATGCCTACCTCTGCCCGGGCGTATCGCGTGGTATCGAGGTTCTTCTGTATTTTTCGTGCCCTAGGAGACGGCATCGACAATGCGTTTTCGGTGCAAGCTTTACCACTGCCTTTGGTGACGCCAGAAACCTGAGGATAGGCATTATTGAAAAACGCGACGTGTCGCTTTCATCGTTCCTTGCAACGGGCGTATCACATGCAGCTGTGACGAACGCTTGATCAACGTATCGCATACAAAAACATAGCAGACAAGCCATGCGAGTGAAAATCACGCTATCGAACCTCGTGTGCACGGCGTCAGCAACACACGCGGTACTCATTGCGACTACGGCTTGAAGGTTTAGGGGCCGCGCTGATGCTTGCATCCGTCAATAACATCTGGAAATCACTTTTCGGACGAAGCTATCTCGTTGAGACTTCGGGATGCGCTTGACCGAGGTTGTCAATGCCTTCCTTCTTTTCTGCCCGCGTTCCTTCAGCTCCTCCAAAGTCGTCTTTGCCCTGGCTTCCTGCTCGTGGTGGCAAAACAATTGTTGACGATGAAGCGGTAGAGAGCGGTGTCACTGCCTTAGCCACTAACGCATGGGAATATGGAGGCATGAAACTTGCGACGGGCGTTTGCTAGGACCACCCAGCAACATCAGCTCCAGAAACGATAGCCTCAAACAAACGTTGAATATGTTCAACAACTATTGTTTATTGGATACGGTTTCCCGAATGGGTTTGGCCCGGGAAACGGATTCCATAGACTGGTTATAAATTGTTCGTGCGCTGGAAAAAACACCATCCCATAAACCAGAATCTTGGCTGCCCACACGACCTTTACCACACACCAACCTGTCTAATCCTCTTTGTCGCATGTGGGTGTTCAGCGACCGTTCTATTGTTCTTGGTCTGTCGAAACTCTTCCCGCTGCTTTGCTCGCTGTGCCTCCTGCGATACATTCGACGAACGAGAACGAGGGAAGGAGCGCAATATTTTCAGAGCATCAGAAATAGCTGGCCACACTATCGCCCATATGATTCACCCCGCCACGCACGGGCTCTGTTCTCTTGTGGAGCATGCCGAGTGAGGTGACATCCAACACACCTGATGTTCATCTACGTGTGCCAAGGATGCCATGCGATGCTTCCATCGTTGCGCCCGACCTCGGACGTAGTCGTCCGGAAGTCATTGGTTGGCCTGGTACTAACGTGTCCAAATGAAGAGGGTATTCGCTAGCGACTCGTGCGCCTACTACAATAAGGTATTCGCGAATGTTCCCAGAAACATCATTGTTTTCAGGATACGGCATCAACGAACAACGCGCTGATCACATTGCAGAACTCACAAATTTGAGAAAGTCGTTGTTTTTGCTTGTCAGCAGGGCTTTGTCCTTGCGTTCCATTCCTTGAATGGCGTCCTTGAGGAGGGTATCCTTTTCACCGACGATTCGATTCAAGAGCGAGACGGCCTGTCTACTTTTTGCCGCACTTTTTACTCTCGGCGTCACAAAGGCGTGATCCAGGCTTTTCGGTGGTGGCTGCTTGCTGGATCCATCCCCCTTGCCGTGTTCTCGCTGTTTGTGAGTTCCGCTGGCATTGTTAGGCAGTGAGCATCGTTCGAGATCGAATTAGAGACAATCCAGTATTCGGCCGATACCGCGAAAGAGGCAACCCCAATGATCGGGTGCAATAGAGTGTAAACGCGATATTGCAATGCTTTACCCGACCCCATCCCATTCCCGCCGAAGCTCCAAACCTCCATGTACTTACTCATAGACAGGGAGCCAACCCGCTTCCTTTGCAACGTTTTACTGGGATATGGTGGAAGGTCAGCAGTCACTAGTACTCGTCAACACTGGGCATCACTTTCGTTCTCGCTATGTACGATCGGGAAAATATTCTCCCTGTTCGTGAGAAGTTGGCAGTACTTCGGCGGCATCTTAATTTTCCGACACCCAGCCATCCTTCAACAACCATAGCACAGGGGCGGGACCTTGACGGTATTTCTGTCAAGAACCAGAATCACGACGTTTTCTCTTGGAACTCGGGCAACGACCTCGCCTGAACTTCTCGTGGTTGCGTCGTACGATTCGATCCATCTGCTGCTTTGTCAGGGTGAGAACGGCGCCTTTGAGCTGCTTGTCGTGGGCATAAACAATGCTATTGAAGACCGATACCATCTCCTGCAAATCAAGGGAAGCACAAGCGACGGCCGTTTCGCCACGTAGCACCTCTGCGAATCAGGCGGTAGAGCCCACTGGCTTTTTGTTGACCAAAGCCTTCTCTATAGAAGACGCGGCGAGAGTTAGTCTGGATTGCCTTGCCGCTACTTTCGCACGAGAACATTTTCCTGTTTGCAAGGGGTTGGCATATTTCACGAAAACTGTTCATTGTACTACGAAGAACGAGAGGCTAGACCCGTGACAGATGTCACAATCTATTCTAGCTAGCATTTGACACCAGATCCGACTTGACGAACTTGGTCTGGAAGTTGGATCCGCTTGAAATTGTCGTACACTCTTCTTCAAATGCACCACATGACACAGAAGAACTAACCCTGCTCCTCTCCATGTGCTGGACACGTGCAGTTGCATTCGTTAGCTTGGCATCCTCTCTGTCTTTCTTTGGCACCTTCTTGCCAAGCTTCCTGTGGCAGTTTCGAAGACGAACGATTTTTGTTCCAGGCTTGCAACGTTGGCCTGGGTACTATCGATTCCAAGTGCGTCTGCTCTATCGTCTCCAGGGGAAGCACGAGGAATCCCCGGGTATTCACCATGAAAAAACAGCTAGTGGCATGTTTTTCAGCTAACGGGACATCCAAGCGTGGTATTCTACGATGTTCGAATAGCTCTACCGCGTGGGAGAAAAATCGACTCGTCGCGAGAAAGTACCTCAATGGGTACATAGCTGCCAGCCACAAGTTTTCCAAAGCGCCTACAGCTTGTAGATTGGATCGTAAGACTCAGCAGCCGTGTTTGTCAAATCGTGTCTAGTCCCTCCACATACCGGAAACCTTGAAGCATTAAAAATCCCGAGATCGTACATCGACGTCGTTGCCCTCATAACAATGACAAAACGAGCTTATCCGGAGAAAAGAACCGGTGAAACACAACTTCATGTTTTTCAAAGAATTTGAGAACTTGCCTGGCTGTGGAAAGGTATCCCGTCCAAGCGTCTTCTCCACCCCCTGCGATGTATCCTTCCATGTCCTCCTCGCCTAACTGAGTGCGTCGGGAAGGGGGGGATTTTTTCGCGTGCTAGGTACGGGCATCGCGTTTGCCTAGTGATCAAGTTGGAAAAGGGGCATGCTTCACAAAGTTTGATATGGAGGGTGCACTCAAGACGAACAACTCCAAATCCGGCATATGTATTCGCAGCTTCCCCTATGTGGTCAGTGTATGTAGTACCAAATCGTGTACCTCGTTGTGTTTGGCTATTGCCAAAGTTGATGGTTTTCGAGCATGGTAGATAACAGCCTTCACGTAGCTCAGCGTTACATTGAAGTTTCGCGCTAGTACTGTGCTAGCGACATATTTAACGTAATTCAATCATTTGCAGTCGTCCTACGGCACGTTGACGCGGCAGAACTGTTGCAACCTATAATCTGCGCCTACGACACGCCGCGCAAGCACCCCTACCACTGCCGTGACACGTTCACCTGAAGAATGGCGCGATCAAACTCGTAATCGAGCTTGTGGATGAGCATCCGTAGTTTTGCGGCCGCCAGCGCTCGCCGCCGTAATAATTGAAACTGCAACACGCACGTTTCATCACGAACGGAAGGCTGTATGTACTGGACTGCGTGCGTGATCGTTGAAGAAGCTTGTGGCTAAACACTTCAAAGGCGCGAGAAAAAAGGGTTTTGCAAAACCAATGTAGCTCCAGTTGGAAGGGGTCCTCGATAAGAACGATGGCCAACCTAATTGTTCATTGTCGTTGGCTCTTAAGGGGGCTTAGCACATATTCTTCGACTGTAGTGTCATCACGAGCGGGGTATCTTTCCGTCATTGATTGTGGAACTTCCTGTCGCGGCATATCATTCTCAGCCTTTTCCGACAAGCACGCTTCATGTTTATTCGAGAGGCACAATAAAAAACGAAGTTAGACGAAGCCCTTCCTCGAGTTGTCGGCCCTCTTTTTACGTAACAAAGTTGAGCGTAAGAAACAAGCAAGGCTCCGGTTAGAGAGAAGACGTTCACCACACTCACTTCAAGCAGAAAAACGATATGCTGTGCATATAGACCAAAATACTTGCTTGTACAACGAGTACTCACATGTCTGGACCTGCCTTTACTGCATAATATGTATAACATCAAGAACAAGCAAGAAAACAAACACAATACGGACCCTTGTCAAAGGGAAGAGCTTCATTGATGTTGTGAATATTACTGCTGTACAAGGTAAATAGTATTCTCCAAGATGAAGACTCACTCGTGTTGGTCAGTCCAACAGCCTTGTAAAGAGTCAAGCCGCTGAGGTCGATGTATTCTTCGTCATTTATGCATACAAGAGAGTCACAACTGAACTACCAATAAGTAGATATTTGAGGCGACTAGTGTGGACGTGCCTCTTGTTGCTCGGCTCCATACCTTCGGCAGCTCGCCTTTCTCCTGTTTGCAAAACTCAGTCCAGTTGTCGATGGCATCCCACGATTCCTCCGACGAGCCAAGTTCTTCGATGTCTTGATTCATGGTGTATGACTTCGGGTGCAATTCCCGTCTACGTAGGAAAATCTTCAAGAAAGATGGCTCAGACAATAAACGCCTCAATTAGACCCTGTACCATCAACACATAGAACGAGAGAGCGCGTGGGTTTTGTGGCGGTGTCGTGGTGCGTGGTACAAAATGCGGCGGGATTTTATTACGGGCCTTTTTCGTTCCCGAAACGAAACGCGGAGGATCACCGTACCACCGGGCCACCGGCGCGGGTAGTTTCGCCACCTACGGTTAGGCAGGGTGTTTGGTGTTCGTTGTATCCTCTTGGGCCACACAATCCTTCTTTCGACGGTACATTGACAACGGTCGGAGAAGCTCTACACTTTGCATACATTCTACCATTCTACCAGATGGAATCGAGCGCAACAGCAGCCGTGAGGGGGGCAAATCCCTATCCCATCCCAGCATTCATCGGTCCCTTGGTGCGAAGCCGACAAACCACGCCGTGCCCAACATATTTCGAGGTGTCATTTCTGGAGAGCAAGTTACCGGTACGTGTGTCGGTGTAGACTACACGTTCGTACCGAGGTCGGATCTTCGGGGTTTCCATCCATGATGTATCCTCTCGGCACAATTTCATTGAAGGAAGTATTTGTTATGTTTGCTGACCCCGGCAACCGCCATGTGGTTAGTCTAGAGCTTTCGAGTCTACGGTTGTTCCTTAACTCTGCCTGCTGGAATGACAACATGCATCGCAGAGAAAACCTGCGCGGAGGTTGGACGCCATCGTCTTCAAGAATTTCTACTGTTCGCACATCACCATCAAGCAGCGCAGACAGCGCTTCGACACAGCAACAGCGGCGGACTGTGGAAAAGATGGAGACCCTTGGCTGACGATTCTGCGAGACAGGCCCTTGATGGAAGATCCCCACCACGAGGACGATGCGCAATACTGGCACGTGGTGAGATCGGAGGAGTTCGATCCAGAGGAGTACGACGCGGAGTCGACGGCGCCTATCAGGTACCGTTGGGGCGTTTGACTTTGGGTGACATACACGTACAGCAGTTTGGTGAAGTCTACGTAGACACATTGGAGAGTCTTTCCAGCGTGTTCATTCAAAGAAACTATGGAAGTACTGCCTGGGGCTTGGCTTGGCGGCGTGCTTTCAAGTAAGGCGTTTGATGTTGTACAGAGTCGCGTTTCACCGCTGACTTCAACCTTGGTTTTGTTGCCCCTCTCGCGCCTTTCGTGGCGTGAATGTGTGTGCTTGCATGGCGGGCAGGATCTACCTTTACCAGTCGTCTCCTATGTGGAAGACCTTCGGCTTGCATCACGTCAAAGCCGTCGGTTGGTCGAGAGCGGGTTCAAGCAATGGAGGAAGAGACGACGAGAGAGAAGCGGACGGCAATCTCGGAGACTTGTGTAGAGGCATTAGCGAGCAAGTGAAGATATTCGGCGACAAACACAGGGGCTAGGCGAACGTCATGAACAATCTGTACAGACTTGTTCGCCATGTACGAAATCATTTCTATAGCCGACAAACGAACTACCGTGCAACCTTACAAGTAGATATGCCCATTTGCCCTACGAACACGTTCAGTATCGTTGTTGAAGGCGTTCTCAAAGCTCCTTGCGCATAATGGCCTCCGCCCAGTATAGTGTTGCTACGAGTCACTTGGTGGTTTGGAAATACGACGTACCGTAGCTTTTTTATCCTTGGGAGGAAGGATGCGCCGCAAAGCATTTCCTCTGCGTGACCCTGGACCGGAGCTCTTGGGGGAGGAACGACACGGTATAGGGTACATTTGCAACACCTACCATCAGATCAGCGGCAGTGCAGTCTATGGCAAAAACGAAAAAATCACACGATTGTATAAGCAAATCTGTGGTGGCAGGAATATTGGAATGCAAGGATCCATTCAGACACATTCAAGGTGCAGGAAAAAACGATCCTAAGAAGCGTTCCGAGCACCCTTGGGAACTCGGGAAAACACAGATGGATACAAAGAAATACCATATGCCACTTGCTGAAAATGAGTGGGCGGGTTGCTTGTGGCACTGCCCTGCTCTCTATATTAATGGGCCGTCTTGCCCACATATCAACGGAGACCTCCTGCCTGCCTGCTGTAGCAGGGTGAAGCTATCACGACCTTGGGATCCTTTTAGCATGTCGCCTACGGATTAAGCCTAAGTCGTCAAGCCGACTTTGCTGGTATTTGTCGCTAAGCACTCTGTGCCATGAATCTAAATCAGACAAACTGCGGCTTTTTCCCCGTAGCGGAAAAACATGTCCGAAAACCGGGGTCGTCCACATACCCAACAAGCGTGCGACAAACCCATCTATGATCCATACAACGCAGCGTCTAAAGGTGTAACTATCGCACAGGTAGTACGGCCGCCGCAAGTGCCGCTGATCCCGTTGTGTTCCTTAAAACATCGCCTGTCACGAAGCCCGACCCGCACGACCCTTTGCGCCAGGCGAGTGCTCACCGTACGCTATCGTTGTGCGTGGGTGGCGTCAAAGAACCTTCCCGGCTGGCATCACTCATATGCTTTCGGCCTCGTTTGGAGGAAGAGCCCCCGCTCCCTGAATCCCCTCCGTCCTCGCCGCTGCCAACGCTGCCGCTGTCGTCACTCCCGCCACCTTTTCGTTTGCCTTGCTTGTTTTTTCGCTTGCTTTTCCCCCCGCCGCCTTCACCATCGCCATGATGGCCAGATCGACGCCTGCTGCTCGCCCCCTTGTCCACCATCACGAAACCGTCCTCGCTGTTGAGGCGGCGCGCCGTGTCGGCGAGGCTCGGGTGCTCCTTGTCAAGCTCTTTCAGCCATTTGACGGACATCTTCTTCCGGCCAGTCCGGGTTTTCCGCCAGACCTGCTCGTATCAGGGCGCGATTCAGCTACTTAGGTTTGAAAACGGCAATAAAAACGATCAAGCTTGATCTTTGCCGATCAGTACGGCGAGCACCGGGTGATGTGCAACTGCGACCGGCTCCGCGGTATGCTGAGAGCGAGAAACTAGAAAACACGCCAATATTCGCGACCGTTCCTGCCTGCTGACAAGAGTACGCCAACATCAGTCTGATTCGCAAGAAAAGCGGAAAGCCAGCCGCCATCACACGTCGGCGCACGTCACCTTTTCGAAGTTGTTGCGACTGCAGAAGTTCTGAGTGATGGCCACACTGTCCTCGAGGTTCAGAACTGCGTGCCACCAGCCGCCTGGAACAAAAACCGTGTCGCCAGGGTACTGCACGAACTCGTAAATCTTGATCGAGTTGCCGTGCTTTCGTCGTATCCGAGGCAGCAGATCCACGAAGTAGTTGATCTGCGACAACGAAGAAACGCGACACATGGAAACAAGAGATACGTTAAACATTATCAACATGGATACAGTAGAATCCACTCCAAGCAGGGGCGTCCAATACCGGCAGGGTTTGATCGAACGTTATCACTGCTGTACGGTACGTTAAGAATGCATTTCGGGGCGGCAGCCTGTTTAGTTCCCTTACTGTACCACAAAAATAACAAATCTACGCGAAGCAGTTTCCAAGGATAGAAACTCATCGACAACACTTCATGCACCCCGAATATGATTTTGAAACGTGACAAACGTGCCGGGAATGCGCATGTAGCACAATGATAAACCGCCAAAGGTTTGCAATGTGTCTCCATTCCACGCAGACGTATGAGGACTAGAAGAAAATGAACGGTTCACTCTCTTCGGTCATGGTCTCACCGGTTCATCGTCTTCGCCCTGCCTGATGACATCCTTCCCCTTGGCCACATTCTTGTCCACATGCGGTGGGAAAAGCACCCACAGCTTCCTTCCGCTCACGACCGTGTTCCACGCGCTCGTGCCAAGAGGGTCGATATGCACGGATGTCCCAGAGCGCTTGGGGCCGACCAAAAACCACCTTTGGCCAGCGGGGGTACATAGAGGGGGACAATAAGGCCAGCCAACGGTGTTGGCTCCTTGTTGGATCGGAACGCAAGGTGTGTCTAATACGATGGACGTCGGAAGGAATCGAGGTCTCTGGAAAACTCGGAACACCGGGACGGATTTACTACACAGCAGTGCTGGTGTTAGCATGGATATCTACCGTGTTTCGTGTGGGCCGTCCATGCCCAGAGGCGGCGGGTATCCTGAATCATTCACCTGTAGGGCGGTCGGCGTCTCTCTCCGACCAATGAAAACAGGTCATCAGGGAAATAGTGAGGGACAAAGAAGTCCTCCAGTAGGCCCTTTGCCACCTCGTGGTCATCGAAGTGGCTGTCAAAGATGTACAGTGGGCTGTCGTCCGTTTGGTGGTCCATATACCGCAGAAAGTACTTCAGCTTAACCTGGAAAGAAGCGTGCGCACGATCAACACACCAACGATGCCGACGGTGGCATAGGGTAGAGGATTCTCTGTAATAGCTCTGCATTTCGCCTGTGAAAGCATAAGGTCGAGTGCACGGAACTTCGTTGCAGGCGTGGCTTGACTAAGGCCCTCGTACAGGCCGGCTGCCGGTACAGATCCTGTGAGGCCTCAAAACAACAGGAATGTACGGAGTACGGCATACGGAGCCATATCGACCTCCGAACCATGCCCCTAACACAATGTGCTCGACACAATAAAGAAAAAAAATAGCTGGAGTGATGGGTGGGCCGGGTGCACGTTGATCCTGCACATGTGGTTGGTGGGCGGGCACATACCTTGACCGAATAGCCATCGTCGTCTTCCCCGCACTTGAGCTTGCAATCCCCGTACCTGAAAAACAATGTACCGGGAAAAGGCTGATCGACTCAGCTATCCTTTGTGTGGAACGGGGTCCACATTGCTACAAAGTGATTCGCTACATGTGGATTCTTAAACAGAAATACAAACGCCAAAACGTGCGTCAAGTGCTGGAGTGTTCAAAGGGACCGGCAGTGCACGACATCCGTCTCAGCAGTATGCAAAACTTTGTATACACACCCGTTCAGCACAGCGGACGAGCCAGCTCTCCACGATAAATAGAGAAGGAAAGGATACGTCAATGAAGACATGGATTCCCTACAGCAGGTAAACATACACAAAATTGGATACAATCATACCACATAAATTCCAATACGTCAACATGTCTTCCGTATCTCCATCGAGTCACCAGCTACCCATCCGCCAACATTCCTTTCGCCGGGAGAAATTAATCAAGCGTGTCGTAATTCAGCAAAATGCTCTGACATGATCCTGTGTGAAATGGCATCTAGCAGCACATGACACGACGGGAGGTTTCTCCCCGATGTTTGGGTTCGAGACTCAGCAGAGGTTATTAGACGTTGTACATACATTGTACACACTTTCATTTGATGAGTTGCCTCTGCACGAGGGGGGCTACAAAGTGAAACACATGACTCCGAACTGCAACATACCCCTCCAACAGGAGGAAGCTTGTGTGTGGGCCTTTTTGTACGGGGTTGGTTGAATAGAAGTGAATGTCACTCAAACCTGCGAAAAAAGTTGCTAAAAATTGGGTTCTACGTGTGCATACGATAGTAGGCCGGTGACTTCATCACACCGACCGTGTATGCGTAGTGTTCAAAATATAGATGAATCTGCTTACGTCTGGCACGGAGTGTAGTACAACGAACGGAGTAATCATGTCCCCCCTTCAAATACCGGCAAATGTAACGCCTTCCCGTACGTTCAAGACAAGTTCAGATAAAAGTGCTCTAGACTCATTTTCAATGCCCGGAAAGTTTTGGAAGCGGGGGGGGAGGGAGGGACGGCGGACGGCGGTGTCCCTGCTTGCTGTGTGCAAATCGTAATGGTGTGTACAGCTGTGCTTCTGTTCCCATGACATGTGCCCGGCCGGACGCGCCACTGAACCTTACCTTCCCTCGATGATGTTGTTCCAGTACGCTTTAGGGCTATAGCCCCGTGTTTGGGGGTAAAAGTGTCGCCTCTTCGTTCACCCCCCCTCCACCGCACATCGACTGCCGTTCGTTTCAAAAGCCTATCGAGTATCTATGGATACGATGTATCAGCTTCAAGTAGGCTAAAGTTGACTTGAAAAGAGTTCGTCCCGTCATGTCGTACTTTCGACTTTCGATGACAACGTGCAATAATACTTCACAACATGCTTTGGGATAAATGGGACAAACACACGTACCAACCAATCCGCACTGAAAAGCTGAAACGGCTAGCATGTAGCACAACCCGCTGCTGCTGAAAATTGTTGTTGTTGTTGTTGTTGTCTTCACAGCGGTCGGTACCATATTAGACTACAGCAGTATTTTGGTACACCGTATTTTGAAGGATGAGTATAATAAAGACATGTGTACTTTTTTCACCTGCGGTAAAGCTGCTCCAAGCCCCAGCGCTCCTCGGCTCTCCATCCTTCGTCAGAAGGAATCCCCGACACTACCACCGGCAGTCTTCTCTTCTCGTAGTGACGCCAAAACTGATCAGGGGTGAGATCGTCTCGCCTCTCTCGTGCTATCCCGCGGATACCGTCCCGTTCGTCTCTCAGTTCTTCGAACGCTGCGGCCGCCCGGCATCCCTCAACACCGAATCTGTCTCTTCCCCAGTCCCGTAGACGTGGCCGGTGACTCTTCTTGGCATCCCCGATACGCCTCTCCCAACGCTCCAAGCGTGGTGGAGAGGACGAGGATTGCCACGACGACGTTTGGTTACCGTTGTCGCCGCGATAGACCATCTTCAGCAGTACAAGATAAACCAAAGCAGCATGCACTGCGCCTTACTTTCGTATGCGTGCTTCGTGGGCCAGGGGCTAGACGACAACCCGGCGTGTGCATTTAGCAGCAACGCGGAGTGCAGCAGCAGCACCTTCAGAACCAAACAAAACAGCGGACCCGCGGGACTGTCCAGTGTGGGCAGCCCCACACCAGAGCTTTGAGACGGAGCGTTGGCCGGGGGGGACGAAGTCTACTTGCGGAGCCCCCTTAGTACCCTCTCGCTGCTGCCGCTCACACACACAGCAGACAGCTGCACACCTGCAGCCTTGCTTGTAAACATGGCCGACACGGCATACGGAGGAGGAGCGGCGGCTGCCCCATCAGTGGAAACCTCAGCTCCTTCCAAGGATTCACGGGATAGCCTGTACAGCTTTGATGAAGCCAAGCTGGAGCTCACCCGCAAGACCAAACCCTGGATGCAAGAGTAAGTTGTTTTCAAATCCACTCAAGTAGTGAGCACGTAGATACATCTGACCAACCACTGCATTGTGTGCACGACGGTCGTGCGCTGCTGTCTACTACTTCGCACAAATGTGGGTCATTCTATCGTCTTTTATTCACCGGACAATTTCGAGACACAGCGGGCCTTTCAGTGTGTAGACTTATCTTCCCATGGCACACCAGCAGCAGCGGCGAAATTCCAGCAAGACAAAAAGCCAGCCTAGATTATGACCGCGCTGTGTACAACGATTTTCGATCCTCGAGCGCATCGACAACCACCCCCCACAGGCTTTGTCCACACGGTGGTGGGTATGGGTTTTGGTTGGGCAGAAAGTAAGCACCTTTCCGGCTTCCCTGCTGGTATGTAGTTGCCACCGGCGCTCTCTCGACTGAAAAGTGCCCACATCACCACGGCATCCATTGTTAACACCGTCCGTGCATCAGACTACTGGATGGAAGCTTGTTAGATAGGGGATGGCGGCGTACCCCGATTAATGAGTGATTTGTCCATACGAATCCGGTAGAGGGAATAGATACACATGAAGTCGACCTGGTTCCCAATTCAATCGTTCGATCTCGAACGGTAGCTCAACACACGGCACGGACGGTTTTCCAACGGAGGCGTCCACGCACTTTCCCGCTGCTCCCCACCCTCCGTGCCGTTTCCCGTTGTACGCAGCCCCAAGTACTTCAAGAAGGTCAAGATTTCGCCGTCAGCAGCAATGAAGATGGTAAGCACGTCGCCGTTGTCTCGCTGCGTAGCTCGTTGTCGAAGACGCTCGATGAACTCAGCGCTCCTGCAACGCCTGATCTACTCCAACCGGAGGTGTTGTGGTGTTCTTTTTGGCTGCCCTACCACGGTTCCCGTGCCAGTACGAGCCGTTGTTGACCTACTCCTACAATAGTTTGGAATCATCGTGGTGCTGTGCGAAAACGTCCCATCCCTTCCTCCGTCCAGAACCGGATTATCTCGCTTGCCCTCCCGCGATGAGCAACACGTACAGCAGCCTTTGCCAAGCGTCACGAAAGCAAACCGTGATACACGTGTGTTGAACCCACATACTCGCATCCGTGTACATTTGTGGCGGGGTATGTATCGGTGACCACCCTTCTACTGGGCACATAGATGGCGAATGCAACAATACGTCCGTCCTTAGTTTTGTTGTCGTGATGCACCGATCGCGCTGCTGTGACACACTGCCTCCTATTTTGTCTTTCGTAGCTCATGCACGCGAACTCCGGCGTGGAGAAGGGTATGGCTGCGGGGGGCAAGCCTGTGGAGATTATGGGCATGATGCTGGGGAGGCCTGACACAGAGACTGCCAACGCCCTCATCGTCACGGATGTGAGTGTTGTGTGTTGTGTGCGGATTCTAAAATGACATGGACCACGCTACAGAGTATCTGGACTGGGAATCAGTTTTTACATATATCGGCAGTTGATTCTGGACGCATGAGCCGGGGTCAGTCTCGAGGGAGATTAGAAGTACATCATATTTTGTCTGTGGAGTCCCCCGGCAGGGACTCGCGCATGTTTAACTTGCGTGCGGATAGGCGGGAATACAAGGATTCGGAGAACCTCGGGAAACCATGGCAACAACCCGGAGGAGGTTCACTGGCGGAAGGCACACGTGTTTATCCTGCCACATCCTACTGCTGTGTGCACCAAGCGTTTGTTTTGCCAGCTACCAGTGTGCCTCGCTTGTGCGTGTACCTCTTCGTGTCGTGGTTTTTGTAGGTGAGCGGGTACGATGAGAAATATGTAGAAAACACGCACATGGCTGATATTTGGCGAACACACTCGCGTTGCTCAAGTTCCTTTCCTGAAGGATTCATAACATGAACGTTCGTGGTGGTGTCGGCGGACGTTAAGGTGGTGTTGCTGGCGGTACAAATTGTCGCACCTATGAGCGACAACACATCACATCTTGTTGCTTAGGGTTAGCAGTGTGACATGTATCGTTCTAAACTTTTGTGTCGTCCGTTTCGAGCATAGTTCAGTTGCTTTATTGCATGCCTCCAGACGTACTACCACCGTCGTGTGCTGAGGTCGGCTGGCCGGTTGGTTGCCAGAATTGTTTGCCCGTTGCTGTGTTGGTGGTTTGCTGAGTGCCCGAACTATACCGCACTCTCTGCCGCTTTGTCTAATGGTCTTTTTCATGATGTTGTCAGGTGTTCCCACTGCCTGTGGAAGGGGCGGAGACCAAGGTACTGGCGGACGATCAAGAGGTGGCCAACTACATGATCGGCCTCGGAGACTTGCTCGAGACGGTGAGTGCGTGAGAGAGTGAGTGAGAATTTTATTCGCGTACCCGCAATCAAGCCCTCAACTAGTAGCTTCTTGCGAAACTCTATGCCTGGCTGTTTTCCTTAAATTGGTGCGCCCACTAGTAGGAGAGCAGCGCTGATCTTAGCAAATCCGAAGTTCCAACCATTCATACCGAAGGCGTGCAGTAGCGCATCTTTGGGAGAGATTCATCGCTTTCTCGCGGACGTAACTATGTATATATATAGAGAGATTTTTTTATTTCCTTTAGCTGCTGCTGCTGATGGGGATGTTACAAGTGGTGCCACCGCCCATAGTAGGAGAGCTGCACTGCTCTTCGAAAGTCCGAAATTACAACCATTCATACCGAAGGCGGGCAGAAGCGCATCCGTGGGAGAGATGCATTGCTTTCTCACGGACGATGTTATTGTACTTAGCAATAGTACTATTTAGTCCATAGCCCGAGCCCGGAGCTGCTGTTCTATAGATTCGCAGCGTCCCTCTCATGTGGTCACCATGCCCCTGGCTTTGTAAGAAAGTGCGCGGTCTCAAGCTGCGTTGCTGCTCCCTGGTTGAAGTACGTGGTGTGGTGTTCACGGCCTCCGCCTTTCTCCTTTCCCCTTGTCCCCTGTACAGACGCGGAAGGAACGATTCATGGGCTGGTACCATAGTCACCCGTTCGACGTGGAGGTACACAGCCACTGTTTCCTCTCGTCCACAGACATCTCGACCCAGCTGTCTTGGCAGAGAGCAGAAGACCCCCATGGCAACCCCTGGCTGGCAATTGTGGTGCGTTGTGTTTCTTTCAACGCAGAATAGCGGTTGTGCTGAGCGGCCCCACTGTCCGTCTCGAAAGGCCGCGCCACCAAAGCAGCAGTCGTCTGCCTAAAGTGGCCGGGTGCGACCTCCGGTGCTACCATCTATCTATCACTGTGATAACCCTTTTGATGAGAGGATGGCATAACTATTCAATTCAGAGCGTTACGTCTGTGTGGCATCTTGGCCCTCTTGGTGGAACATACGAATGCTCCAATATTCTACAATATTCCGGTACATGTATCGAGGGAATCGTACCCTTGAGTGTCTACCCCCTCTCTCTCTCTCACGTGTCCTTTTAGGTTGACCCACTGAGGTCTCTGGCCAAGTCCCGGCCGGAGTTTGGCGCGTTTCGGGTGTACCCCCCTGAGTTCAACGCGCCGCTGAACGAAACCCCCGACGGCAAGATCGTCACTGATGATTCTCAAAGGGTGGAGCTGTGGGGAGCGTGTTGGAATCGGTGAGGACAGGAGGCGTGTCAAGAAGCTGTTTATGTCACGCTGAAAGCACACGGCTTGCTGCGCATTTGTTGTTTCGTGGCCTTCGGGCACAGTGAAGATAGTACATTCAGCTCAAGTGCATGCAATTCCTTTCCAGCACACGCTATTCGTGTGCTGGTTGGGGCTCTTTGTTGGCATGCTTAATCTTTTCGCTTAGCGAGCGCACGTCACTGCTTTGTTTTTGCTCATGGCCGGACCCCCCCCGCCCTGAGGTGAAAACATGTGGGATTTGGTGTTGATTTACTGTAGCTCACTAGTCCCCGTCGATCGCTCGCGTTCGCAGGTATTACTCCATGGAGATCGAGTACTTCATGAGCTCGCTTGCTTCCGACGTGATGGGCATCCTCACCGAGAACTTCCTGTGGATGCGTACGCTCGGCTCGACCCCGATCCTGGAGAGTGAGGTACGGAACCCCCACGATGCCGATCCACAACATTTTCTCACGCTACAGTACTTCTGGACACAGCAACCAGGGCAGGTTCTTGTTTTTGCCTGGGGTGAACGACAGAAAAGGTGTATTCCGGGGGCTTGAAGTGCTGTCACACGTGTGTCCTTGACTATCGGTCTTCCCGTGTTGTTGCCTGTTAACAGAACCGGGAACGGTTCTCCGAGCGTATCGGCAACGTCGCCGACAAGGTGGAGCACTGCGACGTCCACATGAACCATGGGGCAGGTACCAGCGTGAGCGGCTACCTGGTGGCGGACTCTGCCGCCAGCAAGCCGAAGGAGGAGTCGGCCATTTCCAAGGCGACGCACGGCAGGTTAGTTTAGTACAGGGTCCAAGACCGTCGTGTTGCCTGTTAGTATGCCTGCACTGGTATCACATCACACACCGCCGTAGGCAGGAATTTAGGCGGAAACGAGAAGACCGTTTTTTCTTGGGCCATCAAAGACTTGTAGTGGACCAACTGTTTGTGCCTGAACGCTCGGATCTTCTTCACTTTCATCTGACCCCTTTTGTCTTTTCGACCGCGACATGTGTTTGATATGTGAACTGCTGCGGCGATGGTGTACATTCGATGCTGATTGGCCACAGCTCCGAACTGGCTATCGAGCACTGCCAAGGACAGATGACCCAGATCACCAAGAGCATCGTCTTCGGCATCAAGTAGATCGAGCGGATAGATTAGATCTGAACTGACCACCTGGAGGAGGCGGAGCGTTGAAATCATGTGTGGGCCCAAAAGCATTTCACCGAGACCATTCTGTTACCTGCTGTAGCATAGATTAGTTGCCTGCTGAGGGTTGGGATGTTCGGCTGGGTGAAGTCATGAAACTCGTTTGTATCGTGATTTTGTTAGCTGCTGGGTGATGTCATGTACAAAGGTGTAGCAGCGGGTCGCAGTGCACGCGAGATGCAACGGCAGTAGTAGCGCGGGTGCCTGAAATACTGCCTTCTACTTGTACCTGATTCTTGTTGTTCCCTTTGGAGACAAGGAGAGCTACAGCAGTAGGCGCCTTGTTGTCGTCGAACGGTCGTTGCATGCGCAACGCTTTGCGACATTTTCTACTTCGACAGCCCCTGAAGCTCTCGCGCCTGCGAGCACATCGGTGCATGTCACATGGGTATTCGACGCTTCAACATAAAAGCTCAGCAATGGTCGGCAATGCTGTGGTGGCCGTGCTAGCCATGTATGATCTGTAACCTGGACGAAGGGCTTAGGGGTGACAGGTTACAGCAGCAGCACATACGCGCAGTTTACCTGAGTCTAGAAAGCCGAAGACTAGAGATATTGTTGTTGTCTTCACATTGGCAACCGGTCTCCCTATCTATGTGTAGCTACAGAAGAAAGAGAATACAACCGCAGTACATCTGCACGTGATAATAGATGGAAGTCTGCTTGTGGGACCTCGTGACTATGCAAACAACATGAACCCCCCCTTCTTACACCAACCCGATGAGTTTACAAACGCGAAGTTGCTGTTCATGCACACCGCCTTGCTGATGCAAAAGCGACCAGAGAGTGTGGAACGTGGATACCACTGGACTGTCACATATTGCTATGGGGCAGGCTCCGCGAACTCGCTCTGTAGGAAATCCGCCGCGTTTTGCTGCTGTCTCAGAGTGCGCCTCACAGTCGCAGCACAACAGCGTGGCAGCACAGCAGTAGCAGCGCCATGTCTCGCTGCGCAAGTGGGGCGATCAGTAGACCAGTTTTACGTGTCACCAGCTCGAGCACTACCCAAGGTACTCGATGGAGTGTTTCGACCAAGAGCGGAGCCGCAGGGCGAGCTGCAGCAACAACAACCAAGATGCCGAGGTTGACCCACCGCATGCGGCGGTTGGCCAGAGCTCATCCAGAGGCGGTTGCGGCAATCTCTCCTTCCGCTGTGGAAGATAGCCGCTCCGTGTACGCTGCTAGTGTTCCGCGCAGTAAGGTGAGCGATTGGCAATGGACCCCGGGTGAGTGTCGGAGGAAGCCCAACACACTACGCTCGGTTGGTTTGGTTTCCTTTTCGTGTGCTGCGCAGCAAAACCAGTGACACCCCGCGTGGCGCGGGCGCGCCTGGAGCACCTTCAGCACATGACATGTCCAGTGCACTGCGCCTCGTGGTCAGGGGTTGTACACCCGGGCGGTAGGCATTTTGATTAACACGCGCCCCGAACTCGGTGGCAGACATCAGCTTTGGCGGTGCTTCATTGTCCAGTACATTTGCGTACTGCTGTGGCGCTATTATCATGTCCACTTTGGCGATATTCCGCACGCTGTCAACGGTATGCAGCCGCGGCTGTTTGGAAGCGCTTCAGCTCTCCTCCATTTCTCATTCAGTAGAGTCACCTGTTGCTTGTTGCCGCCAACAACACACAGCGAATGGGGTGGATATGTGGCCTAATGTGGATTGTGCCTTCCCCCCTTCCGCAGCAGAGCCAAGTTGGCAACTCGGGAGCAAAGGTGTGGACCAACGCGGATCTCGGCACACCCGAGTTTTTCGCGTGGCTCAACACGGTGCCACACAACGCGGCCAGACACCTCGGTGAGTGGGAGCTGCCGAAAGCACAAGGAGAAATACCTGCTGCAGCACAGCGGCAACATGTCATCACCATCATCTCCGTTTTTGAGCCAACAACGATTGGGGTGCTGCAGCATGTGGTTGGAAATGGGCGGTTGGATTTTCAACACGTTGAGGTTTTCAATTTCGTGTGTACAACTCGCTTCATGCAAGTTCCATGCCCTGCCCTTACGAACCAGTTTGCTCTTGCGATCGGCTATCTCAAACTTCCTGGTGTCTGGCATTATTCCAACGCCTGCAAATCCAGGGCGGGTCGACAACAAACTATTTGTGCGGACGGGGACAACGTTGTGTTCAAACAACAATAGCACGTGCCAAGATCAATACAACACTCTGTAGCATGATTACGCACTCTCCTTTGTCCAGTCCGCCACGTAAGATGAACAAACAAAAATGGACATATCGACAAGCACTGGTCAAGTCAAGTACTTTTTACTCAAATTTAACCCGTCGTACGTTGTCCTTCGTCGATCTCAGAGGAAGTTAACGAAGAAGATGAGCAGAACGACGACGACGACGAGGACGACGATGAAGGCGACGCGCTAGGCGACGGGCCTCTCAACATGGGCAAGGCGTTCCTCATCCCGAGGGCCAAGATGTCCCTTTACGACCAAGACATTTTCGCGCACAGCATGCTCGAGGCTAGAGACAAGGTAAGGCCGGCAGCAGACGGTTGACACTCTCCCTGAAATTACAAATGTTCACTGTCTCTGTGTTGATTGTCTCGGTCGAGTTCACTGCCTGGCAGACGCCGAACACTCGGGGTTATTATAGTCTGAATGGAACGGAAATCTTGTTGAGAACCGTCCATCTGACTGAACAGGATGTCGTCAACACGTCAACAACGTTCCGCAGCCCAACGCGCCTACTCCGCAGCAGTACCATTGGTCACCTGCCCCCCTCCCACCTTTTCGCGCCGGCTTCATTAACGCTACCGACTCCTTTTCGCTTGCACGCGTCAAGGTGCTCGCAGCTAGGTCGCCAGGGCAGCTGCGGAAAGCGCACGACCGCTTACGAGAGACTGAAACCGCGCTTAACTTGCGGGTAAGTGGTATCATAGGCGAGGTGATTGGTGTTTGTGCTGATTTTTTCCCAACTCTTTACCCCCATGTATGTGCATACCAGCCAGCTTTAGTAAGGTGTTTTGTGGCGAACGAATGCAGTGCGAGCACGTGCTGGCCTGGTACATTCCGCCCTCCCGCATGTCCTTGCCTCTTGGTCGATCGGGCTGCCAAGCCTTTCTCGTGCGATAAACCCGTGTCCAGTTTACACGTCCCCGATTGCTTGAAACCTACCCATTTCGTTTTCGATTTTTCTCGTTGCATGCATGGCACCGAAGGCGGGAAACTACAGGACCGTCAAGGTGGGGTTTGAGGAACCTGCGCCTTCGGCTGGGTCGATGGACGGGTTGTCCCAAACGGAGCCAGCCCATGGCAGCAGCAGGGCCAGCGGAAGGGCAAACCGCGTGGTCTACGGCCCGTCGGAAACATTTGCCTACGTGTACCACCGAATGATGCCGGCCTACACGGTTCTGCACAGGTACCACGAAGTGCTCTGATTTTGTGTGGAGTGGCACAATTCCCGGGTGGAGCTAGAGGTTTTTTTTTTGCCCAGTGGCGTGCTGAAGCATAGAGGTTGGCTTGTTTTTTTCTTACAAATATAGTGCGTGCGCAATTTCGAAACATCGATGCAGTATTTAGATAAACAAAGGTTCAACAGTGTGACTTCAAACGATACTTCGAAAGCGGCTGCTTTTGCTTTGTGTGGCGTCGCTCGAGTTGTAGCACTACTGTCGTGTTTCCCGCAGCGTGGTGCCACCGCATCCAACAGTTGAGAAACTTGGCACCCTCGCCTCGAGGTGCATCTTTTTGTTCGTGATTTCTGACTGGTTTCGTTCCCATAGCGCACAGGGGTGCATGGCTGCAGACTTCATGATTAAACGCCCGCGCGCCCATAACCATTAGAACCCCCCCCCTAATCTGGTCTGGCCCATAACATTCTTCTTTGGCCCTCGACGGTTTTGCCGTTCAATAATTCTGGCATTTGTACGTGGCTGTCTTGAATTGCGCAGGGTGATGACGGAGGTGACGAGCGAGTTGCCCGGCTTTAACCCTCGCACGATGCTGGACTTCGGCAGCGGCCCGGGTACGTCGGCCCTGGCAGTCTGGGACGTTTGGGGTGCGGGTGGCGGTAGCTCGGTGGCTCAAGATGGAAAAGAGACCGGAGAAGGTAACAAAGTAGACTATAATAGCGCCCTTGTTCACTGGACTGCAGCGATGAGAGTACCATATACGTTTGTCGGTCGTTTGCCACGATTACAGCACGTGGGGGAGCGAGGCTTGACTTGCCGCGTTGTGTTGTATAGTTGGGCTGGGTTGCACTTGCACTGTTCTTAGTGTGCTGCAAGGTGCTGAAATTTGACAGTGTACGCCCAGGAACGGGCGCGGTGGACGTAAGCGGTGTGCGGCGGGTGCTAGGACGTTGCGTTGTGCGCATGCGAGGCTCGAGGGGAGGGTTCCAATTGCCCCCTTCCCATCTGCGCTGTCGCGTCGTCTGCCTGATACGGCACTGGTCTTGCGCTCGCTGACCCGACCCAACACTCGCCATTTCACGCAATCCTTGTTCTTTGCCAACCCAACCCGACGCCTCGAGCAGGCAGCAATCTGTCGGAGGTGCGTCTGGTGGAGGAGTCGCAGTCCATGAAGGACGCCTGCAAGATCATGTTGGAACCCCTGACGAACACTGGCCGTATTCGGACGGGGTTCGGCACCTCACTGTTGGAGGAGGCCAGGACGGCGGGCAGAGGTGAGGGCAAGTGTTATAGGGTGCGTGGTCAAGATGCGTGTGTTGGTGCGTAGCTCTATTCATACCCCTATCGAAGTCCCGACCTTGAGTCAGTATCGCTTCGAAGTTCATTTTTGTCCACTTACTACCGATGTTTGCAGGTAGTTTTGCAGCAGCGCATGATGTTGTTGCGGCATCAGCCGGCTCGGCGGGGACGACGATCTGTTGGTTGCTGCAGTTTTCACGTGCAGGGGCCGAGACGAAGTTTTTCCTGTGTGTTTGTGTTCCTCGTTGCTCGTTTCGTGTTCGCCTTTTGTGCAGGGGGGCCAGGCGGGGCTCCGGGTGGCAGGAAGTTCGACCTAGTGGTGGCCGCCTATTCTCTGTCACACCTCCCCACCCACGCGTCCAGGTGACAGTGTGGCGGCCCCCTTTAGGCAGATGTACGAGGTGAAGGTTTCAATACCCGCGCACCACACAGCAATCCAATGTGTTCCGGACAACGCCAAGGTTGTGATTATGCCTTCCACTGGTCGATGTTCGATTGGTGTGGGGGAGGAGCCGGCGTTGGCGTTACAAACAACGTCGCTGCAGCAGTGGTGATTTGTGATCGTTGGCGGGCGATTCTTTCTCATGTCATTACCCGGCATTAACCCGTCAAAACATTCCTGCTTTCTTCGCGCAGAGCTGCGGCAACAGCCGTCATGTGGAGCCTGGTAGCTCCCGGAGGCGTGCTGGTGTTGGTGGAGGACGGCAGCGCTAAGGGGTCGCATACAGTCCGCTCTGCGAGACACATGGTGCTCAGACCGCCGGCGCCTTCCCCTGAACAAGGTGATTGATCACCACCGCACGCCACGCGGCATTGCCATTCGTCAATGGAGAAAATATTTTTTTAGCTTTCTGATGTCTTTCACCTTTCGTTTCGGGCGGTCGGGGGCAGCGCTTCCCCGCCGGCCGCCGTAATTGTACGGGTATCCTTCTCCGCTTACCTCTACCCTTCTACTGCGTCCGTCCGTGCTCTCTTGCGCTCGGCAGGTGGGGACACGGGCAAGCAGCAAGGCAACAGACGAGGCAAAAGGAACGAGAGGCAACCTCCGCCAAGGCCTTACGTTATTGGCCCGTGCCGGCACGACAAGGAGTGCCCGCTGCAGGCTGGGGAGTTTTGTCGCCTCCAACAGAAGGCGAGAAAAACGAGTGCACCTGCTCATGTTTTTCGTATGACCTGGGCATTCGCGGCAGCACTTAATAGTCACGACAACCTACAACGGGCACTCCAAGAGTCGAGTTTATTCATCGAGTGATGCCAAAAATGCAAGTTCCAGACGTTGTCTCAGTCAATGAGGCGGGGGGTAACGTCGTGAGTGGGAACATGGCTACTGGGGGCGTTGGTGGTCCATCCAAATCTCGTCGTTTTCGTGATAAGAAATTTGGTCCTATCCGAAACAAGCAATCAGCCACTCGGAATGTTCACTACATGGAAGGATAGGATGATGCCTTTGCCTTGTAGCACATCTCTGATGCAATATTCCTCTTGGCCGCTTGGCCTAACGTTTTCGCGGCATGTTGTGTTGTATTTCGTTGAACGTCGCGTGTCAGGTGCCTTGGAACGCTGTGAACGTGACCAGTTCTGCAGTCAAGTCGGTCTCGTTCTCCTACGTGTCCATTCGAAAGGGGCCACCGGTGAGTCATCTCAAGTCAAGACAAGTAGACCCAACCATGGTTGCTCTTCTTCGTGTATGAGGCGTTCTTGTGCCCCTTGTGTGTTTTAAGGGCCGTTTTCGCTTGCATGAAGTTTGCTTCGCGAAGTTACTGCTTGTTGTTATGCTGTAGCAGCTCTCGGCGTATCGGGAGGAGGCTTTTGTCACACACGAGGGCGATGTTGTGGGCATCTATCTTACCACCTCCCAAAACTCCTCCTACGACATATTCGGACTCGTGTACATATCGATCCTTTACATTTTTGACCGCAGGAACGAGAGGCGGGTCAAGACGAGAGGGTAGGCAGCCGCACCAGTTCCTCCTCGGTGGACCTCCTCAAGGCCTTCGTGCAGCAGAAAAAGAACCTTAACGATGGTGGGAGCCTGAGGGACGCCATGGACTCTCTCGGTAAGGGTGCATGAATGTACGTACTGTAGGTAGTAGGCAGCCAAAGAAATACGACCATACCCACAAAAAATGAGATTTAAAAGAGACGTGCCACCCAAAGCCTTGCCGCCATCAAAGGGCTCCTGTTGGAACCTCGGTGTCACAACTCTGCGTTGCTACCCGCCTATTAGCTACGTGCACCCGGGCACACGGCGTCCCCGGCAGCACCGGCGCGGGGGGAACCTGTAGAGCAGTTTTACCATCAACCCCGAAACCTTGTCGGTCTTGCCACAACCTGTCCCTCCCCCTGTCGTTCGTCCTCGCCCTAGAGCCAGTCCTGTTATTTTCCACGCCCCAAACCCCAACCCCACGGGGTCTTCAAATAGCTACAGTAAGTGCTACCGTCCGTGTTAATCGTGACCCCTTGTCGTCACATGCCACTCCCCATCGTTTGGGGTATGGTCTATGGTATGGCATGGTATGGTGAACGAGTGTCCCCCCACACACTCTCTCGTTGTGAATGAAGGCACGGATGGGATATCCGACGCAATTCTGAGGCGCGATGATTGGGCAAGGCTAGTCCGCAAGCCTCTCAAGGCGAAGGGCCACGCGCTGCTGGATGTGTGTTCTCCGGAGGGGAACATCCAAAGAAAGGTGGATGGTTTGGTGACAAGGGTTGGTCGATCACTAGAATGCGTACGACAAAAGAAGTCCACGACGGTTGATAGGTTGTCATGTGCCCGCTGAGAGCAGTACTTCTTTCTTGTGACAGTAGTACAGCCAAACTAAAACAATTTCGTGTACTCCCCCCACCGCCTATCTGATGTTTTTATACTGGTGGTCACATCAGAAATCCGTCCCAACCTTCGTTCAGCCTGTCATCAAGCCGTGAGGCAAGAAGTTCCCACGGTCGTAGAGAATCCAAGTACATGTAGGCGTTGCAAGCCGGGAGAGGCATGTCCTCAATGGCGAACAACCTGATGATTTGATACGGACAACAACAGCTTCGGATGCTACTGGTGTACAGGTGGTGGCCAAAGGCAAGTGGAAAGGCGTTCCCGGCATGTTCGTTGCTGCCAGAAAAAGCCAGGTGGGGGGCCTCTGGCCGTACCTCGACAACCACGACTACAAAGACCGTACGGCGAAGCTAGACGACGCCAGCAGCGGGCAACCAGGCGGCGAGTTCTACAGCTTCGACCCCAGTGAAGATGGTGGTGACGGTGTGGATTTCTTGGAAGGCGACAGCGACGGAGAGTGGGAAGAGGTCGGGGACGAGGAGCGAGGACCCGTGGTTGATTGGACGGAGGGAGGGGTGGGAGGCCCAGCGGTTGGTGGTACCGGTACACGGCGACGAAGGCCGCGAACGTCGCCGGCAGCCTTGGCACCACGAGGGAGGGGGAGCAGTGAAGAAGGGAAGTCACAAGCTATGTTCGAGGAAAAGCTTCGATAAAATCGTCCGATGAACACTTGCCAGGTATTGAATCGCGCATGGTTACTGCCATTCGAAGACATTGCTCGATGGACGCGCTCAAACGTTTTGTTTCGAAAGGAACTCTAAAGGCTCATTGCAGGCGGGGCCGTACGCGTGTTTACTTCCGGCAGTTTTTTTTTGTGTTACGGTTGCAGCGTGTGTTGTGTGAGCGATTCCTGCGGGCCGATGTTCCCGGCCCGACCGCTCCACAGCTGGGGCGGGGCTCAGCCACAGCTGGGGCGGGGCTACACCCGTTGTCTCTGAGGGGTGGCTTCTCCCGTGACAACCGGGTGCGTCCTCGCGAATGTGAGAAAGGATGTGTGCTCGCCTTTGTGCGATTCGTTCTAGCATCAGCAGAGGTTACGGCTTTAGCGGAATTAATGGTGGTTGATGTCGGAATACGAATAACGTTCTTGTGGCGCCTCATGTAAATGAAGAGGAGAGTCCTACCGGGGCATAGACGGGACTGGGCTGCCGCAGCCCGCATTTTCTGGGTAGACCAACCTAGCCACCTGTCCACCTTTAGAGTGACCTCTCATCTTCAAGGTTAGGGGTGTGACGCGTTAACTTTGAGATGAAACACCGCTCATTCCTTGATGCTTTCAAATTCGTAAGGCTTGATTTGGCTGACTCGAGGACAGATGTTCCACCCTGTACGTCGCTTCGTTATGCCTTTCGCAAGCTGGAACAAAAAACTGACAGCCTTTCGGAGGAGCTGGAGTGTTTGGCGTTTAGATCTGCATGAAATCCCTTCCCAAATCACCTGGTCGTGCCGACGAAACGACCGACGTTCTCTAGCCAAGTCAACTCAGATTTGATTCAAGTCCCGATATAGTTACCAACTCGTGGAAAGTGTATGCAGCTGAAATATATGTACGCAGAACAACGTCGAATCTTACTAAACTCAAGCAAACTCGAAGTCTCTATCCCTTGTCTCCCTTTCGCCATCACAGTTGCCATCCAGGCACAGAGATGCACTCCCACGCACCACCCCCCCCGATCGAAATTGCACCCAACCAACTGTAGGTTCCAGAACATCTGAAATGCAAACCATGGTAGAGCCTATCCTTGAAGGGGCGATTCAACCAGCCTTGAGCCTTGGGTCATGTAGCCCAAGTCTCTGACACACCTGTTCTTCGGAGAGGTCTTCTCAATTTTGACGTACCCTATACCTTTTTGGGGTAAGTTAGCCTGTGACCACGGGAATCGACCCCGCCAAGTATTAGACTAGTTGGGCAGAAGAAGGTGCTGGGTAGAGATAACGGAACGGTTTTTAATGTGAAGACAACAATAACAACAACATCGCTAGACGTGCTTTCCCTGAGTTTGTGCAACAACCATCGTTTGGGCGGCGTTTCAAGCAGTTGACATATAAGCGGAGTTCTCTGTACGGCATCCCCATTCCGGCTTAATTTCGGCAGGAGGGGTCGTGTGGCCGAGTGGCCTGCTACGGTTGATTTTCGGAGGATTTCAGCCAACCGACCGATACGCCTGCTGCCGGAATATACGAGGACTTGACGAAAGTCCAGTGGCCAGCTTCTGCGAGAGTCTTCCCAGAGGCGTCACACATGTTCGTAAAGATGCGAACGGCAAGGCACCAACTCCGCACCAACACTTTTGCTGTGCCTGTACTAGCTAAATATGTGGAATTCCCTATATGCTCGGTTATGTCAACGGCACCCACCCATATTTACCATACTCAAGCACACATACTCTCAATTGTTTCTTACACAAAACCGACTTGCACTCTTTTCCTTTTCTGAATCCCCAGGACCGAGAGAGAAGCCAAACTAGCAGAGCACTTTTCTGCGATTTTTCTACATCTTATGTCTCTGCCGCTCTGCCCATAAATACTGTCTCCTTATCTTCCCTCTAAGCACAGCCGAGGGTTTCCTTCCCTCAGAAACGGGAACTGTACACTGCACACAATAGTCTCACAAGACCAAATCCCCAAAGTTTTACCCTCTGTGCCCGCTTCACTCACTATCATTGCAACCGTCTACGGAAGTCGGCCCGCTCCTTTCCCGCACCGTCGAAAGAAAAGAAAAACGGGTCAGTCGGTGGGTGGGTGGGAAAAGACTCAACTTGTTGGCAGTTCCTGAGGCTGGCAAACCAGTAGATAGGTAAAGTAAAGCCTTCTGTAGTGTCAATCTAGACCCTTGACTCTGCGCTACTCTCTCTGGCACGCCAAGACTGTCTGCGTGAACACAGAACTTCGACAGACAGAGTGGTAGAACTCAACTCCTTCCCTCCTTCGGGGTCTCTGTGCTACGTATTACGTTCAAGCGCACGCAACAAGACCGCCATGCATGGCATTCGAATGTCTATAAACAAACGTTGGTTTGTTTGCCGATGGTCTTCACCAAACCTACCTGCCCTTTATGTTTCGCCTCCCTTTCGCCACCACCGTCGCCATCCAGATACAGAGCTGGACTTGCACGCACACACACTACTAAACCCTACACATAGAAACATTGCGCCCAGCCGTACACAGATAGGTAGGCGAACTACAATTGGTGGTCATTTTTTGCAAGGTGACAACTACTTTAGGCTAATGAAGAGAGGAGGGTGGAGATTGATCTAGGGAATGTAGGCTTGTGGGTGTTGACGACCCGTATCGGCTCTCGAAGAGGTGTTGTTGTTTGTCGTCAAAAAGGGTAGTCCTAATTTACTCTTGAGTTGGTGCGTGCTCTCTCCGCAGTGGGTCGCGCAAGTAGAACGTGCGTATGCAGCAATGACCACTGATGTACATAAGCAGAGCACCCGATTGTGCAATCTTATAGTCACAGGTCAAAGGCAAAAACTCAAGTGCTGCGTGTAAGCCTGTACGTGTCCTGTACGGCTGCAGCGCGGCGTGCCAACTCACTTGTTGTGCCGCTGGACCCTTTAGTACGAGAGGCTTGGCTCTGAGTACGCAGGAAGGTTCGAAGGAGAAGAAGATGGTGTGGTGGAAATGTAATTACTTGATCAGTGGAGACCAGAAAGAATGTAGAGAAACAGAGGGGTAGTGAACCCCGGAGAAGTAGAGAGGTTGAGAAACCCCAAAGAAGCAGAGTGAGAGGATGGGGCGAGTACGCGCTCATCCTCGAGATCATGGAATCACACCTATCCGACAACGTCGACCAATCACACGTGTTCAGAATACGGTACTGGTAAGCTACGATACGTTTCTGGAAAGATGACTTCAACACCATGCTCTCGAACTTGTGCCACGTATGCACATCAAGTATTGTACTCGCACGCACAAGTGATTACTTGCACTGACGTACGACAAACCGCAGAATACAGCTTCAACAATTGAACTAATGTACTTTCCAAATTCGACTGCTGAGCGCAGACAAATATTCATTCATTCAAGCACGCAAGTCTGAGTTACTTGCGGCGGTACATATCCTTTCATACACACAAGTCAGAGGCACTTGCGACAACGACCCGATGCATATATATTTCCGAGCACGCAAGTCTGAGCTACTTGCACTATGACATATTTCTGAAAATCTAGGCTATGTAGATTATTTCTGGATATGAAGCACAGAACATCAACCATGTCTCCATATTCCGAGTATGACAGACCATACGGAATTTTACCTACTACATGACATAGCGACATTGACAATATTTCAACTAGTTAAACTGACTACCTAATGCTGAAGCTACGGTAGTGTCAAATATTCCAACAATTGACGTATACCCTGGCTGGTACGTTGAAAATCAAGGGCCATACCTCTCAGAGCCGACCTCTCTCTCTAGTACGTGTCTTAATCCCGAACTGGCTGCATTCAATCGCCCATCATTCCTCATCTCCATGACGACAATAATGAGTCAATTGCTGCCCCAGCTACACCGTTGCCTCCTCATCCCGTACAGCTACATACAAAGTGCGCTTCACTTTGGACATCACCTACCGTAAGTCTGCTACCACAGTTTCCTTTTGCCCCGGTCTTGAAACAAAGCTACACGAAACGTTGTACCGCCACTCGGCCGTTCTACCGTCTTACCACTTGCTCAGTCGATAGCCGGATCAACGAGGTATTTTGTACCATGTACGAGACTCTTCTTCATCATGTCAGGTCGTCCATCCTCTGGAGCACCTCAAGCCATCACCATCCCCATCACCTTCTTTGCGGACAAGCCGACCAGCCTCCGAACAACTGTCCCGCCCACGGAGAAACACACGAAAGGCTTGCCGTTCACAGCTCAATGGAGACGAGGTTGAAACCCCGCCAGACGTTCGCTGAGGCTGGCCACTTGGCCTTCGTCAAGTCCTTACTGAACCCGGGCTTGAAACGCACCTTTACCAAGGAGTCGGGCCGCGAAATACCGTCGATAGATTCGTTGAACCCGCCAAGCTCCAATTTTTTCAGGCCACTTGGCCACGTGACCCCGTTCAGCTCCTGGTTGAATGCAGGGCCAAACGACAGCTCTTGCAGTTTTTCGGGCCATACTACCGCGCCAACGGGCTCGTTGAAGAGGGTGCCCAATGTAAGCCGCAACAGGGAGGTCGGCCACAAAACTCCGATGATGGGTTGTTGAAGTTTTCCCCACACGATAGCTGCTCCAGGAAGGCGGGAAAAACGTGTCCACTGATGGGCAGGTTAAATTTCTCGCTCAGGGACAGGTGCAACACAGAGACTCTGGCCACACGACGTGCGTGATAGACTGGTCGAATGGTCCTGCGAAGGACAGGTGTTGAATGTTGTCGGGCCATATCGCGTCCGTGATAGGCTGGTTGAAGCGTTGATCAAACGTCACCTTCGTGAGTGACGGAGGCCAGGTGACTCCAGCCACGCTCTGATCAAACTGGTACCCAAATTCCAGAGTCTCGAGGTGCGGTGGCAGTACGATCCTGTCGATGGCCTTGTAGTAGCTGCCGTACTCATCTTTGTCGAGGTAGAGATGTTTTGTTTGCGTCAGCGCGGGCGCGCATTTCCGCATCATCTCAACGCCAAGACCCCACACGACGCTTTTCCCGACAAGCGGTGGCACTCTCGAAAGACGCGTCGATGCTCCTGCCTCGGCCGCCTCTGCAGCTACTTGGCTCGGGGTCCGCGACCTGCGTGGCCGGCTAGGTTTCATGCCCTCTTGCTGCCGTTGCCCCCTACCACGGGTGTTCCCGCGACGCAGCTTGGTGCTGGCAAGCGCGTCCCGGCCGACCGTTATGCGCCAAAGGGCCAAGTCTCGGACTGCCTTGCAGAGTGCAAGGTAGGCAACCTGTAGTTCCTTTATCGAGCAAAGTGATTCTCCCTTCAGATTCCCGGCGTCGGTGACGAAACCAGGAGGGCCTCGTGGACCGTGTTCCTGTTTGTGGTTCCGACAACATAATCAACAACAACGAGCAGGAGCGACGCGCGGCGGCGGCGAGGAGAGCGCAACACAAGGGGAAGAATGGCAATCAGCGAAACAACAACTGGACCTGATGTTCTTGATTTCGAGAGGATGCATGCCATTCATCCAAAGAAATATGGGTGCGAACAAGACTTCGCTGATTGCAATAACGGGTTGCAATAGCCGACGACAAGATAATACGTACAATAAAGGCTACCTTTCTTCAAAACTAGACCCTCTAGTAGCAGACAAGAAGTAACACTACTATACACTTTGCCTCGAACAACGTTATGACCGATACGAAAACCCATAATAGAAAATCTATGCCGAGCAAGTAGTTGTGAGCTTGGCAGAAACAAGAAACATTGCAATAAGGCCTGTTGACAACTCGATCTGTTGCGCCTGCGCCCGAGTGGACGGGTCGACCACTACCCTAGGTTTGTCGAAAGTGTTCTATGCACATCTTGCCTTGGAAATGCAACAGGAACGTCGTCTTCCGCCGCGAGGTTTTCCTGGTCCACCCGAAGCGTGGGGGAACGAAGGGCGTGAGGGATGGGGAAAGGGATATGCCGCCCGTTGGTAACATGGGCCTACGACAGAATCCCGATTTGAATCAAGGGCGTGCTGCAAATGGTGGCGGTGGGGGAGTTCCAAATCAGGACGCACCGATAGGTATCATTGTATTATCTGCTCCGTTTAGTGCTAGAATGTGGGTAAAACGTTTGGATGAGGCGTTCTATCCCGGCAAATGGGACCACCCCAACGTTTATTGTTGGTGTTGCTATCGTTCTCCGGTTGCTATTGTTCGCTTACATCGTTACCGATACTTCATTTAGGGCGTGAGAAACAAGTTCAGAATGCACAGCAGTCGTTGCTGGATAGAGGCCAGAAATATCATCCATTCAAACACAATACATTGTGATCAGGGCCACACATACGAAGAGGTCATGGGTTAAGTGATGACAATATATCATTAAGCATTTTCCACATATACTCGCCCGCGCGCACGCGAAAAAATTGAATGGAAGAGACGAATATACACACACGTGCGTGGTGATACAGCAGTAGTAGGTGTGATTGGATCCTTCTCTCCCCGAGCAGGTGTACCTTCAAAGCGGACCTTGCACCTTGTACAAATATCGGTCTTACGATGACCATTGCCACTGTGCAGAGATACGCCTGCGATCTGTTTACTGCGCGCACATATTTTGCCTCAATCCACTATCTCTAAAGTGTGAGCGGCTTACTTACAAGTTCTACCTTTGAGCAGACCAACTCACTCCTCCCATTCTGAAATTCTTACGGCGTGGGTCGCTGGCGCTTCCGACCACCTCTTGTGAGGTCGGTGAAAAGGGAGACTTGGTGCTCCCGGCCTTCTCTCACCGCGTTTGCTCTGCTCTCACCATCTTGCCCTGAGGACAGAGCGTTTAGTGACAGAGGGGATCAAACAAGGCAGTAGGTAGGTGCAGAAAACGGCCCTCTTCATTGCATTGCACTCGAGGCTATCGAAGAGGTAATGAGACCAGCAGCTCAAACAAGACCAGCAGCTGTGAAAAGGTCCACGAGCTACTCTTGTGCTAGAGCGAGATCGGATCTCTACAGGCACAGGTCCTTCTGGTCGGTCTTCTTACACCATCTTCCTCAGCAAGCGTTCCACACACCTGACCACCGGATTAAACTTCGCAGCAGCAGCAACAGGTCTGATCTACGCTCCAATCCGTCGTATGCACGCCCGGTCCGCTGTCCTCCTATTTTGAAACGATCTTGAAATCGAATTATACTCTGGCGCCCCTCCTTCCCCGTCCATCTCTCTCTAGCTCCCTCTTCTGTCACAAGATATGTACAGTAGGCTACAGTATATGTGTCACAACATGTATCACGGTCTCGACTCGGTGTCTGTGTCGCGCATTCTCTTTTACCCCATCTCTCTCCATCACAGTAGTGGACAACATTACACGGCAACGGGAGTTACTTCGTCCCGCACGCCAATGCACACCTCCAGGTGGTGAATACGTAAGATGCGTTCAGTCTACGTGTAGAGCTTGCAATTCGTCCGCATGCAAGGAATATATCATCTTGACTGAAACCGCATTATTTATTGCCTCCAGCAGCAGCAGGAAATCGACGCTTTACTACAACTGTAGTACGAGACTGGTTTGATGTGTGCCTCTCCTCTGAACCAGGAGGGAAGGAGCATCTACCTGCACACATAACTCTGCGGCTGATTCAACCCACGACCTTCTGGATCCAAGAAACGAAACGGTCGCCACATACGTACACGCACATCCGCCCCGTCCTCCATTGTATGCATGCGGGTGTGTGTACACTATTTGCAACTTTTTTCTGGTGAAAAAGAGAGCTTCGACCGGCGGCGTGACTGCGCTCGAGAATTACCTCGCGTGTCTCACGTCATGGATTGTCTGGTCTTCTCTTTCACGCTGTGGGTAGTTACTGGTATGTGTATGGCACAAGGGCTCTTTCTACCGCTACGCTTTCCACAACGAAGCCACCGCGTGTCAACTCTTTCAGAGGGTGCGATGAGAGGCTTGACAAACCTGACTTTCTCGAATTTGATTCCGGTGACAACATGAAAATATGCGTATAACGTGATCTCACGTGAGTTTCACGCAAGCCTACACGACGAAGATTTTGATTCCAATGGAGTGCCGTTATGGTGTGAGCACGGGTGAAATGTGAGGACAAGAGGACCCACACCACACGAATTCAACGAAAAAAGATACGTTGGGAAAATAATCCGCTCCGGGCGGTTCATACATGCAACTTGTCAACCGGACAACATTCGACCGGTTTGGTTTTCCAGCAGCACAGGACAACTCTCTGGGCATCCACTGGACTATTGGACAGGCTCACTAGATGTTTGGACCTCTCCCTTCCAACCTCTCTCGACCTACGACGCGTAAACGTGGCATAGGACGGAAACTCTGGACTGTCCACGAATAACGCCTCTTTCCATTTTTTCGTCCCTGAATCGGGTGGAGCCGACCTCACAAGGTGCTGGTGCCGGGTGCCGGAGATCCACGCGAAATCGTGCCCAGGCTTGAAGACTGATAGTTGCATCAGCCTACAGGTTGGTGGTGGCAGTTGCATGCTGCACATTACGTGAGAGCTCAGCCCATCGTGGTGCAAAAGAGACCGGAGACTTGTCTCTGCAGGCACTAAAACTAACGTCTACATGTACTACAGCAGTTGTAGTTGTTCGAGTTTACGTAGAAGCCTACCACGGTATATATTTTATCACAGCCGACAACGATCTACAGCAAAACAACCATCCCTGTGCACGGCCTCTACAAGTGCTTCTTTGTAATTCGGCCGCCCACATTCAGAGTTCTGAGACAACTTGAATATTACATCTGTGTCGCGCAAGTCTCGTCCGGATCAGGCAAAGACCGGGGTGCCTTTCGTTATTCCATCCGGTGTGATGTTGCTGCCACCGTTTGCTCCGTTCGTTGCTATTGTGAATCACCTACAAGGCCTCAAAGTATCAAACGCCACCAGCACGCTCTGCAGGCACACTAGTCTATGTAGTAGGAGGTCCAACTATGATAATAGAAAGCGCCGCTCGCCGCACAACAACTACAATGTACCACGTCGCCAAGAACCACGGAAGATTTCTCGGAGGGGTATACGTTCGGAAGTGGTGCCTAAGGAGCGTGTTCGGGCCGACACCAACGGCTGATTCCAACAATACCAAGATGGTCGGGTTCGGGCGCGGTCATCCTCACATCAATCAAAGCGCGCCTTGCTGTGTGTGGTGGCACATGATACTGATTGTAATACTAGGTCAAGCAGTACGTATACCGGAATATGTATGTGTACCCCGGACCAAACAAACTTGGCACATGCTCAGTCAACCAAACACCACCTGTGACGCTACGAAAAACAAAATGGTTGGCATGCAACGCTCATCATCCACCATCTGGAAGCCAAACAGAAGGACGGACTCGATTCAATGCACTCTGAAACAACCCTTGACGCCTCTTCACGGGAATGCCTAAATCATCCAAAGATAGACACAATAATGACACCAACTTCTCGCCTGTAGCACGATGCCTCCCACAACGGTGGCTGATGTACCGATATACGAACAACCTACCGAAGGGAAAAAGAGGGCCCAGGAGTTGCATCGGGGCTACGAACACCGATCGCTTGATTAAGTGTTCGCGAATTTGGCCCACGCATCCGCTGGTAGTGTCTATGTCTACCTTAACGTGAAACGATGTCCCGTCGACTGTGGATGCCCAAATTCACAAGGACAACGTTTGCGTAGTGCAGCTGTGTTTCTGCTACACTTGCGAGTGCAAATCGCCCTCTGTACTCCTATACAAAGTATGACAAGTATTTCGCAAGCACCCCGAACCTCTTCTTCTCTCTTTCGCGACTTGTCGACCCCGCCTCACTGCTTCTTGAGGAGAGTCAGCATCTGCTCCAACTTTGCACAGCCCCTACATTGCAACGTCCCGGGCAAAAACATGTACCGAACAAATTGCGAGCAAGAGCTACAATATCGTCGTTATTCTTCTACCAAATACAACAGAACGACACGCACTTTGTCGCCATATTCCCCTTGAGAACAAAACTACACCTATTCACGATTCCTTCTCACGGATTAACGACGTGCTTTCACGAGGTAGCGTTTGACTATCTCGCTTACCCTCAACACAACTACCAGAGTAGTAGTAGTCCCTCGGCTGGGCGCTCCAGCCAAGCGTGCTCCATCACCATCCTGCCCTCGCCCCTCAGCCCGTGAGCAAAGCTTTGCTAGCTATGGTCCGAACTTCGATGTAGCTAGCTGCTGCCATCCTATGCCGCGTGACCCTCCGAAGCGGGCTACGTGTTAACACACTGTGCATTCCTCAACACGTGGCCCTTGGGCCCAGTGGACTCGCGTCTATCATACTCTTGCTGCAGGAGCAGCAAGGCAGCAGAACGAAACCTCCGTTACCCCTTTCTCTTTGTGAGAGCCCACAAAACCGAACCAAGACATCCGAACCAACACACCTCCAGGGCGGCACAACAAGAACCCAAATACATACGTCGATCTGGGAGATGTTCCCAATTCTTCCGCACACAAACAAACTACAGCATATTCGGTCTTCGACAAAAAACATTCAATTTGACTATCTCGCTTACCCTCAACACAATTAGACGCACCACAACAACAATCTCTTGACAAGTGGAAAGATGCGACACTTCAGAAAATCTCGAAGCGACAATCATCATGTGGTGCTAGATACAAACAGTAGGAACGGAGACATTCACCTAAAATATGGTAAAGGGAAGACTCACAAAAGTGGACGGACGACACCGAACATTGGGACAAATACAATCAATCTACCCACATATCCAAGGCGTAAATTATGAACAACGGCAACTGAATCTACACGGAAATAAATACCAAAACGTTAATGACCTCTAAATTATTCCGAGACGGAGACGCCGAAATCCGGTGGGAATGCCCGCGTTGTCAAGGGAACCATGTGGCAACAATGACACGTTTTACCCTCTGTTCGTCAGTCCCTGCCGAAAACGGCAAACCGCAATGATTGACGAGCAAACCAATCCTACACGCGCACGGGCAGGCTAGCCGCTATCTACCCGGAAAGGATTAGTTATTAACCAATGTGACTCCGGAAACACCGCACCCCTCTCCCTCTCCTTGTGCACGCACCATCTGTTGTACGTAGATTCCTCTCCGCTACCGCGTGCCCCCTCCACAGTCCGATCCCTCTAGCCGGCACCGTTTGCCGCTCAGCGTATCCCCGCCTTTGTCCACGCCACCATCTCGCTGGTCGGCTGCTGCCTTCAACGACCGTTCCTCCTCACCAGAGGCCACCGTTTCCGGAACGGCGGCAGTTTCACGCGAACCAGCTTTGGGCTGTTTAGCGTCCGGCGAGGAGTTGCCGGCGGCGTTGTTCTTTGCGTCAGATCTTGCAACCGCCGCTTGGCATGAACCGGCAGCGGCCGGGCCGCCAGAACCTTTCTGTCTTCTTCCCACCGCCGCGGGCGTTGTGGCGAGCGACCCCTGCTGCACCGGTGCTAGGAACGCTTCCACGAGGAGGGGCTCTCTCTTGGCGCCGGCCTTGAACTCCTCGAAATCGATCGTACCGTTTCCATCCTTATCCAACCTCTTGAACAGCTCACTCAGCTTGCCTGCACACGGAGAGAGAAGGGATATGTAAAGCTATGAAAAGTCAAGAACAAGCGATAGGGCAGGTACACACGTAACCACGCGGGTGTGCCTTGGAAAAGAAATTAAGCACCAACCTTCTCCAGAAACCCAGCAAGCCAGCTACAACCTTGGCTCGAAAAGCCGAAAACAGACACAGCGGTGGCCTTGGTGCCCAAATACGTGCGATCGCTCTTCAACAGGGACTAGGGCGTCCATCGCCGAGAGTAGGTGATCTCCAAAGGTCTCCTCCGAGCAGAGCTTTACCCCACTATGCTGTTCAGTACACAATTGCACGCTGTCGCGCCAGACTTCAAAACACTCGTGGACGAGGAGAGGCCATCAGCTTATCCTTGCTGGTGACGTTCTGTTGTGTCTACGTAGTACTGGTAGATGTTTTCGACAATCTATTATTGTCAACTTACGGTCGTGATCCTCGCCCCCCCCGTCGACCCCACCACCACCACCACCACCGGACATGGCTTGCATGTCTTGAGGCCGCATGACGCACGAAAGCACAGACTTGAGCTCCTGCAGGTTAATGGAACCCCCTCCATCGAGGTCGTAGATGTCGAAACAGAAGCGTAACGCCTTGTCGCCGGTGTGCTTGAACGATGCCATCCCAGCGAGGAACTCCCCGTAGTCCACCTTGCACAACGCACAGGAGAGCGTCAAGGCCAAGGCGACAGCACAGTCAACGACGGGACAAAGACAGACGGCACGGGCTTCAAAGAGAGGAGCCTCAAGTCCACTCCGGCAACAGACGCATCTTGCGTGACCTTAACGAGATGTCGAATCTTCTCAAAAGAGCAAACACGTCCTTTTTCTTTGTGATACACCCGCCCCTCTCTTCCCTGGTACGACAACAGAGAGCCGCTCTCGTTCCTTGAAGTGGTTGGATTCGTGCAGACAGCGACGGTTCTTCGTGATCAGGTGTCCACAGCGCTAAAGGTGAAGATTCGTCTTGTGACGAACGCACGCAATGCCCCCCAGCAGTCCTCACAACGACTGCATAAGCCGTGGCAAGTTGAAAAACCTCTTTTCTACTGGCAGTGGAGAAAACAAGCCGAGCCTTCACGGAAAAAAATGAGATATGTATGTTCTCCGCTGCTGTCGACAGCGGTAACATAAACCCAGCATGTTGTGTCCATCGCCAACGCTGTCTCAGATTGCAAGGATAGGAAGGAGGGAACGAAGGATCACATCCGGGGTCCCGAGACCAGGGTCACCTCGGCACAACCACAGCTCCTGTACAGACAGCCAATTGAGTCACGCTCCACTTGTCAGCAGCAGCATCAACAGAAAAGGAGCAACAGCAGCACCAGCAGCAGGAGAGGAAGAACGCGCTACCCTTGTACTCACGGTGCCGTTGCCGTCCGTATCAAAGAGGTCGAACATCCGGTCGGATGGCACCGGGCCGAAACCGACGTCCGAGAAAACAGAGGCCAGCTGCGCCCTGCTCAGAACCCCCCCTTCCGCGGAAGAGAGAAACGCCTCCTTGAGGGTTTCCAGCTCGAGAACGGAAACTGCCGAATAGGATAGAGGTGTGTGTGTATGGGTTACGTGGCGGGAGTCAACGAAGGCGTAACTTCTATATGCCGACCGGCGGCGCACGTCATCGTTGTCTGCTACTCCTGTAAATGATGTTGCACTTCTCTCCCATGATCGGAGTGCTCCTGGCGTGAATGTCACGCGTCATTATTATTATTGCCACAACTGAAAACGACTCTGGTAGTCGTGTCGAAACATTAACATTTCCACTGGAACGTTTTTCTGCAACAGAACAACACATCGACTGGGGGGCAATTGAAAGCGCTCCTCGGCACCGGAGATGCTGCGCCGACGTTGCTCTCGTTCTTAGTCGAACCGCGTCCGACGCCATGCTACGGTACTCTTCTACTCTTGCCTGTTCACGGTGATCTCTATCTTCGATGGCCATCGAGCTAAGGCGGAAGATGACAAGCAACAGTAGACCTATCACAACAGCACCGACGTCATCGCAATTCCAGCAGCAACAAGCCTCCCTGCTCGCCCTCGAGGACAATCCAACGGCAACCCCCCGGCTGCTCACATCCGTTCTTGTCCTCTCGCTCTCCCTCGCTCGAACTGCGGGCGCGCTTCTTCAGGCCGAGCCTGGCCCCCAGCATTACCACCGCCGCCACCGCGCGCCACTTCCTCTTGGCGTTGAAGGCCTTGAGGCGGTGGATAGTGTCTGACAGGTGGTCGTACTCGTGATCGCACGCCGAGGTGAGCCACTGTCGTGGTAGCAGCGTGGTGGAGAGGTCGGTTTCGAGGATGTTGGCACGGACAAGGAACGAAGCGTGCAGCAGCATGTGGACCAAGTCGGGGACACGTCGGGAGATAGGTCAGCCGACCGACCTTTGTACTTTGCCCATGGAACGCCTTGGTCGGCACCGGTGGCACCGTTCCAACTGGCGTTGTTCTCGAACTCTCGCGACGGTATTATTTGATGGAATCTGGTACCTAGGTTTGTTAATCATTAGTCGTGGCCGTAATCCTGTTTGATACTTGGTACAGTAGTCCATTTCATGTAAGAAGAACCTTTCGGGAACCTTCGTGTATATCGGTATGGTACACTGATGCCCTTTTCGTACAAGACCACGTACGCCGGCTTGCTTGGTGGCCCTTGAATTGTCTTAAATTCGCCAATGTGGAATATTACCATCCATCTTACACCAAACTGGCGCAACCACCACAATACTGTTGTCCTCATGACGGCGGGAATAGGTTTCCCACCCGAAGGCACGAAACGAAGTCCATACTTGGATGACCGCCATCGACCTAATCCCGTGGAGTCTTCTGCTAGTTGCGTAAAATGTACCGTAGGTGACATGCCGCAAGACATGACACCCCTAGTACCGATTTTCAAAGGTGGAAAACCCCACAGCAGAAAGAGCGGCGGGACCGAAAAATGTGGCATTGTAGCGGTCTCATTGAGAGCTTTCCGAACAACGTACCGTTTGGTTATACTTCAAGTACATCCTGTTCGTCTTGGAGTAATCGAGCTTTGAAAAATAGGTCCAAGTCCAAGGCGTGTCATGTCTTGTGTCACCTACGGTAAACACTCCTGCCTTCGGTGCAGCCATTGAGCAACAAAGCTTTAGGACCAGAATGCTGACATTACGATCAGAAGCGTCAAGCCAGCTTCACCACTGTCGCCTCCACACTTGACGGTCAATTTGTGAGGTGCTGGGTGAGATGGAAATGCCAAGCGCTACCGCGACTGACTCACCGGGTGATTGAGAACGTCCGCCATGGTCGCCCGCTTTTCCACGTCTACCGTCAGCATCCTGTACACCAGATCCTTCGCCTGGTTCAACACCGTCCGTAGAGGCCCGAGGTCGCCGGAAAGAGGAAAAGAAAACATCATCCGCACGGAGAACAGATCGGCAGGCAGCGTACGGGGAGGAAAGACAAGGCCACATCAACGACCAAACGTGAGCTTTTTCGCTACAGACAGCAGTGGTGGGCTAGCTCGTTCGTGACCCTTTCCGACTAGTTTCTACGATACTACAGTATACCATGCGTTTTTTCCACCCATGTACGCTAAAATCGGGCGCGCCCTTCGCCAAAAGAGACAGCGAGCACCCAATGCACATCTATTCACTCAGTGTACAAGACGCGTGCGTTCTTTTTCTCACCTCTGCGCTAATGAGGTCCCACGCGTCAGGGTGAAAGTAGTATTTTCCCTGCCAACGAGCGGAAGGTGCGGGTGTCGGGGGGGAGGCAAGGCAGCGAGAACGAGAGGGATGAATCCGATTCGATCGATACATGCATTGGATGCCACAAGTCAATACCAACACCGGCGTACGTACTCTCTTTTTGTCGGAAGAGACCTAGCTGCTCGTAAACGCAGCAGTAGCACTTAAGCATTGCAAGTGTGCAGCGCCCTCGCTACGTGCTTGCCATGTCCGGTTCAGAAACGACCATGATCGCGAGCTTACCGCCGGGGAGGAAGTAATGATATTCGGAGCTGAAACAACAGCCCCACGGAGGCAGGTCATCATCATCCACTCTAAATTCTTTCGTTTTCGCAGCTTCAGCAATGGGGGCATGGTATGCCTTACAAAGGGTACCAAGCATCCACAGCAGTCGCTGCCACAAAAGTGCTGTATTGGTGGCGACCATTACCTTTCGTAACCCCCCGAAGTCGCAACTGAAATTCCTGACCACCGACTCTCTCCTTCCTTGCGCACTTTGGCAACGTCACGAGATTCTGTTTTTTCCCTCCGTCCAGCGTAATTAAGCAAACACTGGCTTCGCTTGATGCAAAACCCTGGCCTACCAGCAGTTCTGCACTCGGCAAAACGAACAAACTTGGGCGGCAAGAGCAAGGTGTCTCGGGACAGCCGTTGCTGCACAAGCTCTCGCATCCTCAATACCACCATCGCCACCTCGTCAAGCCTTCGCCCTCTCTCTCACCTGCTTGATGACCTCGAACAGCGTCTCGTCCGCGGAGGGATAGAACGGGGGGTATCCCGCCTGTCGCAGATCGATCGATCCGATCAGATCCGATCCGATCACCGGATAAGCCAAAAGCACCCCCGGAACCCAGAAACGCCAGGAGAATTACGGGAGGAACCAAACCAGGCAGCCAGCCCGTCAAGGGAGCGCAGGCGTGGAGATTAGAGGGTTGGACAAGGAGCGGAGCAACGGGTCTGGGCTTTCAGAAGCTGGATCAACTAGACCGGCTACAGCTGAATATCCGGCAATCAGTTTCAAGCAAAGGGTAGGGATGGCTGAGGTAGGCAAATAACCCCCTCAAGGCAGCGTTCAAAGACATGCCTACATCCCAGACAAACTCATGTCACAGGAGGTGTACCCATGCGTAACGGTTTCGAACGCGAGACGTAAATGACAAGGGATGAACAAAAAAGCACGAGTCCACCACAGAGTCGTCCGGAGCACATGCCAACCTACCGCTCGCGGACCCCGCGTGCGTCTCTCTTATACGCCCCCTTATGGTACAGTATCCTCGTTTGTATGTGTCAGCCTATTGAGTTGATCTTGTCCACTTGAATGCACCCATGACGTACTTCGAACTACATGTACATCTTTTTCTGTACCACGCCCCGCACATTCGTGCAATGAAAAGCGCAACACGACGGATGCATCTGGATGTGGGCAGAACAACATTCGCCACCGATGGAGGCAGCAACTTTCACAAGCTACAAGGCAGCCGGACGTACGTACCCTCCGAGGGAATTGGCGTACAGTATAGACTGCTGCGAAGAATCTTGGTGGCCGCCCAAACTTGAAGAATCCACCCCTCTCGGAGGTACTCTACCTTCAGTATTGTGTTGTATTAATGCTGAAGCTACAGTACCACCGAGAGGGATGGATTCTTCGAGTTTTGATCGGTCACCAACATTCTTCGCAGCAGCCTATACTGCACGCCAATACCTTCGGAGGGTACGCACGCCCGGCTGTGCTGCCTTAAAAGTCACCCAGATCAACAGCATCAACACCCACGCCACCGCCATCAGCACCCACTCACGAGGAGGATGTACAGGAGCACACCGCACGCCCAAACGTCGCACGGTGGACCGTAGAGACGGGAGGACAGCACCTCGGGAGCGACGTAGCTGAGGCAACCAATAACCAACCACGGCAACAAAGCGAGACGAGCGCAGGCACGGGGTAATTGCACTTCAGAAGACGCACACAGACAGACAGCGTTTGGCATTCAGAGCACCGACGGCTACCAAGCGGCTGCATGAAACATCACCGAAAGGTGTGCGTTGGAAAATCTCGAATGAAAAAACACCAAAGCTGACATCGGTGAATGGGCCAGCTGACGACACAGGAACACACCCTGTCCTCAAAAACACTAAACGTGGAATGGCGGATGGGCCAGCTGCCTACACGTGACAATAACTTGTCGGGCACCGGCAGGGTGAGGGTTACCACTTCGGAGGCGAAGCGGAGGCATGGCAGGCCGATGGTAGGTACACCATTACCAACACGTGGGGCGGTAGAGGGTTGGTCATCGACGACGCAAAGGCGACGGCTGACGTCGAACTTCCTCGGACCAAAAAAAAAGGGACAACACCCTTGACACGGGTCCACTGGGCGAGCGACTGGGGTCATCATACTGGCAAAAAAAACGTTGCAAACGACCATCAACTGGGTGCCACAAAGGGCCGGCAGCCCGACTAACCCCGGGGTGCCGACGAGGTTGTCATCGTGCACGGTTACCGACGCCCCAGGGTATAGCAGCGCCAGCCCAAAATCCGTGAGCTTGATTTTGGTGTCATCGTCCCTCGAGGTGTACATTATGTTCTCGGGCTTCACATCCCTGGTCGCCGCACCAAGCAAAAGAGAGAAAGTAAGGAAGTGTGTCAGGCCGAGAAATGTGGCATGCCATTCGGAGCGGGGCTACGCGTGTAGACCACACGCCCATGCACGGGGTTGGGGAGCTTTCGGCGCGAAACCACCACAAAACACAAAACGCAAAACACAACCCACAACAGAACCAGAACCAAAGCCAAAAGTAGTTAGCACCTGTGCACTATTCCCTTCTCGTGGCATTGGGCCAGGGCACCAGCCAGCGTGCAGATGAGGTGCGAGGCATGTCCCTCCGTGTAACGCCCGCGCGACACGATTCGATCGAAAAGCTCCCCGCCTGGTGTTGGTGTTGCCGCGTTTTCGTGCCGAACGGGCGTCACGATCAGAACGCTGTTTCTCACGTTGCACAAGGGAAAAGAGTTGAAAATGCGGTTCTTCCAAGATTTCCAGCCTAGAGAATGAAAAATTAAAAAACTAGAAGCGCACCAGCCGCCTTGACTACCACCCGCTACCTGTGCAGACGGGCTTCAATGCATGTGAACGTTTCGAAGTTTGAGGGCGAAACGGTTAGATTGTGGACCTACCCTGGTCGAAGAAATAAAATAATCTGGTGTTTCGGTTCACCACGCCGATTGGGGTGTCATGCCCCGTGCTTGTGCAAAGCCCAAACAAGTATTACGTCAGTCTAGGTGCTTGTCTACGGGGGCACGACAAAGAGAAACACAGAGAAATATATACAGAAATGAGAGATAGATAAATGAGCGAAAGGACAAGTACAACGTCGTAATAGATTGGTTGTGAAAGTGCGATGGTGTGGGCAGGTATGGCACACCGGGCGGTAGAGCGGAGTGTTGCAGCGTCGGACTCTCTCGTGCTACTGCTGTATCTCGCTCTAGTAGAACCTCCCTCACCGTTCAGCTCCTCGAGAACGATCGACACCTTGGAGGGATCGCTGAACACCCCGATCATTACGATCAAGGACGGGTTGTTGATCTGCCCTCGTATTCGCTGATAGCCCGCAGGAGGGGGCGGGGGTACAAGATGAACACGGTTGCGCCGAAACACAACAGCGCACGGTTTGGTGCTATTGGTAGAGTGTATCGCCAGGACTTTTGCATTGATACCTGATGCGGGAGGTACGCGCACTGCCGCTGCACCGCGTATTCCGGTCATGTACAAATCAAGCACACACATACAAGATCCAACATTGGAACAAAATTGGTTAGAGAACCGTAGGCATACACGGTTTATTTGAAGTACTTCTATAATAGCTGCACACGAGCTGAGGCGACGACTCTCTCTGCAGCAAGCAAGGCGAAGGCAACGACATTTTGGGCACTTGTATGTAGGTGCAGTTTTGCTTGTACAGAGGTTGACGGTGTACACAGAACGGTTGGCGCAACACAAGGTGACGGATACAAGTCAGAAATTCTAAGCAAACATTCCATCCACACCCATAGCCACGGTACAGAGCGGCGCATCATGCAGCGACGCAGTAGTATATTCGCATTCAAATTAAAGAGCTACGAAGCACAGGTATACAACGCACAACCAGCGCAACTGCCATTTGCTCGTGCTCGCACCTGCATCGCCTCGACTTCCACTCGTATCGCCTCCTGAGCTCGCTTGTTGCCTTCGAACGTTGCTGCAGCGATGATTTTGAGGGCGACCTGCATGCAGGAAAAAAACAAGAAAAGAGCAGCATGTGAGGAACCCGGTCTCGATTTAAATTCCGCAAATTTTCAGCTCAAAGCGGAGCCGAACCAAACGTCCATAACAGACCCAACACACGGCAGTTGTCGACACGACAACGAAAAAAAGTATGCATGCATGTAGAGGTGTTACCGTTTGTCGCTCATCACTGCCAACAGAATCACAAATTTTCTGGTGTCTCACATTTTCGCCCGTTTCTCGATGCCTGCCGTGCTTCACCACCGAAAAGGCTCCCTTCCCCAGCTCATGGCCTACATCGTAAACGTCTTCCATCCTGCACCAGGAAAGCAGAAAAAAGAGAGAGACATGATAGTCTCTTCTCTGTTAGAGCTTTCCTGTTTGACAGGAATTTTGCTCTCTCGGTGCAAGACGGCGATTGCCACCCGCTTACTCCCGTCACAACACGAGGCCGTTTCACGAAGCATGGTGTGACAAGAGCGGATTCAAGAACACCGACAAAATAGAAAGCTGGGGACTCCCGCGAGTTAGAAAGCGAATGCGCTGCTGAACGCGCAAGCTCGACTTATTTGACGAGAAAATGAAAAGGCCCGCGCGTAGAAAGGAGCCACGCTGTTTTTTTCGCTGTGGATATATACAGTAGAGGTCCCTGTTTAGTGCCGGTGCCCGGTACAGCAGTGCCCATGTTTTCGGCGGGCACCTTGAATTTCCAACACTTTCTCTCAACTTTGAATAGTGTCGGTCCGGTATAGTGCCGCTGAATTGTCTGGTTACATATGATACCGGCAAAAAACCGGGACCTCTACGGTAGCATACCAGTGTCAAGCGCTGCAGAGCGCATGCACCGGAATGTCTGTAGAGCATTATCATGATACTGCTGTAGACGCTGAAGGCTTGCAGCTGCTGGCTATTGAAAGTACGGGAGAAAAGATCGCAAGAGTGGATCGATCCCGGTCTTTGTGTCTCTCACCTCCCGTCAAGGGCCGCCAGTTGATCCAAACCACGCAGCATGTTGTCTGGCGCTCCTACCCTCCGGCTTTGACGTAGGTACGGATAGCGGCAGCCGCTGGGGGGGTTTTCAGCCAATCTTTCTCCTTTGTGTTCACCGCCAGTGGGTGTCTTGAATTCCTATGGGTGCAGTGGGGGTGCGTAGTGCAGAAGGGCAGCCTTTGGCGAGAACGGATATGTACAAGCCTACAATAATATCAATTCCCGAAGATGTTGCCGCATCCAGATCCTTGTTTCAAAAAGGGCTTCGAAAAAATATTTTTTCTCGCAAATAACAAAATAACAAGTAGAACAGGCATGGCAACGGAGCTGCATTTTCTTCCATACATCCTAACGCTGCAATCACACGTGATTTATTTATGTGTGTACCTTCGCGTTTGTGTGTGCACAGGGAAGTACTTCCATTTTGGAGCATTTGCTCTCAAAGAGAGCCAGTTCCTCGACGAGCAAAAAAAAAGAGTCAAACATACTCAGTTTTGGTATGTACGATACACGGCACGAGTTATTTGATATCTACCCTCTATCTACAGTATCTCGATGACGCTTTCAGTTGGTTGGCTGTGTTGGTTGTTTTTGTTGTTGCTATGGTGCGTGGTGCGTGGTGGTGGTGGTGGTGGTGGTGGTGGTGGTGGTGTTGCTATGCACAGGCGGTGCTTTTCAGTGCCTCCCTCCAGCACATGGTCTACATAACTAGCAGGCAGCTGACAACAGGTTGTATGCATATGTGTAGGCTGTTTATGGAGGGGAAAACAGCAAATTTCTACTGTAAGTACACGAGTTCGAAGCGACCAGAATTCTTGTCCTTCTGTCGGTGTGGGTGTGCCGTGTCTCCAAAGTCCAGTCAAGCAAATGGCGGGGAACCTGTGCACCTGGCCGACAACAGACTGAACTGGACATGCCGCAGCAGCTCACATACGCACACATGAACCGTAGACGACACAAGATGACACACCCACATAAGAAACCACACCCCCCACAGAATACGACACCCCGGCGAAAGTTTTGGGGATTTCTGACAAACGATCGATTTATCACCGGGGCTACATAAGATAACACACCCCTGATGTTGCGCCGCATACATTCACGGGGCTCCTCCTTTTATCACCGGGGTGATACAACATCTGCCCCGTGGACATGTGGGCATCTCACACACACAACATCTGCGTAACTCTCTTGTAGTCGTACCCAGTATCAAGGTATGCAGGAGGCTACTTTTTTGCGTGAAGGGGCAGGACGGATGGCGCACTCTGTGGCCAATGAGTCATGTGCTCAGGAGTTTCGTCACCTCCGCTGAACTCCTTTGTTTTCACCATATTCCGCAGAACCACAAGTCATGAAGTGTTCGTACAGGCACTGCTATCACACCCCCGCAATACCCACCAAGTGTGCGGCAGCAGCGGTTCAACTCTACAAGAAGTGTTGCAACACCTCCTTTTTATCACACCCTCCCATTATTACACCCCCGAACATACCCTGTGGGTATTCATTCGGACGTGCTATCACACCCCCTTTTTGTCAAACCCCCTCATTTATCACACCCCAAACACACCCTGTGCGTGTTCGGACGTGCTATCACACACCTCGGTTCGGTTTCCTAGGGCTCCTTTTCTCGACCGGTCGGTGCGGTAGCTGTTCTTTTCTTTCTATCATTTTGTTTTGTTTCCCCGCGGCGTCGCATGTGCCGGGTTTTGCGACCACGGGCTCCCCATTTTTGTGGACTATAGAGCTAATGTGAGAGAAACAACAACAACAAACACTCCCCACAAGATACCACACCCGGTGATCATATTTTTACAAAAGCCCAAAATGTTATCACCGGGGTGTGTTATCTTGTGTCGTCTACGGTATGCGCCGCAGAGAGTTGCCCCCTTTTTTTTTTTTTTTCTTAATACGGAAGAACATGTACTACCACACAGCAGGCAAAACACTGGTGAAGGTAATAATCTGCTGCGTGACAAAAGAGCACCTCCTCCCCGTCGTGTTGCTCTTCAACCCTCCATCACGGAGCAGAACGCGCGGACTCCAGACATACACCATGCTGCAACCATGCGTGCACCTCTCTACAGCAGCAGGCACGCGCGTGGTTCCACACATAATAGGGTGTTGAGTTTGAACATTTTTCTCTCCGGCGGGGTGCTCTTCCTGCCTCTGCTCCATGGTTGGTCGCATGTCTACCGCTGCCTGATACTGACTGCTGTACTACCGGAACATACCTCCAATCAATCGCTCGGGAGTGCGGTCGGGTTGCTTCCGAGCTCTCGTGTATGGCTAGCTCTTGCCGTCGTGCCTACTTCTAGCTCTGCACGCCTGCTTGTCACTCACACTGCACTCGGCCAATCGAGAATCAGATCATCGGATCATCGGTGCGGTAAGAGGCGGGTACCCCGCAGTCGATATGATCAATCTGTTGTGCCCCCGAAACCGCTATTTTCAAATTTTTGAAAATGGAAACATCCTGCGACGAGACGACCGGCATGGCAACTTCCTCTCTATAACCTGCTGAGCCAGGAGCGCACATCCACACTGCGTTCGAGGCCACCAGGTTTGGAACGAACATGTCTTCGGGCGGAGGCGCTGTGGAACTTATCCCGGTAAGTTGGAACATAGCAAGCTGATGGCTGGTCGTCAGTGTGCTCGAAACAGGACGAGATGTACGGCCCCTCGAACTACTCGCGGCTACAAATACGCCGCGCAAACTACTTGCACCTGCCGAGTCTGCTCTGCTGTACAGCAGGCTTGCAGCGCCTTTCACAAGCCACCCTACCCCATGTCACGGCCACGGCGCGTCACTCATGCACACAAGGAGGAGCTGTCGGCTAATTTGCTGGTTTCCCACGAGCTCAGTTTGTACTACTTCCTTCGCGGGGCACAAGTACCCAACAGCCCAAATAGGTGATGCCCTAGGCTCAAGTTGAGGCAGATGGTTTTCGGATGGGGCCCCACAATCGCGTGATTGTTCAAGCTTTTTTCATGAGAGACGTTTGCCACAGCTGTTTTTGCAATTATTCCCCATGTGCCATACATGGCACTACAAGTACTGTGTACATAACGACATGTATACTCTGTGTAGTTGTACACCGGAGCTGCTGCCGCACACTAAATAAATTAGTCAAAGTTTGTTTGCCCATACATTAGATAACATGACAGAGAGATAGACCCCAAGGGGTAATGTTCCCCATCGATACAAATCGCAGAGAGTAATACATATGCCTATTTTTTACTATTAGGTATATGCACGTGGCCCGGTCTGTGGCAAGTCCTGACGATACAAGTACGGTATTCTCCGGCGTAGTGGGGTGCGTGTGAGAGGATCGGGTCTGATGTTTACGTTTTATTTGAAAATGTGCTCGCAAACTCGAACTCCTTGGCATGTAGGTTCTGTTTTGTGACTCAGCTTTCGAGTTAGAGCTAGTGGTACCATTACAAACAGCTTCGTTCGTAGTTTTCGTAGTTTCCCCGCCCTATGTACCCTACCCTCGAAAACTGTAATCGTTCGCAAATTCGCACACCGGCGAGGTATCATTACTCCGCCTCTGTGTACCTTGTATTGGAACACGCTTGTGAGTATTCTTGGGAGAAGCACGGCCGAACCCTTCTGGTGTGAAAGCCTTAAGGCCTTGCCCTGAGGGGTTTCATTGGATGATTTCGGATCGGAGCTCTCCAGTTAGTGGTTGTGATGAGCGACGGTTACTTAATTATCGGGTTTTGAAGGCGAAGCAGAATTATAATTTCCGTATTTTGGACATATTTCCGTATTTTGGACATGTACTGTGAGCTTACTTTATGCACACCCTACAACCGTACCTCACTAAATAACACAAAAGCACCAATCCAGGATTACGCAGAATAGGTCCTCTGCGTCCTCGGCTTCAAGTCTTCTACATATTATCTGCATGCGACTTCAATTCTTCGTGAGTGAGTGGTAGGACTCCCTCTGGGTCTTGTTAGGGTTATTTTCTACATTCGAAATACCGTGTTTGGGGGTTAGATTGTGCGACAGGAAGTTGGTGTGTTTGCTGGGAAGAGGGAAGAAGAGGAGATACTAAGCACGTGCAGGTCCAAAGGACATACCAACAACGTCATGGCCACAAAACATCAACCAAGGTATAAAAAGTCTAACGTCAAGCGCAATCTCTCCACGAGGAGCAGCTGATTGTCCATTCGACAGTAACCAATCCCGCTTCGGAGCGCCAGACGACCTTCCTTTTCTGGAATTCTCTGTCTCTCGCTAACAGGGGAAGTTGTACTACGTGACGCTCAGATCAACTCCACCGGAGAGCTCGAAGGAGGCGGCGCACTTTTGGTCGGTGGGTCTCGATATGCCGAGTGTGTGGTCACTACACATATAGCAATAACGGTCGTTAATTTAGCAGAACTCGTTTCGTGGTACATACGACAGGAGGTGATCCATGGCATATTTCAGCGGGAGACGGCCCCAGAAAATGACCCTGCGGAATTTCGAGCTCAAGTACATGAACAATCTTCCATTTCTACTGTAGAATTCGAAGTGGATTGCTTTTGGTAGCTGCCACCGGAATCCCGTTCAACTACGACGTAGGTTCGTGTCCAGAGCACAGCATTCGTGCCGCTTGTCGCCAACCCAAATCAACCTGCTTCACTGCCGCGGGCGAGTCGTCGAGGAACGACTACCACCTTGCCAAACCTGGTAGTAGGAGCACAGTCGGAACATATGCGGAGATAATCCTCCTACCCTTACGCCGCCTACCAATCCGGAGCACCTTTGCACTGTGGCCCAAGAATTCCATTGGATCGTCTTCACGCCAAGTTGATACATGCTTGTTTCGTAAACAGGCTGACGAGTTTTCTTACTGGAATTTTTTCCTAGACTGGGGGCCACTCTCCTTGGGTAACCTCTTCCGATTCTGCCGGACGCTGAACTTCAAGCTCGCAAACGAGAGGCGGCTGGGCAAGGTGATCAACGTCCAGGGGACGTGACAGAGTGTGTTGTCGAAACACCAGCTAAAAAAGCTGGGGAAACGTTTGCCGTGTCTTCGTTACTGTTGCCAAGGTGTTCTTTTCGATACCACAAATCTATCCGAAAAGCCCGCTGGAAAGGAGAACCTGACCAAACTGGAATTGATCAGATAGGTGTTTGTGCCTCATCGCAGTCCATTCCATCGATGGCTAAGTGTCCGGACTCGATGCGTATTCGCCTTGATCTCACCGCTCCCTCCCCATCGTTTTTCGACATCGTTACCCGTCCGCTACTGCAATATCCTGCAGGCAGTGTACGTGTACTCCGGAACCCACGCCCACAAGCGGACTAACGCAGCTTTCCTCCTGACCGCGTGGCTCCTGTTGTATGGTGGCAGAACTCCAGAACAGGTGTGTAGTTACAAACTAGCCTCTTGTTGGGTGTTGGTGGTTGGAGATGATGATCCTGAATAGACACGGATACCTCGGTTTGTTTATTTCGCGCGCCTGATATGACACCGGTATTGTTATGTAGGTCGAAAAAGTACTCCACCATGCAGCCGAGGTTCAGTTTTGTACGAACTGCATGCCGTTTGATTCATTTCGAACGCTACGATGGTATTTGCATGGAGTAACACGCGTTTGAGGACGAACACACGGCAGACGTGTTGCGGAAACTGCAGGGCGCCGTCGAAAACGACAAATCACCCAATGTATCGGATTCGAAGCAACCGTCTCACGGACTTTCTCCGTACAATTAACCCTCCCACGCTCAGCTTTGTACCCAACCGCATGTTCTTTGCATCACCAGGCCGGGCTCATCTACCCCCTGCGCTTTTTCACCCAGCGGCCCCCATTCCTTCGTGCCATGACTGTGGTTTCTGTATTTTCCTAAAGGCGTTCGCACCTTTTCAGGACGTGTTTCCACCGTTCCCGCCGTTCCACGACGCGTCGCCATGCGTCTGCACGTTCGACCTCTTCATCCCACACTGCCTCAAGGGTCTCCAGAAAGCCCGTCACTTCAGCTTCTTCAACTTCGACACCTTTGACGTCGAAGAATACGAGCACTACGAGCAGGTCTGTCCGTTCGAGTTGCCTTGCGCCTTCGAGCTTTGTCGATGTAGTAGGCTCCTGTGGTAGATAGTGGGTGCCTGCCGTACGGCGGCGCCGTGTTCTTTCGCTCCCGATTGGTGGATTAGTGCATGGTGGTCAGACGCTCGGTTGCAAGCAAGTGCTGCTGTGGTTTCAACACGGTTTTTTGCCGAACAGTGGTCTGTCATCATAGGTATACGTGGCGCTTACTTCTTTGTCCAGCGTACAGTAGTACCGGTTCTCTAGTGGGGACAGCCACTCAGAAGCTACAACTCATATATTGCTACACAAGGGGACAACATAAGGTGCACGCGCGAGCTGCGCATCGAATGCGCGCGAGAGGCGTCTCGTTACCTGTGGCAGAAATCGAGGCTTGGCGACAATCATCGCCGATGCCCCTGCCGTTGCGTCTTCGCCCGAGCACCAACCAGGTCGAGAACGGCGACTTGAACTGGCTCGTCGATGGAAAGTTTTTGGCATTCGCAGGGCCGCACAGCCGCTCTGAAATGACGAGAGAAGGCTATCGGACGCTAACCCCACGGAACTACATCCCCTACTTCAAGAAGCACAATGTCACGCTCGTGGTGAGTGACAGCGTGATTCGAGGCTTCCCCCCTGCCACCTCAGTCGAACGCGTTGTCGTTCATGCCAAGATCTGACAAAAGACTCCCATGCCCACGTTGTACTTGTTTTCCACACACCTACACAAACTACATATGTAGACTCTGTAGGTTTCTTGTTTCAATGACACTCTCCTCCACAGGCTGCCCGCAAGGTGTGCCCGCTCACACAAGACGAAGTTTATTTTGTTTTCTTTCGAATTGCTTCATTATTTCTTCGGTTTCTAGGCTACGTGTTGGGGAGAGAGACGCACGAAACGCTCATCGTCTCTCCGGCCGCGTTAGCTGCAAAGGCCGGCATCAACTCTTACAAATCCATCTCTCTCCCCACAAATACTAGCCGGGGGACTACGACTGCAAACGCAGGAGTCCCAAAACTGACCAAGTCCTCAAATGGTACACACCATTCTACAACACCTGACTAGATACCGAATATTCCCGAACTTATGCCCCCACCTTCGAAAGAAAAGGGATGGGAGGGCGGGATTTTCTAAACTGCCGCCGCTACTGCGTTAGGCGGCTGCTGCTGTCCTTCCGTTGCTTCACGCGCTCTGTAGCTGTCACACGTTACCCGACTTTGCTACAGCCCCTGCGTGGACTCGATCACGGAATGACACCCCCAACTATAGACTAATAATTCCAAACACCGTGACCCTGGGTTTCCGGTAGAAAATGAAGCCAAATTCTAATTCGACTGTTACAAAATAAACACCAGTTTATTCTATCTGCTTCGACGAACAAACCTTCCTTTTATTTTGTTTTCTTTCCAA
>FN649740.1:3559644-3584291 GCA_000310025.1 Ectocarpus siliculosus | reverse complement strand
AAGTCAGCGTGCGACCATACAACAGGCCCCGCTCTTTCTTTTTGCCGTTGAATTTTTTCTTCAGAGAGAGTACGTCTCGGTTGGGACGAACCGCATTTTTTTTTTCTTCAGCGAGAGTACGTCTCGGTTGGGATGAACCGCATCCCATGTTTGGGAAGGGACCTATCTGAGCGGCGCGGCGAGCGAGACTGCGGTGGCTTGCCGCCGCTTATCTTACTGCACCCTCCCCCCTCGTGCTAAATGCACGCAGCGGTGAGGTCACAAGAGTAGCGGGACGCGAATAGAAACACGGCCGACACGATGGATGTTGGACACGAGTACACACCTTTATATGGAGACTGCCGCCGCTACTGCGTTAGGCGGCTGCTGCTGTCCTTCCGTTGCTTCACGCGCTCTGTAGCTGTCACACGTTACCCGACTTTGCTACAGCCCCTGCGTGGACTCGATCACGGAATGACACCCCCAACTATAGACTAATAATTCCAAACACCGTGACCCTGGGTTTCCGGTAGAAAATGAAGCCAAATTCTAATTCGACTGTTACAAAATAAACACCAGTTTATTCTATCTGCTTCGACGAACAAACCTTCCTATTTTTTTCGAACAAATGAGCCGTCATCTTCACAGGAAACACTACCGGTGGGCACATTTGTCCATGCGCTGAACGAGAACGCCCCACCTTGTCGTCTTCCAACGCACCCCGCTCTCTGATTACTACCCTTCGTCGAAAAAAGAAAAAGTGGGCTCAGGCCAAGCGGATTTATTCTAGAGATCTGTCGGAAATTTCCTCTTTCTATACTTAGGTGAGGTTGAACAAGAAGTACTACGACGAGGGCTTGTTTTTGGACGCCGGGATCGATCACCTGGAGGCGTACTTCTTGGACGGCAGCGTGCCGCCGCCTAGCGTAATTCGTCAGTTCATCGCCGCCTGCGAAGCTACTCCGGGGGCGGTGGCGGTACACTGCAAGGTGACACATACGCAGTGTGTTTCTATTTGCGAACCCCTGTGCGAACGCGTGCGGCACTCGATTCACGAGGAGTCACGTGCACAAAGTATCATTCGTCCTCTGGCCGTGGCGAAATAGATGGCTGAGGGGAGTCGAGCGCCAAAGGGTGCGAGGTAGGTAATACCCAAGATTGTCCTCACACAAGCCGTGGAAGTGTCTGCTCGTCAGTTGGTGGCAGACTTCTGTTCGTGCTCGGCAGCAACGGTGGTCGCAAGCAGCCAGATGCCCTTCTACCTTCGGCGTGCTATAACTCCGGGGAAACTCTCCTCTCAACCGCCCCCCTTACCCCACCGCGCGATCGTTTGTGCAAGGCCGGACTTGGCCGAACTGGGACGTGCATCGGGTGCTACATAATGAAGCACTATAGCTTTACGGCAGCTGAGGTGATCGGATGGATGCGCATATGCCGCCCGGTAAGAACCCAAGCGAACGGATGACGTGCTGCACAGGTTCTGTCAAGTTCTTCAGTACAAATGAGTGCGTGTTTCGTTATGGGGAAAACTGGCCAGCCAAAGCCATAAGGTACATAAAGGTTTCCCAAGAAAACAGAAGTGGGTGGTGCCATAACAATCTCTCGGTAATACTCACAAAAACATTGCGACTACCCGGCGAGACAGGAAACTAATAAGGATGTGAAGAACGGCAAAAATAGAGTCATCGCATCGGGAGACCGAGAATCGCTTTCACCACGCGGTCAGTCTCCGTTTTTCGCGTGTTTCGAAGCAATACTTCTTCTCTTTGGCCAGTTGGCAACCTTGTCGATTCTACATCGCATCTAGTCTCCACTTGAACGCTATTGTCCCCTCACAATGATATAGGGAAGCGTCATCGGGCCTCAACAGCACTACCTTGAGCAGATGGAGGGTACGATGCACCGAGAGGGGTTCGCGTTCCGACAGCGGGTACGTTCAATCTGCTGATCAATAGTACAAGCTCAACTATCCCGCGGTGCCAGCATTGGATCATGTCCTCCAATGTCGCAAAACAAAAAATAAACGTAATAGTCGGCTTCCGTACGGGAGGGTGGGAGGTGAGGTGGGACCACCTGCAACAAATCGTCGTTCCTTGTAGTGGTTGGCGGAAGGCCCGGACGCTGCAACCGATCTCCATCTGTTGGCGCACGAATGTTCTCGGCGTTTCACCTTTCCTCTACACGGTTAGAGACAGGGCTGCGCGTATTCTCTGCTGAAGCGTCGATACAAGTAAGTAGATTTGCACACGAGTAGATGTACATGTGCATCGGGAATCAGGTCCAGTTGTTGGCTTACCTCGCGTTGTTTGTGTTGTCACCTTTTGGTGTCAAGAGCGCAACACTTTTGGCTCGATTGCTTGGACGACAATGGTTGCAAAGCAAGGAGAGCAATAACAACAATAACTCACCGCCTGTATGGCTATCTTCAAAGCCCGTGTGGTAAACGTCGCAAATGACCACCACCACATCCATGCCCACCGCAAACACTCACCGACCCTTACGCTCGAAAAACGGAGGGCACCTATTGTTCTGCTGTTCGGACCTGCAAAACAAAGGACACTTTCATGCCTGCCTTAACTTTGCGAGGCAACAAATGCGCACCACACAGACACCCTCCTGAGAACGTTGCATGGCAACACGACAACGTCATAACGGAGGCCAAGCGTGCCAACGTCAGCAAAAGAAGGAGACTAAGCCTCCTGAACCAAACCACTCCACCCCAAGCAGTGAACCATGGTCCTCCGAATCACCCGGTTCCTCGCAATGTGTACAAGCACGCCCGGACACGCTCTTGCTACTCCGTGGCGACAACAAACCTTAGGCTGGAAGTTGCACAAGTTCGAGGCGCGCACCTGGAGTTCTGCCGGCGCGACCGGAGGATCAAGGAGAGCGTTGGGCAGAGCACGCGCGTAGCGCAGCGGCAGCAGAGGCTCAGGCCGAAGGGACGCGAGCCGCCAGGGGAAGCAACAACGAAAAGCAAGCAGCGCGAGAGTGGGGGATGGCCCGGCAGCTAGGCGGTAAATCCAGATCTTCAGCTACAGGGGGTGGTTGTGGCCGTTCGCCCCCCTCGCGCGACCCTCGCCCGTTCGCCTCTTCGCTCCGCCCATGCGAGGGGGGTGCCGTCCGGGGTAAGGGTTCGCCCAGGACGGAGGAGGGGACCTCGACCCGTCGCTCAAACCTCGACCCTGACGAACAAGTGGCACGAATTGGTAACACCACCACGAACAGCAGGAGCAACACCAGGAGAAAATCCACAGGCCAGCGGCAGCAAGCCCCGCCACTGTCTCCTCTCGAGACCGGGGGTAGGATGGAGCGGAGGGGGGGGTCGGGAAGAGGGGCGTACGAAAGGATGGCGACAACACAGCGGGCCCGTCAGACCGGCTTACGTCGAGCAAGCGCGCCATGCGGGCGTGCAGTAGAGAAGTCTGCGGCAGCGATGTCAGCCGCAGCGATAGTTGAAGAAGAGACAACAGCGGCATCGGCATCGGCAGCGGCGGTGGCACCTAATAACAGAACCTCGTTAGATGCGTGGGGTGATATGGCAGCAGCAGGTCAGAGAACAGGCGGAAAAGGAGCAGGAGCAGGAGGATGGGCTCCGGCAGAAAGAACACAGGGGGACTTGCTACGGCAGCAGAGATCAAGGCGGTAACCAGAGTGGTCGAGATGGCGGAGTACGTGGAGCGCGTGTAATAACTATGTAATCCTCGTAGGCTGAGGAAGTGCGCAACAGATTTGTGGGTGCTTCGGACTCCTCTGAGCTACTACAGGACAACAGAAGATGTTTGACATGGCAGAATGGCAGCTGATTGATCGTTTCTTTTCTTGCATTAGAACCGAGGAAGCTGAACCAAGAGCATTCCCAACACTGAACATACATGATATTTAACCTAAATTACAAAAGGGGGATGCAGTTTTCACTATATGTTGTCTCGGTATAGGTTGGTACGTACGTAGTGTACGTAGTGAGGGGTGGTTCATTGTTGTAGAAGCAGGTGCAGAACGCGCGGGCCTCATTTTGTCCGAGGCCCTCGTCTCATTTTCTCTGTAGGGCAATCCAAGATCTCGATGATGCGTACATACATGAAGCAGGTTTGTAGTGTAGGCTTCTTGACCGGCCACCTGTTCTCACGGTCATTTTCTCAAATTTGTCGTCTTTTGAACCTGGAATTCTTAACTCCCAGGTGTGGCGCGGTCTGTACGCACGTGTAGAGAGACACTACCCAAGAACAGCATATTATGGTGAAAAATGTGCTTGTGTGCAGAGGAAAATGAAACATCTCCGCTCTCTTTTACACCACGGTGAGCAGAGCTCTCACGTGGTGTGCAGCATGCGACTGCCACCACCAACCTGTAGGCTTATGCAACGATCAGTCTTCTTGACGATTTCGCGTTGGGTCTCCGGCACCCGGCCAACCGGCACCTTTTCCCAGTTTCAATCGATCATCCCAGTTTCAATCAATCAATCAATCTCAATCAAATCAAAACTGTCAATCTCAATTCTCAATCAAAACTGGGTCCTGTGGGCCGACCCACGTTGCAAGGTCAAAATTTGGCTCCGACCTTGTCACGCCTCCTCGTCCAGGCTCAACTCCCTTCGTTTCCTTTCGAAATCAAGTCAAAGGAGACAAACATGCTACTATGATAGGACGCGGTTGAAAACCCGGACACAAACGACTTTCATACTCAACGACGACAGTACCGTTGGCCGCTTAACAAACGTACATCGCTGCTGGGTCATACAGAGCACCTGCGAACAACGTGCGCTGTTCGACACTCACTCACGCCAAGAATGAGGCCGTTTTCTGCCGCCTAGCGTATGAGGAAGTCTGCACTCCGTGACCATCATGCATCATTCATCGCACACAGGACACAGAGGAGGAGCACGACGAGTTCGTATGCACACACGAAACGCAACATCGGGAGCAGTGGAACCAAAAATAACAAATTCCTTCAACCACATCAACCATGAACGGTCAACGGATTGACTGCTGCTGCTGCCTGCAAGCCACGCATGCAACAGCATCGTCAACGCACACCCACGGCAAGAAGACGACATAGACTACAGCATTGAGTCGGCGCACTGGTCGACATGTGTCATAGAGAAAGCACTGACCGGATGGATACAGTAGAACAAATTGAGAGAGTGTACGATGTTGCGCAGACGACCCACCAGACGACGACAGAGTCGTGTAACTTTGGAGGACAGGAGGAGGGCTCGGGAAAGACAGAGGTAAGTCGTGAGACGCATAGACTACTGTAGGCCGTATGCATAGAACACCGATGATTGTCACAAGCAAGGGCATACATACAGCGGTAGAGTAGAAGCACTACTGTAAGATGTAGACTCACCCGTTGACGGCATTGTCGTGTAACATCGGCATACATACATCATTGAATCCACATGCATACAAACAGCAAGCAGATGATCTACAGTAGTGGGAAGCGCGACATAGGTCGATAGAGTATACGTGCGGTAGCCATGGTATGGAGCATATTTCGACACAATAACAAACTATACACAGGAAGGAGTATTATTACAAGGACGAAGGCGACGATTGACTTAGTTAGCCGGCGCTGGCTGTTGTTGTTACCATCAGACGACCGGGGAACTGCATATTATTGTCTGTAGATTGTACATCGTACACAACAACAGTCATTCAGCAATGGAAACAATGAATGCACGTCGATTGTTCAGGTACGAAAGACGGCGCAGAAGATGCGACCATATGGTTGTCGATGATGATGACCTGGACGGTAGTTCTGGCAGTGATGAAGCGGACAGGATTATTTTCAACAGGGAGATCCCGACAGCGGCGATTGAGACAACAGAAGGTCAAGAAACGTGCAGAGATAGCGTAAATTTGGTGACTCCTCTTCACGCGGAAACTCTTCTGCAAGGACTGCATGACTTCCGTGACCATATGTTTGCGGGTAGCAGGCGGTGAGTGTCAGCAGTTCGACTGAACTAGCTATGTAGAAAGAAACTGGCCGGCCTCAAATAGGGCGGGCGGCTAGAACGTGCCATTTCTAATTTATTAACACATACACTCGTTGAGATCGGGCGCATACAAAAAATTACATAAATTTGTTATCAACAGGTCTCCCTGTGCCGTGTGCGATAGGCTGACTATGGTACGACGTCATCACGTATTATCAGCAAGTGAGATTCCCAGCAAAGAACTTTTAAGGGCGGACGAAGCCCTTCGCAAGCAGGACAGGGTAATGGCAACTTTTCGCGGCTATGCAGGCGACACGGCGCGGGACCTAGACAACCTCGTTCTAAGTAAGTACGGTATCGAGTCAGAGGAACCATGCAAGATACATGTATGCGACGAGTGCTACCGGTCGTTGGCGGAGAACAAATTACCTGATGCAGCATTGGCGAACGGGTTTTGGGTCGGTACCCTACCCGATGAGCTGCAAAAGGCAACGTTCGTCGAGCGCGCCGCAGCGTACCCAATTCGAACAAAGGGTCACGTTGTAGCATTGGAATCAAGGCGTGTGAACAACATTCCTGGAACGGCTAAGAGATCTATGCGAGGAACATCTGTGTTTTACGCAAACAACTCCAGCTCTGTCACGAACGAGCTACCTTTGGCGGCGACTGGTCTGCTGGATATGATCACGGTGGTGCTAGCGGGGAAGAAAAAACCCAAACCCTCCGATCTTGGCCGCCTATTGGGTGCCCGCAAATCAATGATTAGGGCCATAATCGATTACATGCTCGATAAGGAAGATAAACTTGTCGTCGGTTTTCCCGTGGCGAAATCTCTTCCTCTCAGTGAAGAGAACCTCGATTCGTACAGCGAGGATGGATCTATCCCAAAAAGTGTTGTTGGATTCGATTCTAACATCGAATGATCCATTGAATGTGAGCGCAAGCGTGTCTTCTTCCTACATTCGAGGTAGCAACGAAATCGGCGCTGAGAAAGTCAAACTGAGCGACGACACTTCTTCAACAAGTTCCAGCAGCGACGAGGGTGACGATGAGCAGGTTAGACGTGACGTGGAAGACGCCAAGGCGTGTGTTTTGCAAAACTACGCGGTGGTTGATCCTGGTGAGGACACCGCAACCTCGGCTGAAAGACTTCCGGATGCGATGAAAACGTTAGGCAGCGAGCTTGATGCGGAGGCGGCGTTGCGTAGAGGTCAACCTCCGCCTGGTGGTACCAGCAACGCCCTCGTTGTGCCACACGGTGAAATCCTAGACGATTATAATAATAATTCGGCCTGGGTAGAAGGCTTCATGCACGCGTTCCCGGAAGGCTGTGGCGGGCCTTTGTGTCCTACGCGAAGAAGACCGGTATCATTCAACAGATGGATCCAGATTTTGCTCAATCGGAGAGACAATGCATGGAGGATTGATCGTTGTTTTTTGTTTTGCGCAGCCGCAGTTCGTTTCAGAGATGAAGCGATTGCGAATGTGCGATTCAAGCTGTCGGTGCGACCTAATTCTGCAGATGCGAACGCAATAGCTTCTATCACTAAAGAGGATCTACATGGCATGGCAGATGAACTCCAAGTCTGGGAAAAAAACCAGCGCGGTTTTAAACAACAGACCCGAGATCAAAGCTCTCCTTCGGAAGATGCAGGCCGTTTCAGGGGACGCGACAGTTCGGATTGCCTTTTTTCTGGATGACGGTGAATCCTTCAGATGTTAACAGCCCTTTCGCCATGCACTACGGAGGTCATGACAACGACCTATCGTCGACATGCCATCAACAAATGCCAGAGTACAGAAAACGATTGGACATAATCGTTAACGACCCCGTGGCTTCGGCCACATTTTCCCACGAAACAATGGAGGCGGTGTTAAAGTACATTCTGAGGTTTGGAGCAAACGATGGCGATGGTGGAGCACTAGGCAACATCAAAGCACACATCGGAATGACCGAAGAGCAGCATCGTCTTATGCTTCACGGTCATCTGATGGTATGGGTGCACGGCTTCACGAGTCGGGAACAGCTGCGGAACGACATTGGGCACAACCTGAAGAAACATGCCGAACTAGCGAAGTGAGTACAGTACGTATCTTATATCCATTTTTCGTACCGTCCGGAATCGTTGTTCAACACAAAGTTTTATATTTTGCTCAATCGGAGAGACAATGCATTGAGGATTGATCGTTGTTTTTTGTTTTATGTCTATGGCTTGTTTTGTTGGTCTATTTACATATGTCAATATGTTTGACGTTACTACACGTTTCTGTTTAACAGCTACATCGGAAGAATAATATACAACCAGGTCATGTCTCTCGAAGAGGTAGAGTTCGGCCTGCTCAACGCATATGAGCCAGTGTACAACAAAGTTGTGGTACCCAACGCGTCACCGTTTGACGAGAGTGCCGCTCATCAGAACTAGAGCTGCGACGACGACCACGTTTCGGCAGAAGAATGGCCGGAACCACTTCACACAAGAGAGGCTAGGAAAGACAAGCGCAAGGTTTCAATCTGCCCTCCTATTCCTGCAATTACCATCCAGCGTTTATTCGGAGAAAACCCTGCGTGCCTTTCTTGCATTGCTGAAGACGCCTCTTCAATAGCATGGGTGGCGGGTTGCATGGATGTACACACACGTGCACGAAGTATGCCAAAAAATGATTGGATGGACTACCGCTCCCTGGGGCCGAGTGTCGATGTGGGTTCGGCCGTGACGGAAAGCCTATTCTCGAAAGAGGAAGTGTGAAGAACGGCAAGGCGGTCGTTTATGCCGACGGTACACTGGAGATAGACGGCGTGACGGTAGAGGTAGACGGGCCTAACGATCAAACGGCTGCTTTACGTTTGCAAGAAGAAATTCAAAGAGCTTCCGCCGCCCGCGCCAAGGCAGTTGAAGACAATGCTCCTTTTGAATACGACGACGACGATTTCATCATACGGGTGCGCCGCGGATCCACGCACATCAACAGTTATAATTGGGTTGTTCAGCAGGCCATACGATCAAACATGGACATCAAGGTGCGGAGACGATTGACATTACAGTTTTTTCATCTATTTGTGAATGGCATGCGTGTTGTTATAATTTACCTATTTTTCGTCATCATGTTGAATACCGTTGTCTGTGTTATTGACACGTGTTTTCGCAGGTTATCCAAGGAAAAGGTGACGCTCGAGGCCTCGTTTTTTACATCCTCATGTACACGACGAAATCCAATCGAACGGTGAATTCGATTGTTCCTTTGCCTGCCGAAGTGGTTACTCGTATTGACAAAGAAGACCGTTCTGAGCCCAAAGACGAACGCGTGCGAAGAATCGTGAGGGCTTCTCTCTGCCGTCTGCTATCTGGCACAGAATTAGGCGGTGCAGCCGCCGTGTGCAAATTAATGGGGTGGTCGGATACAATCTTGTCCCACAAACCTGTACTGTGCAGGCTGACACCTGTGTATGGCTGGATCAAGGACTCGCTTCCATCTGAATTGGAAGAAGGAGGCTCTGCACATTCTGACGACAGCGACGACGAGGAGGGCGGTGTGTTGCTGACGGCGGTTGAAGGTCGTCTGTGTTGTACTCCTCGCGCTCCGCAAGACTATATCCATCGATGTGCACCCGAAGACGCCGGTCATCGTTTCTACAGCATGTGCTATTTCATGTACACGCGCCTTGTTGCGATCTCTAAAACAAACGGCATCAAGCGACCACATGAGGACATCAGTGCTACCGAAAACGTGCCTACAGCAAACGACTTTGCCCCCACGATTGGGCGTGAAACAGCCCAAACTAGATATGACTTCTTCGGAGATTACAGAGCTGGGTATTCGCACTATTTGCGAAGACAACCTAAGGTGGTGGACATCATGTGCGAGCCGCCTTTGGAAGAAGCGAATCCAGAGAACTTCGGGCGCCTACTTCTGGTGTTGTTTAAGCCATTCTTCGAAGCGAGTGGTCTATATCCGCAAGGGTGTAAATCATGGCATGAGGCTTACAGAAATGTACCTGCTGATGCATGGGATTCCCGTTCCCAACCTCTAAGGGAAAACATCAATACATTGCAAGTAGAAAAGAGAGCTGCGAATGCCGCAAGGAGAGCGAGAGCTGCTGATAATACTCGGGATTCTCTACACGCTGGAATATTCACTCCTGGCGAAGATGGTCTGGAAGTGACTTCGGAGACAGTGACGACAATGATGATGGATATTATGATGACAATCTCTACTTTGTTAAGTAAGTCAGAGCAGCATGCGAACGACCACGCCGATGAAGCCTTGCGAAAGTGCATGCAGTTCAGCATAGTTGATGGCGAAGGAGAAGATGGTGCAACCCACGCTGGTCGTCGATCATCAAAGGTCCGATCAAGCGCCACGCCAGGTGCTGTTCGTCGAACATCAACGCTCCGATCAAGTGCCACGCCAGGTGCTGTTCGTTCCGAGAATAGCCTGGCAGCGAAGACGTTGGTAAATAATTCGATGCCCTTGCTCAGCAAATTCAGCACATCCGTTCTGTCTCCCGGACTCTGCGATGATAATGACGGTGAAGACAACACCATCGGTGAGAGCATTTGTAATGGAGATCTTTCGTCAGCTATGACCTCAAATGCATATATTCAGTCGCTTCAAGCTGTCAATGCTGCTCCAGGAGACAACGCGGTTGTAGAGAGCGAAGAAATAAACAACCGTGTTCGCCAATCCGATGTTGGTCTACTTGCTTCAAGGTATCCACCTGTTGTGACGCAAATAGCGGAGCATTACATGCTCAACGAGGAGCAGCGGCTGGCATATTATACGTTCGCGGACTCCTTCATGAAATGGCAGCGCGGAGAGATGGCAACACCATGCAGGTTGTACATCGGTGGAGGGGCAGGTACCGGGAAGTCTCATGTGGCACGTGCAATTACTTTAATTGCTTGTCCATGTGTTCTCCGTTGTGGTGGCCGTGAGAGAGCGCTGGTTTGCACATTCCAAGGAAAACAAGCTACGACTCTAAGCGGGACGACGATCCACAGCATCGCCAGTGTTCCAGATGAGAAAAGCCGAACGCCAGCACGGAGATTATCTGCCAAGAAAAAGGCACTATGGAGAGATGTGACGGTTCTCATCATAGAAGAGATATCAATGGTCTCAGCCAAAATGCTTGCGGCATTACATGGCGCGACCGTTGCATCTCTCGGCGCAGATGCCAGCGTGCCTTTCGGTGGCCTCGATGTCGTTGCTCTTGGCGATTTCAGTCAACTACAGCCGGTAGCAAGCAGAGGCTTGGCTTCAGGTTTCAGCAAATAAATCGGTGCTGCAGTTTTAGCATCGTCTTCTTCATCAGCTTTCGGCGGACAACAGCTTTTTTTAAGCATGACCGCGTGGGTCATGCTTGTTCAAAGCAAGCGTTTTACGGAACCACTGCGAGGTATTGTGGAGAGACTTCGAGTGGGTTCATGCACAAGCGAAGACAGGGTCATATTGAATTCAGCTACGGTCGGCGCTGGCAATATCAGCGGAAACGACTGCCATTTGTCGACAATGATCGTCCTCAGAAACGAGATCAGGTGCGCCTTGGCTGTTCCTCTCGCGCGTTCGGCTTGTGCACGGAACGACGTTTGTCACTATGTGTCAAGGGCTCTCGACAAGTTGCGAATTTGTGATTCGAGACTTTACACTGGAAAAGAATGGCCGGCAGGTTTAAGAGGTTACGTCAACCAACTTGAAGACAACAAGACTATGGACCTACCTCGCGAAACTTCGGTTGCGATTGGGATGCATGTCGTTCTTCGGCTGCAGACTCAATACGTAGGCGCTGGCGTTTGTAACAATTCCTCTGTAATCACCAAGATAATTGTTCTTGATTCTAAAGAACCTGACATTCCTGAAGATGCCACAAACATTTACTTGAGGCGGCTGCCTCTGTTTGTTTCGGTCTATATCGAAGACGCTTACAAGAAGGGATTGCATCTGCCAGGTCTGGACCCAGGCGTTGTCGCCATCAAGTCGCATACGCGAACTTTCAGGGTAACTGTTCCGTCTCGCTATAGTTCATCGAAAAAGGATTACTACATAAAGAGACGGCAGTTACCTTTCAGCTCGGGGGAATATTTCTTCTGTGCATCGTGCGCAAGGTGAAAGCCTTGACGACTGTCTTCTTGATTTGCGTCAACCTCATCGTAAAGAAGGAGGGAGAGGGGTCGACGACAGTGCCCTCATTTACGTCGCTATCTCCAGGGCGACCAGTCTCGAAGCTATTCGATTGCTCTTCGACGTTGCTCTGCATCAACTTCAGACCAAGCCTGCAAACGACCCAGCTACACTCATGGCGTGGATTGAGGAACAGTCGCAAAAACACAGGGCGTCGTTCCTCGGTTTGTCGATTGGTGGTAGTACGGAAAATTCACCTGCAGGCTTATCGGCATCTACAGCTGATGCTGGCGCAGTTGGGAATTGCGTCATTAGTTCTACCGCACCATCTGGCTCAGCAGGTTCTACATTATCACGATCAAATGGTTCTTCTGCTACAGTATCGTCAGGATCTACAACTGCTTCTGTAAACGTCTCGGGTTCAGCTAGTGGTCTTTGGCTCGCCACGAACTCCGGCAACAACTGTTTTTTTAACAGTCTCCTTGCGATATCATTGGCGATGACCGAAGATGTGGAGGAGTCAGCCTTGCAAGGGCTTACACCTGGAGCAGACTGTTTTGTGAGCGCTCTGCAGACGGTCAAGTCCGTCATGTGGGAGGGTCCTCTGCCGCATGATGTATCGGTATGTCTAGGAATACAAATATATTATTTTTACACACGTACGTGCGCTAACCATTTGTAAAAGGCATAGTCTAGGCGAACACAAGCAATCGATCATATAGACTGAACTCCGAAAAACGGGCCAGTCTGTGCGTATTGACATAGTTACATAGGTTCGCAATGATCCGCTCCCTCGTGCATGTGGGAAGTTCCTCTGCCGCATCATGTATCGATAAGTCGACGAATACATGATATTTTGCGACATTAACCGGCACTAGTTTGGCAACGTTTCCTTTGCTCGTGCACTTCCAGGTAACACTGCGAGAAACGCGAAATACCATGAATGCAAACGCTCCTGTCCACTTCGAAAACTTCGGCTCGCCTGTGATGGGCGACCCTGTGGATATCGTTCAACATGGTTGGGGCGCCAGAAGGTTCCGGTGGTTGGGCAGGCTCTTGGGCTTCGACCGAAGTCCTCCGTATATCAGCTGTGATGAAATCTTTGACTCTTTTCGGTGCCGACTATCCCATTCAGTCATCATGCCCTGTCCACCCTGGGTGGACATCAATCATCTTGTCTACCATTGCTGTGGTTCATTCACAGAATGTTTGGGCCTTGCCGAGGCGTGACGTCGTCGATTCTCTACATCAGGCCATTGATGTCAGTATTGCGACTGCGTATTTAAATGGGCCTTGCCAACTTTGCGTGGTGGATGGACATTTTGATGGCTACCACGTTCAGTGGAGGCACATTACACCCACGAACCACGCGAATGCACCGGACAGACTGCTGTTTAGCATAGAGCCAAGGCATGAAGATAATGTGGTTGCGCCCACATTTGCAAAGTCTATACGATTTGGTGTAACGTATGATTTGGTGGGAGTAATCTATTCACGCCAGAACCCTTTCGTGTCTCAATTTCGATTGGGCGGCCGTTATTGGTCGCATGACTGTGTGCATCATCGAGGCCGGGCGAAGCCCGAGAACTGTTTTCATCCTGACGCTTTCAATGGCCAAGCATTTGTCTATGCCTTTGCAGAATGCCCTTTGTCTTCATCAGCTTAGATCGGCAATTCGTTCTTCATTTGACATTGCATGGGGTCGGACATGTTTTTTGTATAAAATTGAAATAAAATGGACTTAATCAGCTTAGGTCGGCATTCATTTGACATTGCATGGGGTCGGACATGTTTTTTGTATAAAATGGACTATTCAGGGCAAGTCAATAACTTGCACTCGTGCGCTAGCTAGCGATGCGTATATCTGTAGGAGAGTATTGTCAATGGTCGTTTTGTGCTGGATCTCTGCACGTTTTTTCAGAGTGGAACAGACCCACGCAAGCTGCCACGTAACACGCACACAGCAGCCAGCCGTGTTGAAATGCACCCTCGATGACGTTAATTGTGTGGACAACGCCGGGGAAGACGAAGTGTGCATTATTACGTTCAAGGCGGTCGTCATTGCGGTGCAGTCATGTTTGCTGCCCAGTTCAACCGTGCAAAGGCTCTGCGACGAGTCGCTGTTACAGTACGTAACGTTGCGCGCGGCGTGCCGTGTGCGATAGGCTGACTTTGGTACGCCGTTGTTGCCCAGTTCGAACGAGGCGTTTACGATCCGCAAGAAAGTACGATAACACTGCCTTCAACCGTCTAGTCGACAATTTTCTATGCCAGATCTCTCGACGTCAAATCAATCCGCCACAACCAGCGTCATCTATCACTACACAGACGTACACACTAGAACACACTCAAGTAAAGCTTGAACGATAGGTCGTTAGTCGTTCCCCAGATCCGAAGAAAACTGGGCATCTTCAACGAAGGTGCCCGGCGTCGGGAAAGGTAGCGGCAACGGCCGATTGATGTCGCGGCTAAGGTATCGCCGCGATTCCCGCTCCGCGTACTGTTGAAGTCTTGCTGCTGTTACGGGCAACATGTCCAATACCCTCACTTGTTCTTCAGCCGGCACGTATCCATTTTCCACCGTTACGTTTTGCCCAACGATGCGAGCTTGGATAGCATGGACTACACGCCACCAACCGTCCGGCCTCTCAAACGCCGGAGGAGGGTCGTACCCGATGGCGTCCATCAATATCGGGCTGAACAGCCACGAGTACGTACGCGTCCGTGGTGCGTTTCTATCGATGTAAGGCGCCCATGTTACTCCACCGCCGCGAACCTCGGCCGGTGCCGCGCGTGTTTCCGATACGTTTCCGGTCGGAGTACGCGGAACGTCCGTATCTTGTCCATGCCGACCTCTAGCCTCGACTGCTGCGTCGTTCACGGCGGTGTCAACCGGGGCGGGTAATTCGGGCGGGAATAGTTCATTCACCACAGCTTCTGCCGCGTCGCGCGCCCATGCGGCGAGAATATCCCCGGAGACGGGCCGACGGGCGCTTAAGTCGCGCTGGATCTCGATCGCGACATATCCAACGTCGCACTGAACGTCGACGAGGATACGACGCGCCTCGGCCCCTAATGCAGACCTATAAGTTGAAACCCACGCGTCCCACGTACGGGGCCGGACGAAGTACGGTAAGTACGGACTCTCCTTTACTTCTAGGAACAATGCGCTCCATAGCCACTCGAAGTCATGTCCGCCCTGTTCCAGCACGTTCCACTCGACGAACTCATATCACGACGGAACAAAATACGAGTCGCGGCGACGGACCAGGCCGACCAGGCTGTACGAGTCCAAACCATGAGCGCCGTTGCTTTCCTCCACGCAGACAGGGGGTGAGGGCAAGGCGGGAAATAGTGACCTTGCGGAAAGACTCGCCTCGTTAGCCAACATTGACCAATCGCGCAGAGGACGCGCATCGTCTCCGCGCGTGTTCCTTTCAGATTCTGGCCGCAGCCGGAAGTACTGCACCCACGCGTCCCACGAGATCCCCGGCACGAATGGAGGATACCGTGCACCGGCGTTTGACGTTGCACATACGCCTCAAGCCCCTCGAGAGGGCCGATCCTGTCTGAGTCGAACCCGGCCTCAGGCTGGTACGACAAACACTTAGGGAGTGGCTCTGCAACCCTCGTCGCCGCGGCGGGAATGTCCCACCATTACGTTGTGCGTGCCGCACAAGCATAAAATAGCGACGGATGATGGCGCGACTCGATACCTGCATCTCCTCGCAAGAGACCGAACGCAGGAAGAGTGGAACACGCAACCGCATGCTGGCATGGTCGTGCGGGCGTGTTCATACGCACCACGCCTGCGGAGGCAGATGCCGCAAGTGTGATGGTCATCCATGACCTGTCTACAACGGTTGCTGTAGACGCGCGAAAGCTCGGGCGGACGAACCTCTGCCAGGAACATATCGCGTTGCGTGGCAGCTTCGATCTCCTGGGGCGAGAATGTGAACAAACGTGGACGGTTACAACGGGTTGGTGTCGATGAGCTCCGTATATTAAACACCCAACCACCCTCGTTATAACTACTGATAACATAAGAAACGTTAGGCCGGCCGACGATGACGTCGACTGGGCGGTCGCGCTGGTTCTCGATCGGGGCGTGCCCAACGTGGAACTGAACCTCTACAGTGATTCGACGTAAATTATCACCGTGTGCTCGTCACTGCCTCGTCTCGCGTGCGCATCACGACTTCCAGAAGATGTCGTTCCGATCTCACCAGAAGATGTCGTTCCGGTCACACCACAAGATGTCGTTCCGATGTCATTAATGTCGTTCCCCACGGAAGAAGCACCCCAGGGAAACGGGATCGAAATACCTCCTGGTCCTGCACCGTCAACTCTTCGCGCCCACTCAGTCACGTCCGTGCTTACGTCGCCGCGTCTCGCCGCCGGCATGTCCTCGTCGCGCGACTCGCGCCGCGCTCGATATAACATGGCGGAGCGACCCCGGTTGCTGGACACGAGTGTCGCCCACCGAGGCCCGGGCACAAACGGTGGGAATGCGATTTCACCAACGTCAGCTTGAAGTGCTGCAAGAACAGCGGACCCGCCGTTCTCAACGCGGCCTGCGAACTCCTCAAGCGACTCCAACGGTCTGACGCCGGCGACGGCGTCCCGATTGCCGGAGCAACGAGGAAGAGGTCGGCATTCAACCCTACCGAACGATGTGTCTCGAATTGCACACCGTTCACCGCAGTATGGGCACATCACTGCCGCAACGACATGAAAACTCCTGGCGTATGCTGCATGGCGGGAGTTCCTTATCAGGTCTTCTAAACAATGCGCGTGAAACGCATGGCCGCAAACCAATGTAGCGGGTCTGCTCCTGTGCAGGCGACTGCAGATAAAGTATTGGCAAGAGATACTCGGCGGGAACGTCAGGTGCGACTGATGGTCTAACAGGTACAACACCTGTTGTAAACGCGCGTCCCGGTCCTGCGAGACGGTGCAAGAAGAGAAACGCGTCGTCCCCAGTTGGCACAGTTACGTTGCCCGATAATTCTTTCGGATGGCACAAGATACAATCAGCCCGAGACGTGGCTTCGACGGCGGCCCACCGTGTGGGGGCGTGCGTGCACTTCCAGGTAACACTGCGAAAAACGCGAAATACCATGAATGCAAACGCTCCTGTACACAACTAGGACAGAGCGAGTAATTATATAAACACAGATGTTCGGCAACATACAACCCGCTTGTTTGTACACTATAAAACACCGTAAGAACACTCACCGTGCAGGGAGGCGGAAAGGGGCCGTCGTCGTTCGGGCGAGCAAAGTCTGCAACGCTGACGGCGTTCGTGCGTTCAACATGTCTCGTGCAGTCCCAGATACCAGGGCTTTCGACGGACAACGACCATGGGAACGTCGGAAGAAGCATTGACCTGCAATCACGGCGGGATCGACGTTCGTGCACCTCCGCCCAATGCTCGATCCGGTCGCGGAAATCGCCGAGCGCAGCATCTTCTGGTTCATCGCCAAACGGGAACCGCTGGTACTGCCGTCGTGCGTTTACATGCCTCCGCCGGGTAGCGACGAAATCGTCCCAGAACGCACCAGCGATGAACGGAGGCGACGCATTATGGATGATGTCATCCACGAGGTGCTGGATGGTGTTAGGGGCAGACCCCGCCCGCGTTACCCGCCGCACATAGTCCTCCAAACATTCCCTTGCGCTATCCTCGAAGGCAGCACCGTTACCCCGGCGGCCAACGGTCGAATCCTATTTTAGTTTTCAATTTTTTGGGCGGGCATAGGAATGTTAGATGAAAAGCTGCGATAACCGGATAGTGAGAACAATTGCCGGAATCGCGTAAGAATGTAAGATGATAAGAAAATGCAGATCGGGTGTTCTTGCCATGCCACATGCAGCGCGGCCAAAACTGTGCTTGCCTCTCCGACGCCGCCATATCGATTATAAGTTGCGCTGCTCAAAACTACCCATCTATCATACCGAGTGCGCTTTCCAAACATTGCAAAACTTACTTGCAATTGCCGATTGCCTCTTTCCAACGCACGACCGGCGGCTCTCTGGACCTCGGCCGAAGCCCCAGCTGTTGCAACCTCGCCTACAACAGCGACGACTACGTCTCGCTCCTCCTCGTATCTTCGTTCCTGATAGTTGTTTTTCACAATGCACACGATAGGCGATCGCAATTACATGAGCAAATCGTTAGAAATTTCATGACATCACATCGCTGGCTGAAATGTTATGAAATTTATTATTTGTGTCTACTTGCCCTATCACGTACAGCGCGGCCTTTCAACACGATGACATTCGCATTGCCCTTCCGAAATTATCATTACGCTGTTCAACTAGTACATCTTCATAAAACTTACCAGCGGTTGCCCGATATTAGCACATACAGCGGATCGCTGTACCTCCGATACATGTGGTGACACGTTCCCGTTGTCGGCGGACGGGAATACAGGAAAACCACCGACTTCTTCTCCCTGCTCCACCCTTCGGGCCCAGAATCTCACCGCTGATGCCCATTCTCTGATACCTTCATACCTACCGCATACACGCAAAACCGTGAATTGGACCTCCTCGTACAGGCTGCTTCGTACGTTTTCGGAAACAACCCTATGCGCGTTGACGCATCCGCTCCATCCCTGCGGAGGAACGTACGGAGGCCTTCGCTCGCGCAAGACGTCTGCACGAAGATCAACTAATACATCATAGTGGTTGTGTCCTTCCCGTGCCCGCCTGTTTACGTACTCCTCCATCGTCTCGGTCTGCCTCAACATTCTACGCGGGCGTGGTCTTGAGGTCGGCTGGAGCGGCCATGGAAATGGCGGATACCGTCCCCCCCTTTCAGGACGATGCACCTCCCTACCCCATGCAACCAGAACATCTCGGGCTCCTTCCTCCCTACAGAGAATCGGCAGCCAGACGGTGTCATCGACCTCACGACGAGGAAGACGTCGCACGTGCTCTACGTACTCTGACCACCCGGGAGGCACGCTGAACGGCGGCATCAGGAATCCGAGGATGTCTTCAGCCAATGTCACCAACACGTGCGTAGCCCTCGTCCTCCGATCATTCCTTCTCTCCAAAAAAGCGTAGAGGTCAATCGAAGCGTAGCTCTGCCCCGAAACTATACGCCTCGGCACTGGCCACACGATCACACTTTCGAACCCTCTAATTTCTCCGATGATCGTCGGTTGCCGACACATAGGACAGCATATCCATGCCCCTGGCGGATCATCCTTGCGTCTTCGGTTTTGCCTGCACAACCTTTCAATGCAGTCCTTGTGAAAAACACGCCTGCACCGCAATGACGACCGCCTTCGCGTCGCCAAAGGATCCAGACATATTACGCACAAATCGTCCCTCCCGGCGTCGTTCACGCGATCAACGTCATCGAAGGTCTGCCCGTTTTCTCTGACGACGCCCGCCTGTACAAGGTCGTCATTCGTTGAACAAAATACGTGCCAAGAGCGGAAAAAATGCAAGCGCGCTAAGATTTTATTCCTACTGCAAGATTGTGCAGACCATGAACACATATCGCGCTGCTACTCTGAAGCGAATGTTTTCACCGCAAATACTAAGTCCATATACACTACAACCACACCGATCACGCCCGACATATGCGACAAAAAATTTTATATTTTACACCTGCATATTGTCGTCGTCCTGCATATACGCATCTGATGACCTCCCGCCGAACCTCAATGTCGTGCAAAACGCACGGAGACGACACGCCGTAGCCTTCACACTCGTCTTCTTCGTTTTGATCGTCCTCAGCCTGCACGAACACGCAGTCGGCACACATGTTACAGCCTCATGAAATAATTCTGAATGTGTTTCGTGCACACAAGACTGTGTCCCTGCAGCTGAGAAGTCGATATTCGTATAGTCCATCACTTCAAATTAGTTCATCATACCGCCGTCATCGTCTCACGCACACAGCCCCAACGCGTACCTGGCGCAACGATGTTGGGATCGGTGAGCGCGGTATCGCCTCAAGTGTTACACCCTGACTCGCGGGTAGCGGAAGCGCTGGCACGTGTGTATCCCTACCGTTCCGGTGCACCTCTTCAGCCCAACCTTCCAGCTCCATCCGGAATACAGCGTCTCGATCAAGCACGGTAATAGATACGTCGTCCCGTGCGGTGCACCCATCCAACGCCCTTATATACTCTACAACAGCGCTCCAGTTTCCTGGAGGAAAGTAGGGAGGATACGACAGGCCTAGAACATCCGCTCCGAGCTCGTCCAATACGCTGAATAGAGGCAGCCGATGTCGCCGACGCCTCTGCAGGTACTCTCGTAGTCCCTCCCGCGGTGCGGGAGCTATCCTGACCTCCTGGAACCCCGGTACCTCACCGATGATTACCGTACCTGCACAACAAGGGCATTCCAATGTGACGGTAGACCCTTCGCCACGTCGGGCGTACCTGATCTCGCGTTCCACACATGTGGTATGAAACGCGTGCGGCGTACGTCCACAAGGCAGGGTCGTTGCGCCTTCGCCAGGCAAGTCCTGGAAGCAGAGCCCACAAGTATGCGGGATTCCCTGCCCGTCCGACAATAAATTGTCCTCCATTCCGGTGGAAAATATCAATCAAAGCGCTCGATGATGATTCCAGCTCGAACTGTCCAGTATTTACGTCACGACAGCAACACGAGCGAATACGTCCATTGTTGAAATTTCCGCGGGGTTTTGTTTCGATTGTTGCTCACTTTGCATGCATGCCCACCTGCCGACTTCTGCAAAATAATTGTACGGCCAATACCGCGCTATAGCACAACTCCCCTTGAAACGTCTTGTGTCCCAACCCAAACGTGCAATGACCCTCGTAACCGACCTCACACCTCACATATTCACGTATGGATTTTACCATGATGCTTTCCCGCTCTTGCTCTCTATGCCGCCTGCAGTTAAAACCGCTTCCACCGTGTTTACATGTTATGCTGCGTGGTGACAATCTTACATTTTTCGAGTGTCGACATGACCTCGGCCTGCTTCATGCATATATATCTGAACGTGCAAATATCCAACCCTGTCGTCATCCATCGCCATCCATCGCGTTATTCGTCCAACTACCTACCGCTTTCCTACCTATATTCCTCCAATCAGAGATTTATTTTCAAGTGTCGACATCAACTTGGTTGGGCTGCTTCATGCATATCTTGAAACGGCCAGATATCCAACCCTTTGTCGTCATCCATCGCCATCGCGTTATTCGTCCAACGACCGCTTTCCTACCTATATTCCTCCAATCACAGATTTATTTCCAAGTGTCGACATCACCTTGGGCTGCTTTCCGACCTAATTTTCTTCGGTGCAACAACCACCGGTTCGACGGTCAGCTTACCTGTCCTTGGTCCCCCTCATCTTTTACTCTTCCCACACGCTCTTTCGTCTACCCCTCCTTGTCATATCTCTCCTCCTCCCTCCAACTTCCTCTGCCGATCTCTACCACCAATGTCAGCCCAAGATCAACTCCGTGACATGTTCGCTGCTGAAGACCAGCAGCCTCCCCCCAACGACGCCGACAACCAGGTGTACACAGGTACGTATGTATGTACAGTAGATATCTCTCACCTGACTTCTGTGTCTACCTACAAGCTGATCCGGCCATAAACCCCATATATATTTACAGATGATCACATCTCTTGAACGGCAACGAATGACGGCAACTGATCATATCCCACTGATGGCCAGGACATGGCGCTCACTCACATATCTTCCGCTTGGAATTCCGTGAACATGGTTCTGTATAAGCCGCGTCTCAATTGGGAGTACTTTTTTGTGTTGGGTTCCATTTTTATTTTCAGGCTTTGGGCTGCGATTACGCTCAAACTTGGTGTGCGTGTAACCACCGATGCCAAAATGCTTACAGTTGGGGTTTTCCGGTGGCGTCTTGGCGAGAACGTTGCAAATCACGTGTCGAAATTTCTGCGCACCAGCCCTTCCTTACAGTCTTCATGAGTTTTATCCCTTTACATACATAATTGTTTCCCACTTCAACACAATAGACTGCTAACTGTGAAGTAGGAGCCGGAACGGGGCTTTTCGGCGATGGCACGCCCTGAGTTCGAGGCCGGGCTGGTTACTCTTTTTCCCCTACTGCATTTTTTCGCAGGCAGGCCCATGTCCATAGCTTTAGTCCAGAGCTCTTTATTACACGTTGTTCATTTTTTGTTCCCACAGTCTTCACTACTCGGGTAGTAATTGTACATGTTGTTGATCAATCATCAAGTTGTGTACTTCGAATTTCAACGAAAAAACTCCGTGTCGCTGAAGCACCATCTTGCCGAACAGAGTTGCAAGAAAGCATCACCAGCTGCAAGGTGGTCAATATTCACGAGGACGTCGATTTCTTGCGACGAACGCGGTGCACTATTGTTTCCTGTTGCAACAAATATCAAACCCAAAGCAGTGAGTGGTGAGTTCGTGCCGTAGTTGTATCATGCAGGAGAACTCTTCGCGTCGATTCTGCTATTGAGTGCACCAACTCCTCAAGCCGAGGTAGGTAGGTTGTTGTGCATACTTCGTGCACACAAAAAAATACTACGCTTAATACCATGGGGGCTACGGCGTCGGTGATATGTGTACTCGACGTATGTACAGTATATGGCAATCGCTCTAGGTACTGTACTACTTTAGGGTCACTTTGTTTCTTCTTCCAACAGCAGCATGTACTGCATCATATGATGATTGGTCTAGTGACGCACGTTTTGGTTGTTGTATGGGACAAGTGGGGCGGGCGGCCACACCTTAACCCTAGTACAATCTTATTCTACTTCTTTCAATACGTTCGTTGACCACATACTAAGTGCGTGCAGTATAGAATAGATTTCGCTAAACCCGATAGAACACGTACAACGTATGTATGCATACACTCCACACCGGGTTCTCTGAATGCCCACATTTTTTTCCGTTTTCCCGTTGACAACGCACAATGAACGCATACATACCAAGTAAACCCTTCATATTTCCCCCGACTGCCTGCTTTGCATCATTTCATTTTGCAGAAGATATGGCTCAAGCCTTCAAATGCCTGTCGTGTCTCACGACCATGGACCGGGAGGGAGACGGCTCTCCCATTATGTCGCAGTACTCGTACCGCTGCCCCCACGCTGAGTGAGTGCGGCCGGTGGATAACCAAGATTAATCCGCGCGACATGCAACGGCGAAGTGTTTTGTTTGTGACGTCAACTTTCAAAGTGATGCCATAGTCGCAAAGTATATTGTGACTGAATCGAAAGACAATAAACGGGCCGTGGTTAGGTACGCCCATTTGGACCCGGACATATGCTGTGACTCTTACGCCAGGGGCATGGATATGCTGTCCTATGTGTTGGCAACCGACGTGATGACACACTACGTACGTACGTACATACATTCATAGACACGTACATACTGACGATGAAAAAAATCATCGAGCGGAATACGACCCGTCATCATCCGAACGTTGCCTATATTCATTCATTCCCGGTCTTTCCCGGTCAGAGGCAGTATATATTTACTTACTATAGTCCAGTTTTGGGGACGCAATATATATACAAAAAAAAAAACGCAACTACCCTCAAACGAAGTATATTCCTAAAGAAAAAAAGAAAAAACATGAAGTGTAGAACGATGATGTCTTGGACGAAGCTGGCGTGACAATAGCATGTCGACGAAGAAAAATGTGAAGTCACGACGTCGTGTGGAGTCGAGATGCACCTGATGGCAAGAAGCGTGGAGGAGGAGGTGGTGGAGGTGGAGGAAGGAGGAGTAAAGGAGGAGTAAAAGGAAGGGTGACCAAGCAAGCAAGGTGAATGTGACTGATGGATGGCGGTGGTAACAATGTTAGGGACGTGACTCATCCTACCCTCTGCGTTCTTTATGGCACACCCACCCGTAGCCTGATCGTCTGCTTTTGAGAAGGTCGAGAAGCCTTAGAAGTACATAGTAGACGAGGCGTTCACGGCGGATTGCTGCACTAATAACGGGAATGCTTGATGAATTGATTGAAATGAAGAGCAGCATAGATAAGTGGCAGATGGTCTGATGATATGGAACCGCCCACCCCCCCCTTCCCTATGCACAAAATCAACAATGGTTAGCTTACCGTTTAGTGACGTGATTTCTTGGGAGGACGTTCGTTAGAGGCGGAAGAGGAACTCCCGCCGCCGGAGTTGGGGTTGTATCGTTTGACCGGGGAAGCACATGTTGAAGAAGACGAAGACTTGTCGTGCATCTGGGCCCGAACGGATTCCATGAAGACAGTCCGCCGCTTGACAAAGCAAGGGCGACAGACCTGTCTGTCCAAGGGCGACAGACCTGTCTGTCGGGGTCGCGAGACCCGCTTAAGGTGTCGAAGTGTTCTAATTTAGATCTACCTTCGCAGGACTTGCACTGCGTGAATTTGGATGGTACGTAAGAGTCACAGCATACGTCCGGGTCCAAATGGGCGTACCTAACCACGGCCCGTTTATTGTCTTTCGATTCAGTCGCAATACACTTTGCGACTATGGCATCACTTTGAAAGTTGACGTCACAAACAAAACACTTCGCCGTTGCAATGTCGCGCGGATTAATCTTGGTTATCCACCGGCCGCACTCAGCGTGGGGGCAGCGGTACGAGTACTGCGACATAATGGGAGAATT
>FN649740.1:3526641-3537589 GCA_000310025.1 Ectocarpus siliculosus | reverse complement strand
CCCCTCCCCCCCCCCCCCGGTGACGGTGCCCCCCTCCCACCTATGTTTGACCTATGTATGTACCTGTGGACTGGAGGCCGATGACAACGCACATGTCATCCTCGAGGGCCTTCTTGGTGATCTCCACTGCCTTCTCCACCTGTGTCAATGAAGGGAAACATCACCATTATTGCGGGCGGGGAAGAGCAACGATTCCAGCAGCAGCGCAGCAGCAGCAGCAGCAGTATTGTGTCCTCGAAAAGACTTGATCTTCTTCTCTGGAACGGTACTACGCATGACACCTGCCGCAAAAAAATAAACGAAACGTGATTAAAAAAGAAAAACTTTCCCGAACGAACGATAGCATTTGCACCCATCCAGGGTCACACAGGAGGGGGTAAACACCAGGGCTTTTCCTTCTTTTCATGTTTATTCTCGTGCCCCATCTTCCTCCTGCGGTGCATGCTGAATTATATTTTTCATCGCGTGAAAAAAATAAGAAGGTAAAACAAACAACAACAACAACAACAACAAAGAGAACAATACGTTGACAATACAACAAAAGCGAGAATGATGTGAACATTGACAAAACAAAGCGAGAGAGAACAAGATGCATGCCTTGAAAGCGATGTACATCGTCAGCAATTAACTCCTTGGTAGCTTTACACCGCCAGCAGTGTTCCGTGAAAACAACAAAACGCAGACCGCGAAAATAACAAAAACAATAATAATAATAACAATAATAATAATAATAATAATAATAATAATAATAATAATAATAATAATAATAATAATAAGTAAACAATAAATGCAACCATAGTATACATACAATACCTACCTTGAACGCGATGCACATGGCCCGGAAGAAGCGCTGGTGAGCGGCCCAGTACATCGACTTCATCATCCCGAACGTCATGGGCTTGATCTGACGGGAAAACACCACCACATTTTGGACAAGCCGCCCGCAGGAACAAGAATTAACAAGACGAGGGGAGCGTAGTCTCATGTTTTGCATGCCTTAGCGGTTAGATCATTGCCCACGCGTCCTTGAGAGGACGGAGCATTGTTCCCACAGGACGGACCGATCACCGATGGCCAATCGTTCGGGGGGGGGGCAAAAGCGTAAGTAAGCCTCGCCGGGTCGAACGGCGAACAACGATGAAAATCAGCAGTACCGCGCGCGTCCGGTGCACTGGGCAAAAAAAAAAAAAAATGTAACGGACGCCGATTGGACAAGGCACTCAAAAACTGCGGTCCTCTGTCGCGTCTGTGCTACATTACAGCTACAATATCGTACATGCTTTACACGCGCAGCGTAGGAATCAACAAGGCATCGGGAGAGACTTTGAGTCAAAACACAATGGAGAGATGAACAACGCAGTGGCATTTGGCGGATTCATGTGAGGGACACGATTTCGCGTGCTCGTTGCATCTTGGGTTTGTGTTTCAGACACTGTAGATGCATCACTGTAGTACCTCATTGCCGCACGCTGGCGACCGCTTGTGGGGTGGCCAGAGAACATACTTCTGAATTCACGAGGCTTGGCGACAGCATGAAACAGTTCATGTAACCTAGCACATACGACAGCAATGACTCGCACAGTGGAAAAAAACAGCCCTTCTGTACAAATCATCGGATCCCACATGTTGCCCTTTCCCCAGCCACACTCATGTATGTGTCCCCGAACAACCTAAAAAAAAAAAGCACCATTCTATCTCATGTAACGACGGAGAAAAGTACGTCCTGCCCTGCCCTGTTCGCGAAACATCGACCGAACGCATTCGCAAGACACACACCGCGCCTCGATGGACACAAGAGAAAAATACACACACACACGCACTAACTTCCACACGGCACTACGCACTTGCTGCCGTAGACGGACGACCTAAATATCACTCTTAGAGGGACGATGACACGTGAAGCACGCGGCTGAGCCTAACGACAACTCACTACGATCCCTCCAACGTTGGCGAGCTCCTTTGCCTTCCCCCCGTTGCATTCTGAGGGGTCATCGTCCTCCAGGCTCCGCTCTCCCTGGATTCCCGCCAGCATCCTCGCGATCTTCAAAACCTGAGAAACATGCACAGCAGGGGTGGGTGTCGCTCGTGTTTCAGTGCCGCGAGGGAAGGGAAAAAACAAAAAACGATGTTTCCACCAAAACAGGGGGCCCATGGGGTATATATTGAAAGAACAGAGACACAGATTATTTTTTCATTTCTAGCCCGTCGGGCGGGGCGGGGCGGAGTATTCCGAAGCTCGGCTCCCCGTATTTTCCCCTCCGAAGTCCCCCCGCCGCATACATAGAGGTAATTCTTGATTAAGGTACAATTCTTGTTCCTGTTTAAGGTACAGCAGCACGAGAAACACACAGCAGCAGTGATAAGACCCACATACTCTCGGGTCAAGTAACCTAGGAAAATCGCAGATACTCTACCATACCCCCCACAACACCAACACCCGCCTTTTGCTGATAAAATAACGCCGAACCCGTAATCACCGGGGGTGTTATCTTGTGTGGAATACGTCGACGTGTGCACACAAAAAACGACCACCCGCGACCCCAGTGTCAAGGGCGGAGAAGATGAACTGTGAACCGAAGGTGTGTGTTTTTCGCCTTTGTCCCTCTCACTCTCACGGTATCACGTTTTCCGTTGGTTGGACCGTTACAATTGGCGCGTAAGACGTCAAACCCACAAAGAGCGCAACCACCGTAGGTGACACGACGTAAGATATCACACCCCCTGGACCGATGTTCAAAGTTCGATTGCTCCACACAGAAAGAGTGGCGGTGATGAAAATGGCGGCGTTGGGAGCCTCTTCGTCGTGGAGAATTAGAGTTTTAAAAACCGATCCAGGGGTGTGATATCTTACGTCATGTCACCTACGGTAGAATGTGATTGGCTTTTCACACGGACCTGGCAGACCCAACAATGCGCTAAATAAAGAGAAAGGGTTAACAGCAGCTATCGGAGGCTTGTTATTTCTTTGGCTCTTTTCCCTCATCTCTAACTATTTATAACTGCTCTCGCTCGCAGTTCGAGATGCATACGCAATGATTTTGGCTGGCTACTTTAACGGCCGTTTATTTTTTGGTCATCACCCACCCCCAGAAGGTCTAAAAATAATGACATGTGCCAGCTGTTCGTGTTCGGTATGTAGGTCACCTCTGGCAGAAAAACAAAATAGATATGCGAAAACAATAGAAATACAGGTAGCTTTCTCTGACGCTATGAATTCAGTGCTAATCTATCTTGGACTCTTGTCCTAGATAGAGGAGATGGATTCGTTGGGTCACATTTAGAAAAAAAAAAAAGTAGATACTGCTGGCCTCCAACACCAAAAATTAAAAAAGCACAAAAATATCAGGTAAGAAAATAAAATAAACTTATTTCCCGTCCGTGTTTTTATTTGTCCACACATGGAGTAGACCTGGTCATAGCGAACAGACGGAATCGCCGACGTGCAACATGTAACTGCAGCTGTTAACCCCGCTCCAGGAACCACAACACGAAACGAAAAATCACAACAGAAAAAAAAACACGAGGAAAAAGGATACGAAGCTGCCGGGAATTGAACCCGGATCTGATCCGTGACAGGGATCAATTCTAACCATTATACCACAGCTCCGTGAGGGGTGTGGAATGTTTTCGCCACCACAAATCGACTAGACCTGGCCACAGCGATCGGACGGAATCGCCGAGGTACAACATGTACCTGCAGACCTGCAGCTGTAACCCCGCTCCCGGAACCACAACACGAAACGAAAAATCACAACAGAAAAAAAAACACGAGGAAAAAGGATACGAAGCTGCCGGGAATTGAACCCCGGATCTGATCCGTGACAGGGATCAATTCTAACCATTATACCACAGCTCCGTGAGGGGTGTGGAATGTTTTCGCCACCACAAATCGACTAGACCTGGTCATAGCGAACGGACGGAATCGCCGAGGTACAACATGTACCTGCAGACCTGCAGTTGTAACCCCGCTCCAGGAACCACAACACGAAACGAAAAATCGCGACAGAAAAAAAAACACGAGAGGAAAAAAGGCGCGAAGCTGCCGGGAATTGAACCCGGATCTGATCCGTGACAGGGATCAATTCTAACCATTATACCACAGCTCCATGTGGTATGAGGAATATTGTCGCCATATATAGGCGTACCCCAAATCACGGCCGCTTCGACACATCTGCAATATCGCCGACGATGATGGCTAACGCGAACTGTCGTAGGCACAGCTTTTCTCTTAAGTCTGAAAAAAGTCGGTACCTTACACATAAGCATACTAAAAGAGATAAGGAAGGATGTGGACCCACACAACTCTTGGCTGAGGAGGAGAAAAACATGCACTTGCACAATACAATGCCACCAGTTGCACAAACCAACAGACCCATGGAACGACGTCTTTGAGTGTGTGTGTTCGTCCCATCTATTCTGGCGCCGGTCGGGGTATATACCTCACGTATGTGTCAGCCGGGTCACACAAGAGGAGGGCCACACAGGAGCTTTTTTCGTTTCCTCTGTTTTTGTGAGACGGAAAAAACGAAAAAACCGGGTTGATGTCTTACAATACTTTCGGTGTTTTGTAAACATAGAAACACTCTTTGCAGCAATAAAATTTCCACACAAACCTCCCCAACACAGCACACTTGCGTGATCTGTTCGCCACACAAATGCCCGAACATCCAACTCTTCCCAACAGTCGATACACATCAAGGCCACCAAACTGTACCCTTAACCTGTCTTGTTCCGACTACAATAATACCTACAACATTGGAGGGTAGATACACTGCCGGAGATCAGTCAAAAACCGTGGAAATACAGATAGCTTTCTAAGACGCTATTATATGAATCCATTGCTATTTTTCTCGTCCACTCCGACATTAACTTGGGGGGTGATATCGTCTCACTTGCAGTTTGGGGGAATCGCAATTGATAATCGACTTCTGGATCCATGCACTTTCGCATTGTTCACGCGGTTTTATTCATGCCCGATTTTGTTTAGTCGTTTCGTGCGGTGGATTTTTATCCCGTGCCGTTCGTCCGTGCGGTAGATCACATGTTGCCTACAGCGCTGGAGCTGACTGCAGTGACATGTTCCGTACACCTTTCGTTACCCGCACATCGTTTCTCGCGTGTCGTACACTGCGAAAGAGTAGATGGGTGTCTGGGCCGTGCAAGAGGAAGCACAAGAGGACCAGACTTTCGTCCCACTACTGCGTCAAATCCATGCTACAGCATATCGTTTGCTGTATTCGTAATCACCATTCGTCGTCGTTCGTCTATGCAGCGCCTCTCATTTGCGTAATCGCATGAGAAGGTCGTATCGTTAGCTCTCCATGAGCTGTGCACATATGTTCGTTCGTTGTTGCAGCTGCATATCGTTTGAGCAACGTTTTCCCAGCGGGTCGACCCACGTCATTTGCTATTCGACACTTGTGAACTTTGAGCCTTGCAAGCAATCGTTTTTCACAGGTGCAATGCCAAATTATTTTTCGTTGCCGGGTGTTCGTTACGTGTGCAACTACAAAATAGTTCACGGCGTTGTCTCAAGGTACTACTTGTACAGTTTTTTACACTGTCGGGGCAAGACGCGCACCGAAGTGATGTTTTTTCTGTACACCCGCCGTTCGTTCGTACGGTAGATCACATGTTACCTACAGCGCCGAGGCGGACTGACATGTTCCGTACACTTTTCGTCATCTGTGTAGTTATTCGTTCGTCGTACGGGAATAGTTGCCGAAATTCCTGAATGAATTGCTCTCGTGCAAACTGTGGTTGTGACTGCACTATGTACGATCGATGCTCGGATGAGATATTTTGGTGACACGTTCCAAATTTTATGACTGCAAAACACAGAGCATTCGTTGAATGATGGCAGTCGCCGTACGTTACGGCCCAAGTCATTTAACTCGTGCTTTTCATCAGTACTTCACAATTTCATACACTCTGGAGTATTTATGTCATTCTTGTGTCTTTCAATCCGGATTCAGGCCCCGTGATTGAAGATAGGGGGGTGCTGTGAATGCCACCTCAGACTGTAGTGGATTGTGACGTCAGATGACCTGTCGGAGATCTACCTTCGGGGTGTTGCCACAGATAGAGTCAGTGTCGGATGGATGCTGAACCTTGCTTCAACACAAGGTTGCTCCCCCCCTTGACTCACAACACAACTATCCGTACTCGTCAGCCCTCCACCAGAGGTTGAACCGGTGTGTATCCACACCACACATCCCAAAGGGAACTTGCTCACACGCGAACCTGGAGACAACCGTCTCATAGCTATTCTATCTCAGACTCTTTTCTTAGATAGAGATGGATTCGTTTTGGCCATATTCAGAAATAAGAAACACACACACACAGACAGGTGGACTATGAATTCATTGCGAAATTATCCTGGGACTACTTATCTTTAGAGAGGGGGCCCATGTTATTGTTTGAGGGGGGAAAAAAGCATATCTACCCCGTGCTGTAGGAAAAACAGACCCAGGACAAGATTAGGGACGGATAGAAATAAAAGGACGAAGCTGCCGGGAATTGAACCCGGATCTGATCCGTGACAGGGATCAATTCTAACCATTATACCACAGCTCCCCTGCTCGATGGTAGACCAGAACACTTTCGCCTTATACTCCACACGCTTTTTCCTGTTTGAGCAGGTTGTCGTCGGCTCTCTCGTTGGAGCAGGTCGTTATAAAAAATGTATTTGTTTCCTACAAAACTACTGACATTTCGCTAAATACCTGGTGTATGACATTTCGGGATGTTGAGAGTTGAGACAGGGGAAGGGGTGGGGCCCTCCTACGATAATGGGGACGGGTACACGTGAAACTCGTGATTTTACGTCTGCACCAACCAGCATATGACGATATTAATCCATTGCTGTTTGTTTGTGGTACTTGGATATGAGTCCGATCTGTGCATCCTCTGTGGGGGACACGCGTATGGGAAGTATGGGTGTGATGGGTATGTATGCGGTTGGGGTCCAAGTGCGGCCCCCCCCCGGGTGAGCACACGGCGGTGTGCTCCCGGCACTTGCCTGAGGGGCTTGCGTGTTCAATACCAGCTTGCCTGAGGTGCTTGCGTGACGGATATATAGAATTATAATGCATGGTCCTTTTTCATCTGCTGTTCCTGGGATAACATAGTACCCAGTCTCAACACCACAGACCGCTGATGGCGGCAGTGCACACTTACAATTACTCATTGACAAAACAAGTATAGCATATTTATCCTGGACTTTCTTGTCCGAATTATAGAGAGATGAGATTGTTTCGTTGTCAAAGAAAAAAAAACATGTCTACAAGTGCACGAGGAAGACTCCAGGATAAATTCGCGATGAACGAAAACAAAGAACGAAGCTGCCGGGAATTGAACCCGGATCTGATCCGTGACAGGGATCAATTCTAACCATTATACCACAGCTCCCCTGCTCATGGTAGGCCTTACATATTTTCGCCATATAGTCTTGGCTTTTCCTGTTTGAGCAGGTCGCCTTTGTTTCCTGTTGTACTTGATGTGCACCAATTCGGAATGTTGAGGCAGAGAGGTGGGGCGCTCCAAACCACGGACGCGTAAAGGTGTAAACGTGTACGTCTGCACCAGCCGGGGAGATGGGAAGAGGGTACGAAGCATGGCTGACCCTCTAGTGTCGTCGGCACAGCTTCCTGCTATTATCAGTACAATAGCCGGCATGTACATAGCCCTACAGCAGTAGCACCGAGGGAGCAAGAGAAGGGATGTAGAGCTAATAGCTCTCTCTCCTAAAATATTTTCCTGTTAAGGACAAAAAACCCGTGTAATTCGTCACAGGATACCCTCAGTTGCACAAACCGGTTGACCAATGGAAGGACATGGTCTCATAGTGGGAGAGACTCTAATGGTTCATTGTGTGTGCTTTCTTTCTCTCAAGAATTTCGAAAAGCAGTCATCGTTATCCGAGAGAGAAGAGAACCAAATCGAGCACAAAACTCGTTATAAACTCCTAGCGCCATAAAAAAAAAAAACTCCGCATGCGTAGACACTGCTGTACTTCGTTGGGAATACACTCCTCTTTAGTGTCATCTAAGAAAAACAAACGCCGCATACGTAGACACTGCTGCTGTGCTTCGTCGGGAAATATGCGCGACGGACGGGTTATACGAAGGAGACTCGGCAGGAGGGCCAGCCTCAGGACCCAGAAAACACTGCGGCTATGTGCGTGGCGCTTCAGCAGTATACCTCTGTAGCATCTTCAGCGTTGACTACGGTTGGTTTCGGTTGGCGTGTGCCCGGTGCTCGATACACACCGCTCCAAGCACGAAACGGCATCGGACCACCCGCGGTCTCGCAGAGGTGTCAACGTGCGGCGCAGCAGGGTGGTCCTGCAGCATGTATGTATGTACATGAATGCAAGACAGACCTACGTACAGCACCAGCACCAGCACCACCACCACCACCACCACCACCACCAGTGCGCACCTTTTCGGCTTTCTCTTCCTCGCTGGCGGGTTCGACGAGGGTATACAGGGTGTCCTCCCCCACGGCGTCGTTGAGAACCTGCCACAGAAGCTGCCACGTCTTCACCGCCGCGTTGTAGGAATCGATCTTCAGCAGTATTGACACACGACCGGGGGGGGGGGGGGCAGGGAATGCAAAACTCGGACGCGGTGCCACCAAACCAACCTTAACCTTCGCTGAAAAATTGGACAGGAAATTATATTGTAGGGTGCGTACACCAGCACCACGGGACTTCGCTGGGTACTGAATACATACGTGTACATACAACGAGGGGGAGGCGGTGTTTACTCGCTCTTTTCCGCTTGTGAATTTTTGGTATTGGGTCGGCTTGTAGCTTTGCTGGTGTAGTCCACGAACTTTTTTTTTGTCGTCCCTTTGTTCTGGCCGTCGGTACTCTCACAGCAGTTAGTCACAATTGCTGGACACGCACCGGCTCCCTTTTTTTTTATAATTATTTTTTAATCCTTGGTATGTACTGGGGATGGCAAGTGCAAGATGAATGACGTCATGGCATTTGCCCTCCTTCGTTTTTGTAGCATTATTACGTGCGATCAGGATGAAAATGTCTAACGTGCCAGGAATTGATGGATAAATCCATCAGCCATTCTACAACATAACCCAAACCGCTCTCCGTGCTTGTTCTGTGTGTATTGGTATATCGTTGGCGAGTATTGTTATTGTTACTATTAATAATTTTATTATTATTATTAATTTTCGGTTTTGGGGACGCCATGTAGCCTGTCGAATCTTAAGCGGGCTAAACCGGCAGACCTCGCACACGACTCGGCCTTCATCTTCAACGCGAAAAAAAAAAGAGCAAAAGAAAAAAAGTGAACGCCTTGCTTTCGGTGGCGAAGAGTATCAACAACAACAACAACAACAACAACATCATCAACAACAACAATAACAATAACAAACGAACCTGGAACTTGCTATTGACGAGAGGGACGAGGCTAAACTCGCAGCCCTGGAAGCTCAGGGAGCGGCTGAGGAGCATGCCTTCCGCCTTGAGCTGCATCGCCACAAGCTCCATCGCACCAACACCCCTGTTGTTGAAAGGGGGGGGGGGGGTACCGGCAGCGAGAAGAGGATGATACAGTAGCGTTCGAGTGCAATGTAGCATGCTAGCATTGGTTCGTCGTTTGGACATGCGCGCACATCATACCCCGCACGGGGAAAGGTAATGCGCTGCATTTTAAAATAAGCTCTCTTCAAGTATCTGAACACGGATTTATCAAAAATCGTTGATTGAGGTTTGCTTTCTTCCAAGGCCATTTTAGAATGCTACGGTAAATGAGAAGTACTATCCATGCGCCCTCGCTACGTAGGTATTCCGCAACAAGGAAGAAAAGTTGCTGCTGTAGTAGGCATAGATAAGTTGCTCCCTGCGAAAGATAAAAGATGACACACCAACCACCGCCGCGAGTGGTACGGGATCGTTCGATCTAGCGAGGCTACGCCTCGTTTCTTCTCCTCTACCCTATCTACAGCGGTTCATCTTCTAGCGGATCGTCCTTTCTCCAACGCCAACCGTACAGCGGGCGTCCCGTGCAGAAGAAGGACAAAAAAAAAAAAAAAAACTGTGACACCTGTACTGCCGTGTTTGCTGCTACCGTATGTGCTTTCAGCGGCGCAGCAGGCAGCGACGTCGAACTGGGGCCCGTCCAGCAGATCGATTTCCCTGAAATCACATCTCGCTCAGGAAAAAACAAATTACCACGGCGGTGTTTCGAATCGATTGTCTCAAATTCCGTTTTTTTTCCTCTTGTTCTGACCTTTCGTCGATGTCCTTCAGGAAGTCGGGGAAGTCTTCGAATCGCGTCCCGTCCCCCCACAGCCCCAGCCTAGCAGGGAAAAAGAGACCAACAAACGGAAGGAGGACAAAAGGAGAGAGGAGGTCGACCCCTAGAGCACAACATGTGCACTTCCAAGTCAATCAACAAAGCAAGGGTTTGTGCGTGCGGAAGAAGAAAAAAAGGCAGTGACGCGGAGAGGGGTGTGGGAAAGACACCAGACAAGAGAAAAAAAAAAAAAAGGCAGAACGACAATAACCCCACCAAACACCCGACACAGCAACAACAGCAACAACAGCAACAACAACAGCCAACCAAAAAACCTGGTCATGTAGCCCATGTTCATCGGCTCAGAGCAGGGCGTCGCCGAGCAGTACACCACCCTCGCGTTGGGGCAACGGTCCTGTATCTCCTTCACCTTCTTCCCGGTTAACGTGGGCTTACTGGCCAAGTACAGGTTCTTCGCCTGTGGTACGGGGGGGGGGGGGGGGGTACTCATAGTCGTGCATGCCGTAGTCGTTAGACCATTGACCTCGCATCCCTACAAAGCCGGGACGGAGCACGCCGGGTTCTCACCGGACCAGGCTCTCACATCACCAAGCGCGAAGCGCCGTGAGGTATTCGGCGAGTCGCATGAAGGGTGCGCTGCATCCTGCTAAGGGTGTTCGGCATCT
>FN649740.1:3506543-3526131 GCA_000310025.1 Ectocarpus siliculosus | reverse complement strand
TTTGGGGGGGGGGGGGGGGGGGGGGTACTCATGTTTCGCATGCCTTAGCGGTCAGACCATCGACCACGCGTCCTCGAGAGGACGGAGCATTGTTCCCACAGTACCGACCGATCACCGATGGCCGATCGGTCCTTCCTCCTCGGGGCGGGCGGGGGATCCGCACATTGTGTCAGGTGTGAGGGGTGGGGGGCGGGGGCGGGGATTCTTGCCGACGTAGGTTCGACCGTACGTGCATGCATCCATCCGTTTGCTAAAACAGATTTCTTCCTCCTGATGGTGCGGCGTGCACCCTCGCAAAACTCTAACACTCGGCTTCACACACACACACACAACCACACGAAACGCGCGCAGATCTGTTGTAATTGACGTGTACCACAAGCAAGTGTGGTGCCTACTTTGTTCCTAGCCTGCGGGTGGCAAACATGCCCTTCTCAATTTGAGATTCTGCCGTTCTCGCGTGAGAGAGGGAGAGGAGGAGGAGGTCGGGAGTTTTCTTTAGTTCTGTCCGGGACGAGACAACTTTTTTATGTGGCACAACAGCAGTACTGTATGTATGTGCCACACCTATCTTTACAACGGCGTCATCAGGGAGAGACGCACGCACAAGACTGCGTGCCACAAACCCTCTTTGTAATCGCTCCCTGGAAGCATGGCTGTGGGTGCACGGCGGTGTATGCATCACACGTGCAAGGCCAACTTACCGGCGGGCTTGGCACTGTCAACGGGTATATCCACGAAGGCAGTCAAACACGAAGAACTTCACGAAAGCAAGATCCTCATTTCGAGGCATGCGAGAGAGAGAGACCAAGTATAGCGGTGAGTAAGAGCCAGGCACGAGGCTAAAGCGGTTTCGTGCTGCGCCTTGGGCAAAGTAAGTCCATGACAAAAAACCGCTGCAGAAGGTCAACCGCTGTGCTGCTGTGCATTGGGTTCCGAAACGCTTCGGAAGGCAATATCCCACAGCAGTCGGTGCGAGAACCGTACGTGACATGACACAAGATGTCACCCCCCCCCGGACTGATTTCCGACAGCTCGAGTACTCCACACGACGAAGAGGATGGACAATATCAAGCCATGCGTCTCTAGAAAGGTCTCGACATGGTGGTTCCAAACGCCTTCTTCCACCATTCCGGCACCCCCGCTCTTCCTGTCATCTCGGATAAATCGAACTGTGATCACACCGGTTCGTCCCAGGGGGGTGGGTGGTATCTTCGGTCAGTATACTACAGCACTTCCTTCTTGGAGCCATATAGTTTTGAAACACGGGCCAAGGGATGTGTGCTAAATATAAATACTGTATCTTACGTAACGGGGGTGTGCTATCTTGCGTCACCAGCGATACTGCTTACTGCATGTGTGCTACTGCTGTAGTACTGTAGCAGTTTGCCTCGCCTTATGTGCCTCGTCGAAGACGATGCACCCCTCGGCATCGCGGCCCCCGAGCCACCGCGTGAGCTGGCCGAGTCGAGCCACAGTCCCATGGCCCTGCAGCAAAAGAATGAGAGCGCACGCGTCGTTTCGTTGGGACGGCGAGATGCACACTGCTGTACGTGCTTTCTTCTCATTGTTGAAGAAGTTGGTCGCCCAATGTCCTCCCCGCAACCCCCCCCCCTCCCGCCCCGTGCGAGGAGCCCCGTAGACTAAAACTGTGTGCGTTCGCGTTTCGTTTTTCGCCCAGTTGCGAAGACTGACGACGTCATTTTCATTGGTCCGTCGGCTCTAGCGGGGTCTGCAGAAACACGCAACACACGAATTCATGGTACTACTGTACATACACGCACCACGCAAGACGTCCGCGCGTCAGTTGGACCGGCGGTACAGATATTGCAAGGGGCACTGAGCTGAGACCGGCACGGTCTGTAACGTGGTTACAACAACAACGGATATCACGAGGGGTGCTGAGCAGAGACCGGAACGGTGTCTAGCGGAAAGATAAAAACAACAACACACACACACACACACACACCGACGTGCTCTCGCTGACCAAGGTGAGGCTCTTGTAGGTGCAAAATATCACCCCGTCTCCCACGGACAGATTGTCGTCGTAGGCCAGGTCCGAGAGGTTGTAAACCTTCGGCCGGTTCTTCTTGCCGGGCTTGATGTCCCTGTTGCGGCCCGCGGCAGCACAAATCAGCAGCGCGGGCAGCGGCACGATCACCAGCGCAATCAGCGGCGCAAGGGCGGCGGCGCAATCATCAGCAATATTAGCGGCGCGACCAGCAGCGCAGGCAGCGGCACAATCAGCGGCACAATTAGCATCGCCAGCAGCAACTGGTTGTGATCAGGACGGAGGGGGGAGTCATCGGGTGGCGTGGTTCCTCATTACACTTGGCGCATCGTGAGCATAGGTGATGCGTTGTTGCGGGGGTTGTTGGTTCAGGTTCATCGGTCCAGAAGAAGTGCAACAAGTCTCTCTTCGTGTCGGGGAGCACACCAGACAACAAAAACGAGCAGAAAGCTAAAAAAAAAGAATGAAAAGGCGTGGGAGGAACGTTTGGCTCACTTCGAGTCTCTCTCCGCGTAAAGGAGCGCATCAGGCAATAGACAATGGAGGACACAAACAAAAGGAGGGAACGAAAAAGGTCAAGGCACAGTACATCAGGCAAAAATAATGAGTAGAAAGCACACGAGAAAATAACGGAAAAGGTGTAAATAGGAGGAACATTTCGCTCACTTCAAGCCTCTCCTAGTGTCATGGAGCAGAAAAGAATGAAATAGGTGTACTGAACGTATCGCTCACTTCAAGTCTCTTTTGGTGTCGTGGAGCAGGTCTGGCGATATGCTGAACCAGATGTGGCGCTTGTGCCCCTGCATCCACGCGTCCATGATGATTCCCGCGAGCTGCCTCCCCTTGCCGACGCCGGCCCCGTCACCGATCATGAAACCTGTCGTGTGGCGCGCGTGGTCAATAGTGCCGTTCCGTGTTGCTGTTGTTGTTGTTGTTGTTGTTGTTGTTGTTGTTATCGTCGTCGTCGTTGTTGCTGTTTTCGTTGTTGCTGCTGCTGCGGCCGCCTGAGTCGTTGTCCTTGGGCGCCTTACCCGACAGACCAACCAAACAACTTCAGCCTTGCAGTGCAGCCAGCCGCGCGCGTCGATAAGACGGGCGGTAACGACCAAACGTTCCACTAATAACAACAACAACAACGCAATCCATGCTCACCCGCACGCTCCCCGTTCTTGAGGTGAGGCTTGCTGAACTGCTGCCCGGCGTACATGACGCTCTCCATCTGGACTTCGCTCAGCTGCTCCAGGGAGGACGGCGGGAGGTGCGACTCGTACGTGACGTCAGGGGGGGGCACCGCGGCCAGCGACGTGTTCTCGACCACGGGGTCCGGGGGGGGTTTCCCTATCTGGAAGGGGGGGGGGGGGTGCTCATGTAAACACAGGCCTAGTCGATAGACCATTGACCATGCATCCCAACAACTCCGGGACGGAGCGCGCCGGGTCCTCACCGGACCAGGCTATGACATCACGTCACCAAGGGTGGTACTCATGTAAAGACATGCTGTAGTCGTCAGACCTTTGACCTCGTATCCCTACACAATGCCGGGCTTTTGCCGGCCCAGGCTGCGTTTCACAAAGGGGGAACAGAAGCAGCTGGCCATCATCATTGTGTTTGCTGTGCCAAAACCAGATACCATAATTGTGCGTGTTATCGCCGCACCCCCGTGATAAAGCGTTTTTCTATAGCGTATTTCTCCACAGCTAGGAGGGTGCGAATACCAACTGATACCTCTCCGGAAAGCCCTTGACGAAATGTTTCCAAAACCACCCTTTTCGGAGGTGGTGATACCTCCCTGGTTGTGGAGAAATACGCTATAGAAAAAACGCTAACACGGGGGTGCGGCGATAACACGCACAATTACGGTACATATGCAGGGGGTTGGAGGGTGGAGGTCCGGTGCGGGGATGCACTATTATTAGTAGTAGGCGAAAACAATGAGCTGCGTCTGTACAGTGCATCTAATAGTGTTGAGAGAGACATACAGGTGCGCGTGTATTCGCAACTGCTGCGTAATGATGACGTAGGTCCCCCCCCCCCTCCGGCTCCGCCCTTCCCACGCTAGAACAACATCAGAAATGCACCATCTATCGCCAGCGGGGGCGGGCGACACGCGCGAAGGGGCACACGGGCACCCCAGGGTTCAGCACACCCTACAAGCAGCAGCCCTCACCAAAAGGTTAAAACCATTACACTCCTTCTTAAAAGTAACGCTGCCACTGCGGCCGTGCGTGCCAAGGCGGCACACGTAGATATTGTATACGCACACGCCGCGCAGCGGAGAGACGGTGCACCCACCCTGACTTTGGCCGGGCGGTAGGGCGTGTAGGTCACGTCTCCGGCGTCGATGAAGCCATCCTCCTCGCCCCCGCCTCCCGCTCCCTCCGCCGCCGCTCCCGCCGCCTCCGCCGCCGCCGCCGAGCCCGCGGCCCCGTCCCCCGCCGCCTCCCCTGCCGCCGCCGGTGGCTGGGGCTCTGCCATTGGGCTGCCTGGTTGCGGTGCTGAGTTCTCTTGGTAGTAGTGGGTGGTGTTGGTGACCTGGCGACGCTCGCCGAAGCAACCGCTGGAGGGGATCCGGAAGCCGACGCTGCTGCTGCTGCTGCTGCTGCTGCTGCTGCTGCTGCTGCTGCTGCTACGACGCAAGCTGCTTTGACGCCTGAGGTGTAACGCACCGACAAGAGCACAAGAGGTTACGCACACAGCAAGCAGTGGGGCTCGGACCGTCAAGCACCATGTGTCGGGGGCAGGCAGGCTCACGTTTCTTGTTTCGTCGCCACCGTCCGTTCCGCCGAGCGCCGGGTGTTATGATATACCAGGCGTTAAGCCCCATCGCTGAGCAAGCTGTGTCTCTTACGCCATATTGCTACATATATGTTTCGATAAAGCTATTGAGCCTCTGTTTCTTAGCGGAATGATAAGTTTCTTTATTGCTAGCCATACGGGGTTGTCCCGTTTTCACGGGGCTCAGAGCCGAGCAGGCAGACAAAAGAAAATCATCCAAGGCGAACGTATCGGCTTGTATTTACCAACACCCCATATGGTCAGGTGCAGCAAATAGTACTGGTCCCTATGGAGGCTAGGGCGGCATAAATAAGGCCGGTCGCACTGCTGTATAAGACCGGTGACATCGCACAGCAGATGGGATCAAATTGTCTTGCTCACTTTTAGTGCAGGGCACCGGGTGCAAGGCCGGCCGAAACCCCTTGCATTGCACTATTTACAGTAGGGGGCCAATATGGACACCTTTTTCGTCGTCTTCTCTCGCTTAAACGAAAAAAAACAAAGGATACGTAGTGCCCGTATCGCCCAACGGCTTGCTCTCTTCCGTGTGCTGTTTGACGAGAAGAGGAAGTTCGAGATTCACGATTCAAAGTTTCAGTTCACAATTCAAAGGGCCGGCATTCCACAGGTGCGCATATGCTGATCATGGCTTGTCGCCAGTGGCGGCAAGACTGCTCAGAGCACTGAGTTTGTGTGGGACTTCTTCAACACATACCATAAAATCAGCTCATTGAGACTTCGGGGATGTGCTTGGACACCAATCTGTTCCCATAACACAGGTACGTGCGATGTCGATGGTACTCTGTAGACTACCACTGGTCGATCATGGTATGCATACGCATACAAATACGCGGTTTCTATTGAATATGATCTACTCTAGTATATAGCATCCACCGCGCCGACCGGCTGACCACGAGAAGGCTCAAGTCTACAAATGACTTGCGCAGAGAGCGGGACAAGAAAACAGAGTTACACAGTAGAGTCGGCGTGCTTGATTTTGGGCAGCGAACACAACAGATTTTTGGCACACAAGAATTTTGAATCTTTCAGAAAGCCAACATGCCTCACCGGTGGAAAAACTTTAGACTTAAATTTAGACGACCACATTCTGTAGCGGGGACCAAACCATGAGAACCCCCTACGTGAGGAAACAGAGGGTGTCAACTCCGAGCACCCCAACGCTTTTGGCAGACAGACCACCAGACCACTCCCAGCAGACGTTCAGAGCAGCAACCCATCAGGCCTTCAAAATTACAAAATTACGTTTGTACTGCTGTGCCTCAAAAAAAATTGTTTATAATACAGCAGTCTGCTTGTAGCACAATCGGCAGAGAGAGAGATCAAGTCGGGAACAGGCACGAAGGAGAACCAGCAGCCTAGCCTCACGGTCTAACCGTCGCCTGTCGTGCTAACTTTGGTAGAGGTGGGTGTGTACGTGTGTACCCCGAGACGTTTCCTGCTTATGATCGGCTACGCTTGTTTCTATCGTTTGCCTTCTTTCGAAAATTCAAACCTGCATGTATGTGTGCGCGACTCTCGGCGACAGCAAGCGGTATAGGTGTGCAGGGTAAGCAAGCAGTCGTCACCAGCGGTTGGTAACGCCGAAATAACCGCTACTCACCGTGATCTATCGTGCTTCCTCTCTCGTGGGAGATGTTGTGGTGCGGTCCGCTCTCAGAGACCGGCGCTCTCAGCAGCTTTCACTTTCTTGACAGCCAGGCACAGCAGACGCCGAAACAGGTGCAAGCTGAGAGGGGGCACACAGAACGTTTTTCGAATATGTACCCAGGTGGGCATGAGGTGTGTCTTGGTGTGGTGGGTGGGTGGTTCAGACCCTGTATCTCGGTTGGCGAAGGCCCCCGATCCATCCACAGATCTTCACACCCACCCTCACTGCCGTCGTGCGTGCATCTGGCCATATGTCATAGCGCAACCATCTGCCCGAGCAAACAAGTCATGACCCCTTGTATTTTCTACCCTCGCATCCGAAGAACTGGTATCATACCCACATTTTCAGCAAGGGGGTTGGTGGGGTTGCTCTCGCTGCTACGTTCCACTTGCGGTACGACGAGGTTGCACCTCTCTCCGAAGCACGGCAGCGGCGGTACGCTGGCGATGATGATGCGAGCTATGCATACCTCGTCCCGCGCCCCTGCGCTCTTCGCTCGGGGTTTTGGGCCAGACCAATCTCCCGCCTGCTGCGGGGGCAGCCATTTCCTGTTTGGCAGCAGCGAGAGCTACATCAGCAGACGCAATACAAGCAGCAGGAGAAGGCAACACCTCCACAGCAGCAGCAGCAGCCACAGCAGCAGCCGCAGCAGCAGAAGGACGAGAACCACGCCTATGCCCGGGGCTCTGATGTCGACACGCGCAGCGGGGGCGTCGAAAGACGTAGCAGCGTTGGGGTCGAGGAAGGACGGGAGTAGGCCAGTCGAGGGCATGGTGCGGTCAATCTCCCCGTCCGCTGTTGCCGCCTTCCAACAGTGTCCCCAGCTCTTCTACTACAGGTAGGGGATATTCACGGAGGGCTATTTGGGCAAGCAAGCTATTGTACACCGCGGAAGAGATCTGCTGCTGCTGCTGCTGCTGCTGCTGTACTGCTGGGTGTTGATGGGTTTGACCGCAGCCGGCGTGCCTTGCTTGATACTCGCTCTAGTCTACACCTTGTTGCTGCCGAGGTTCAGCAGTACATGCGGCGGTATATCTACAGGTAGCCCGTATATGTAGATGATCTATGCGTACCATGGGGCAGGGTAAGCATGTACTTGCCGTATGGTACTGCTGCTGTACACCGCCGGGAGGATGTGTTAGGTTAGACTTTCCCCATTGTAGACGAAAATATTTCGCTGATTTCTGCGGTGCATTATTTCGGTAGGTCGGAGCGGCTCTGAATACTTGGGTCTACGGGATACATAGCCCCCTTCTCCGCCGAACAAGACCTGCAGGGTGTTGGTGGTGGTGGCAGCAGCCGGCGTGCCTTGCTTCGTACTTACTCTTCACCTTGTACGCTCCAGAGGGGCATGCAGTGGTATGCCATGCATATCACATGTACTTCGTAATGTATACCTGATACATTGTATCTCATCTCAATGTCACCTGCTGCTGCTGGTGTCCTGTGTGTGCATAGGCCTCGAGCCGTAAGACTGAGACCTAGGGCGTGCGGTTTCCGCGGTTTGTGCGCGGTCGCGTTACGTCTGGCGTATGCATATCTACAGAAAGCCTACCTACCTGTCCTTGGAGAGCAGCCAAGTCAAACCCCCAAGTGCCCCCGATGCATGTATCATTCGCTCGCGCCCGGCAACAGGTACATCCTGGGGTTGAAGAGCCCGCCCACACGGGAAACCCTCAAGGGCATCGCTGTCCACGAGGTGTGTATGTAGTACATCGTACCGAAGGTGGTGTCCGCGTACCTATTATTTAGTCACTGCCGCAGAGGAAGCGTCGGCAGTTGATTGTTTCGTGTGCCTATTTCTTTTTGTGCATCACTTGTACAAACATGCAACTTTCGAGGGGAGTAGTACTTGCTTCGCCGCCTGGCTGGGCCTTCAAAACGTGTGTGTCCTTGGCATATAAATATTGTATGCATACCCGCCAAGTAATCCGGCGTCGCATTTCTCGACAAGACGCAACAGGAGAGTTGTCCCAGTCGGTGCCCTGAATCCAGAAGCGTCGAGTTTCCCTAGTATAGGGCTTGAAACCCTCGTCTTCTCAACGTCGTTCCTCGATGAACGGGATCGAATGGCGTGGTAGGCAAAGGTTTGGGTCCAAGCGCTGAGAAAGACGCTCCGTACCAAGCCTCGCGTGCTAGCCGATCCGACATCCCTGGCTAACGTCTGATCAGTTTTTGGCTGCGAACGATATAGGGTCTTTCTCATGTGTACTCCGAAACAGCAGGGTGGCTCTACGTAGGTGCCACTGCTGTAGCTGGGTAGTGGTACGTGACCGCGATTTTGAGGCGGGGGTCGACGGAGAATTTGCTGCGTTGTTCCCCATGAACGTGTGTGGAAACGTTTCGTGTTTGATGCTGCAGGCACTCGCCAGGGTTTCCTCAAGCATGGCGTAGAGGGTAGTAGGTCAAGTGCATTGCAGTTGTCCCGCGCACACGGATTCCATGTCTCCGCCCGCCCCTGAATCTCTGTCTGTCTGTCCGTCTCTCTCTCTCTCTCTCTCTCTCTCTCTCTCTCTCTCTCTCTCTCTCTCTCTCTCTCTCTCTCGCTGTCTCCTCGTCCTTGTTTCTTTTGCTCAGGTGCTATCGCTATTTTTCACGCTAGAGGAGGGGTCTAGAGACATAGGTCACCTGCACGAGCTTTTCCGAAAGGTCATGACCGGGTTAATCGCACAGGACAAGGAGGTGCAGTAAGGTGTTAGGAAAGTGGAACATCGACTGCTCCTAGGACGCTGCACTACCGTATGCATAGTTAAGCCAGGTGTTTTTTTTAGGGGTTGTGGCACAGGGTAACTGAATGGTAAGGAAGCTTGGTGACTTCGAGGGTAAGATCGATCCGCCGGACTCATCCACGGATTTGTTGCGCGTGGGGGTAATGTTTCCCTTGTTTGTGCTAAACGCACCAACACGAGGCTGTACACACGAACCTCGGGGTGCTGTAATCTTGGCACCGGTCGTCCTGCTGCGGTTGACCCCACCCCCCCGTCATGCGTGCAAGAGAGGAGACATAAATGGGAGTCAAAATCCACGCCAGAAGCAGCTTCTTGCCCTCCATCGCGCGTGGTGCAGACGAATGCCACCCTGATCCTTCCAATTCCCGGTCTCAGATTCGAATAGATGTCAGCAGCCAGTGTCCACGCGCGCACCACAAACCGATCGAAAAGAAATGAACAATACAACTAAAATCGAAATTTCTGAAATATTTCGCCTGAAGCAAGCCTGAAGTCGTTTTTCGTTTAATGATTAGCCCCCTGTCCCCCCTTCCTTTCGCCGATTTCGACGAAACAAACGAAAAAAAAAAAGGATCCCTCCCGCGGCTACGGCAAGCTTTTCGAGACCCAGGAGGAGGAGAAGAAGTGGGTGGTCGAGTGCCTCGACCTTGTGGCGAACTTCGTGCGGGTGGAGAGCGATGCCAGGGACGACGGGGAAGGGGACCCGGAGCACGTGGAGCTGAGGATGACGTGAGCCGGGGGGGAGCGGGCGGGGGGGGGGGTGTACTCATAGTCGTGCATGCCGTAGTCGTTTGACCATTGACCTCGCATCCCTACAAAGCCGGGACGGAGCACGCCGGGTTCTCACCGGACCAGGCTCTCACATCACCAAGCGCGAAGCGCCGTGGGGGGTGCCCTAAGTTTGGCTGTTATCCCTCATCATTTTTTCGTTTTGCTGTTGGGCGGTTCGCGTGGGGAGGCGGGGATGTCCTAGTTTTGGCTCTTATCCCTCGTCCTTTTTCGTGAGTTGTGCCGTCGCGCGGTTCATGTGGGGAGGGGGAGCGGAGGGGGGTGTGTCCTAGTTTTGGCTCATAGCCCCCCTTTTATGCGTTGTGCTGTTGTGTGGTTCATTCGGGGAGGGGGAGCGGAGGGGAGGATGCCCTAATTTTTGCTCTTAACCGCCCTCCTCCTTTGTTGTGTTTTGCGGTTGCGCGGTTAATGTAAAGTTTGAGGTGTCGCTCACCTTGCGCGTAGTCCCGTTAAGGCAGCACAAGTGACGTCGCGCTATTTTCAACCCCCCAGCATGAGTCGTTTCAAGCTCAAAGAAGTGGTTGGAACCCGCAATCCTTTTTGGTTTTCTCGTCATAACGAAGTGATCCAGCCAGCCGTAAGGTTTCGGGGTACGATGTAGAAGGTACCTTTTTTAAGAACGATTTCCGAGCTCTTCGTGGGCCTACGTTTGTTCTTCTGCACGGTATATTATTCCGTGGCAACGATCGCGCCGCAGCCCAATTGTTCTGTGGCACAAATTGCCAAGCTCGCCGCCACAAATGCCGTGTTTCACCAACGCCGCCCCGCACTGCCTGGCCGAAAAACGAACACGCCAGGCACGAGTTCGGAGGAGGTGAGACGGCGGCCGGTCGACATATCGTGGAGGAGGAGGGGGAGGGAGGACAGGCCGGTGATGGTGTTGCGGCAAGCAATACGGCATGGTCCATGAACGTAACCGGGATCGTGGATCGATTGGATAGGTGTGTGTGTTGGTGTGTGTGTATTTTTTGTTAGCATCGACCGCGCTACATTACCTGCTGACCAATGAAATGACGTCGGTTCCAGATGGTGTAATCAAGGTCCTTGGAACGGAGACCAAAAATTCGAAGAAAACAAACGAAACGCACTGAATGTGAATGTCACATATACACCTCTCTACAAACCCTTTACAGTATAGAGACACAAGTGCCAAACCTTCTCATGTACCCTCTCCCGCAAATCTAGCAAGATACTAATGTAAAGAACGGAGGACAACCATTTTTTTTTTTCGAGCCCAGCCTCAGATGCAAGACTGTATACAGATTTGTGGTTCGTTGAAGTTCGCTGGGCTCTTCGAGTAATGAAATATATCAGCGTTGTGACCAGTTGAGCTCGGGAAAATTCATCACAGCTGGCAGCAGCCGACAGCCAGCTAGGGCTGTGGTCCTGCTGCCTGCGTTTTGTTGTCATCTTGCAGCACCCCTTGATGACAATCCGCAGGAAATCACTCGTATCGTCTTCACACATACATACGCCTCCCATATCTTGTGCTCTCTCGCGCAAACCTAAATAGGGAGCCACTCACGCAAAGGGCGGAGGATAGCCAAAACATCAACTTTCGAGTCAAGCCTAAGGTGTACCGTCGACATGCATACGCCTCCGAAATATTTTGAATAGGTGCCCCGACGGAACGCTGCGAGTGGTGGACTACAAGACGGGGAAGATTCCCAACCTCAAGTACTCCGAGGCGACCAACCAGAGGATAATGGACGAAAAGTTTTTCCAGCTGCAGGTGGGAAGACGATTTTCCGCGTGCATGTGTTTATAGAGCGGGCAGCGGGAGAGGGTGATTAGATAGTGCGAAGCCTGTCATACCTAATGGCTTTTGTAACTCCCGTATGGTGCACGTGGTCCATCATCGCTCTACCGTGGTTGGTGACCATGTAACCTCGCTGCCGCTGCTTTTTGGGCGTTAGTGAACTTCGATTCAGCATCAGCATCTGGGTTGTGCAAAACAGCGTGAAAACGACACAAACTCTAGTCTATAGTCTATTTTTCCTACATAAAACCTTACTCGGGTTCTCTTTATTGGGAGTTCATTTTTATTTTATGTTAGGTGGAGTTTTTAGCGTCAGATAACACTGCTGTCCCTCAAGCTGTTCATACTTATGAGGAGAACAACATCAATCACGAAACGGTTCCGCCCTGCCCCCCCCCCCCCCCCTCGATACGCCCTGCCCATGCGTCACCCCTCCCCACCCCCCTCCCGCCGACCGTCCTACACACTTTTCTAGATATACGCCCTGCTGGTGGAGCGCGTTTTGGGAGAAGCACCTGGGGAAATGCGGCTGGTGTACCTCAAGGGACCCGCAAGGTCAGGAGCTCTCCTTTTATTTCGAACGGATTGTTAGTGTGTGTTTCTTGTGTGTTTGGGCCCGACGTTGTGGAGAGGTCGTTCGGGTGTGGCTCTATTTGTTGTTCAGACCGTTATATGCAACCATTCCCCCGGGGGTTCTCTGAAAGGAGGACTTGCACGTGCCGGGCAGGCGGAAAGCGTTTTGTTAAGCTGTTTTTTTGCCTGTAATAGGGCAGGGGATGAAGATGATTCGACAGACAGGGCAGTTTCCACGGCAACGGTCCGACGGCCGCATCGTACGTGCGTTCAAGCCCCCTCCGCCCCTTGTTGCTGCTGCACTCGCTTAAGAAGCCGTTCCCGCGTCTGTCTGGTGTGCTCACAGCGTCACCCGCAAGATCGAGCCTGCCGCCCTGCCCTCGGTGGAGGGCGAGCTCAGATCCACCTGGGACGAGATCGCCGGGTCGGTGCGGCGAGATAGCTTCCCCCCTCGCACCAGCAGGTTGTGCGACTGGTGCAGCTTCCAGGACCGATGCCCGGCGTTCGACCCGGCGTTAGAAGAGCGATAACGACAGCTGCACCCTTCAACTTGTTGCTACGACAGCTGCTGAGATGGTTGGTTGCCAACCGCTGTCTGTGGTTTTTGGAGAAAAAGCGCCGAAAGTAGGGACAGGGGCATGGCCGGAGGGGGGCGTCACTGCAGGGCCTCGATTTCGTGCGGTACGCAGGATCGATATCTCGCGTTCGAGAATGTTAGTGGGAAAACAAGGCCCGCGGTTGTCGAAAGAGGAGCGTGGCGCGGCGTAAGCCCCGTGAATGGAATTTGTGGGTCCCTGCCCCGTGTTTAACTGAAAAAGGAGAAAAATGGTTAGGGCGCGGTCGGAAAACAACCGCCGCACCACGGGCCTTGCTTGTCCCGATTCATCAATGGGCAATACTCGCCCTCCCCCCCCCCCCTCCCCGGGCGTTTTAGGGTTAGTATGTGCTTGTCTCATTCGTTGAGGTTCGCTTGGCTCTTCGAATCAAAGCACGTGAGCTGTGTTGGCTGTTGAGCTTGGGAAACGTTATAACTGGCAGCCAGCTGGGGGCTAGTCCTGCTGCATGTTTTTGTTTATTTTTCATCTTTCATTATTTCATGGTGGCGCTATATGCTTCTGTCTCCAAGGGATGGATCCGTTTTGATGCATAACGACTGTTGTAGAAAGATGACGGCGTGGAAAGTGATTTGCAGAGGAGTAACAACCCGAAGAGGCGATAGTGCCCCCGCCGTCCCTGCTCCGCCACCCGCACTACATACAGCAGCAGGAGACCCCCCACCGAAAGCAAGAGGAATTTTTCGGCGCCAGTGGCATAAACAAGTATCGGAAGGACCGGCCGTTGTACCTTAGGTTGCGCAGTAAGACATGACACCCCCTCCGGGACAGACTTACTTCCGAAACTCATACTAATAAAAAAAGATAAAAAAAACTCGATTTTGCTCCACGACGAAGAAGAGAAGCACGACATACATAAATTTACCGTACTCATTTACATGCAATTATTAATCAATCGTAGAATCAAATGAGAGTACTTTTGGGACAAAGCTCCAGACGAGACGGTTCCAACCGAGGACCATTCCTTTTCGGCGCCGTCACTTTACTGGTGTTCTTTCTCCGCAGTAAATGGAGGTTTGAGAGTCGGTGGTCCAGGAGGCGTGATGGCGTGATTGATGGTGTCTCACGTCTCTCACGGAAAACCACGGAAGGGTATACGCAGCGAGAACCGCTTGGGACACTGCTGCTGTGGACTTTTTTTTTTTTTTTTGTCTTCACTTCAAATCAGCGCTCACAGCACTACAGTAGTTGGTATCCTCGAAACCTTCTAGAGGTCAGGTCGTTCGAATCCCGGCGCAAGCGAGCTTTTCTTGCAAAGTGAGTTTTTCTCTCGCTTCCGCTCCTGGCCTAGTGGATAACGCTACTTCGTGTGTACAAAGAGGGAAGAGAGTGCTGAACTCTTCTCGCCTTAAAAATTGAAGGCAAAGTACCGCAGGAGGGGAGGGTAGAGAGGGGCTCTTCTGTGTGACCACGGGTTGGAGTAAACGGCACTAAATAGACCACCGGGGGCGACCGGCTTGTCGACACACAAAAACAGCACACACACATATTTTTTTGGGACATCCATCCATCCGTTCCCCTCTCCACGTGAAAATATATAGGGCTTACTTCCAGATGACCTTGTGGAGAGCACTCAATTCAACAGCAAAGGTCGTGCTCTGAGCACCATCTTCACAGGTCCGGGCAGGCATGCGCATGATAGTGCTCGGCGATGGGAGCGCGCATTTGATGTGTCAGTTCGGCCTCTGTTTGGCGGGCCATACTTGTACGGGTACAAAATCGTAAGCTACATACATACGAATATCTTTAGATAGTTGTAAGGAGCATGCGCGCACACATCACAACCCGCTTCCATCGTTTTGATAAGCTACCTCGTGGGCAGCTGGCACGCGATTAGAAGAACACTGTAGATCCTCTGCTCTTGTCAGCAGCGCAAGAGGAGAGGGTGGGAGAGACAGGGGGGGGGGGGAGCGCGAAGGTACGCGGAAAGTGGCACACAAATGAACAAGGGCGGAGAGAGTTAGACGGAGAGGGGGAAGGGCCCAAAATTTTCAACCAATCAACGACCAACAAGGGGTGTAGGAGCGCACCGGAGCAGGCGGGGGGTTGGCCTCAGGTGTGTCCATTTTAACTCACGCAACGAACGAGAGAGCTACTCGCGAGAGAGAGAGACCACGGGACCAACCGGATCGGGGAGGATACTGCCCCCCGGCTCTGCCAGCGGTCTGTCTGTCTTGGGAAGGTTCTTGCGTGAGCAGCGTAGAGCTACGGGGGCGGTTGTGCTTTTTTGGCTGAGGTGCCCCAAGGCGGGTATAATTCATATTTCACCTGGCGCATCATCGAAGAGGCGCAGATACATGTCGGAGATTCAGCAGCAAGAGGGTGGGAAGGGTGGGAGGGAGGAGCAGCGCAAGGCGTCCGGGGTGGGAGGCATGGAAGACGACGGTAGCGGCGGCGATGGCGATGGCGGTGCCGCGGCTGTTGGCGCTACTGGGAGAGCGCCCGCACATGAGCACCCAGCAGCTGAAACCCGTAAATTACCGCCTGCTGCTTCTGCTGCTACGACCACTCCGAAGCGAGCCACGAGAGCATCCACAGGAGCGCCGATAGCACTGACGGCAAAGGGGAGCCTCTACAAGGCGAACAAGGACACCGGTGAGTGCTTGCTGCTGTGACGGCGTGTGGGTTTTTAAAACAACGAACCACGAAGAGCGACGTGCAGCTGCTGCTGCTGCCCGTGTGTAGTTGTATGCGTGCGCATGCGCACAGAGGAGGGGTACATCATACATGCACACGTTTGTTACTGGGAGACGGAGAGAGAGAGCCAACCCGATTCCCGCTTGCTTCTACCACGACACCGTTACTTGGAAGGTCCTCTCCCCTCTCTGCTGTGTTACGAGCAACAGCGACGACAACGGTGATGGTTTATATTGCCGCGAATTCACCCGCTCGCTCCCAACAGCATTTCATTCATGTTTTTTTATTTTTAATATATTGAGTTGTTTGCCCGCCGCCGTCCACAAAATGCGCGATTTTTTTCACGCACTTTTCAAATCAATGGTTTTCGCGTTTTCGCCGACACCCCAACGTATGCATTGTCAAAATACAGCAGCATGCTCTCGCATGAGCACAAACTTTTATGAGCAAGTATGCATACGCGTATGGTTCTTCTACTGCGAACACCCATGCACGATGGACACGCTCCACAAAACATTACCCCGTGCCGTGTGTGTGTGTGAGGTGTGAGCACAGCTCGTTAGGGTTTGGTTGCAGTTGCAGCACTGCCAACTGCTGTATTTTGTATTTTGCGTTACATGTATTAATCTAGTGCTCCACCACAGCAGCAGTCCGATGTCCAAAGTTTCAAATCGCTGCGCACGCAGGTTCCCCGATTCCCCGGATTCCCCCATGTATGTTGCTCATCATGTATGGACGACGGGCAACATAACTAACTGCCTGGAGGTTGCGTGATATGTCACACCCTCTGGCCTGACGGGCTTGTAAAGCTCGATCGAATGCTACTCTGTCTGCAGCGAAAGCAGAGACGGTGCCGAAAACGGTGGCGTTTGATCGAGCCTCTCTCGTCGAGAACTACCTAGGTCTAAATACTTGTTTCCGTAGTAACATTCTTACGAAAAATGGAATGTGTTTTATGTATCATTATCCAAAGAGTCTACTATTTATTAAAAGACTGCTGTTGTTTTGTGATTTTGGTATGTGTCTACGATATCTGTGCTGAAGGTAGTCCTCTTCGTGGAGCTGAGCTTTCAAAAATTCGTCCCACAGGAATGTGCGGGATCCAACCTATTTATGTATGTATTACATGTTTGCAGGCATTACTGCCAGGTAGGGTACCAAGGGTACACGCATTTTCCCTTCTTTCTTCGTGTTTCATGTTGCGATGTTGCGACTGACTGCTGCTGGTACATGTATCTACAAGTTTTGTGTCGTGTGTCTTTTATACCAAGCAAGGCAGTTATTTTGCTAGAACCTTGCGGAAACTCAATTCATGCGGCGGCATGGATGCACATGCAAGTTATTTGCGCATGTGTTACAGTATCGGGGCACTTTGCATTGGGCGATGTTTTGGTCGTGAGTATCCTCGAACAACGTGTACCCTATTCTACAGTCAAGCGGTTGTGCATTTTTGACACTCCGGGGGTTGAATAGCCTGTCGGCCATGTATCCGAAACTTGTTTTTTCATGTACGGTCTGGTGGTGCTGATGATAACGACGGTAGGTGCTAAGCTTAGCCTTATCAGGCACGCCGAAGGCGTGCTTCAGGCATGTGCAAAACAGCCCGCCGCAGGCGAAAAATTTTGGGGTCAGGCAAAATTTCAGGCATTTGCCTGACACCAGGTTTTTGCCTGAAATGCCTGATTTGAATCACGCAACCTGCCTGAAAACTTGCCTGACACTTGCCTGAAACCCATTCAAGTCGTTTTGGCGCCCTCATTACGCAACTTTAGCGCGTAACTAACGTGCACCCGCAGTGTTGGCATTCAGGGCTTACACTGAAGTATTCAGACACGTAGTTGACGAAAAAAATATATTATTATTTTATGTTGCAAACATACTGTACGTTGGTTCCCCCCATTCACCCCATGCGTCTCGACTCAGTACTCCACCAACATCAGCAAGAGGTTGCTTGAAGCGGGCGAGGGGCGAGGGGCGAGGTACAGAGAGCGCACAGAGGCTGGAGGAGCAGAAAGAAACAGAGAAAACCATTACTACTTCGCAAAGAAGATTGTTGTTGTACAGATAGATAGATGCCAAAGAAACCAGACAACAAACAAACGTCCAAAACAAGATTCGGACATTCAACGTTCGACAACAAGCAAAGCATTCCCCGCCGACGCAAGGCATGGTAAACCGATAATTACCATCCTCCCCCACTTCCATCTGTCTGTTTGGTGTGTGCAGAAGCGCTAAATAAATAGACAACGCTAACAGTCAACGAGCTCTAGGAGCAGGGGGCCAGGATTTTTAAAGTATGACCGGAGGTAAATGCGAGCAGCCAGCCAGATTATTATTGGCGCCCCCTCGACTTTCCCGCAATCCCTGCCATGTACGCACGGGCAAGAAAAGTTAGCTGGCAGCATCTTGCTGCACGACCACACGACACACTGCCAGCACGACACTACCAGCACGACACACCGCTAGCTAAACTACCGCTGGCGCATCATTCGTCGAGCGCGCAAGGTCGTGCATTTTTTTTTTTTTTCTTAATATGGCACAACGAATCCGTCTCTATTTTTTTATTTTTTTTATTAGGAGGGGGTCCGTGCTTGATTTGTTCCCCCTCTCTGTGTCTCACGGGCCCCCCTCGGCCCCCTACATACCTACTTATGAGAGTTGGCGTTTATTTTATGATGCCTGACACGTGTTGTGGCGGTTTGCTGCGTTGCCTGGCGAAAGTCAGGCATCTCAGGCACCAAACACCCTCTCAGGCAACCCCGATCTGAAAAGGGGCTGTCGGGCAATAAATCAGGGTTGCCTGATAAGGCTAAGCTTAGTAGGTGCTCACTCTCCCCGTCCTTTAGAATACAGACCATCTACACATGCATGTATCTGCACCTACAGTAGTTCTTGACAGCGAAAGACAAGAAGTTGGATCCCGGGGTCTACCACGAAAATACTTTCTCTGGGCAGGCAGCAGCAGCAGCAGCGGTGCAAGCATGTTTCGTTGTTTCTGACGCTCTCTGCGCGGTTGCGGCATTTTCAGCAGCTATCTACTGCTGCTGTGCCTTGCCCTCAAGCGCTCACATGACAGCAAGGCAAATCTCCGCCTGCTTCGCGCCCCCCTCCCGTTGATGCGTACCTGTTGCGAGCGGGCTACAGATGACTATTACACGTTCGAAGTGCATGATAAATTGATAGTTTGATAACTTTAGCCCGGACGACAAGGGTACTGTAGAATAGGTGGCGACGAGCAGTTGGAGTCTTCTGTGGTGTACCGTTAAATAGTTTCGGTTGAAATACCCAGTGGTTTGCTTGGCCTTGCAAGCCCGCTACCATGCAAGGGGGGCTGGACGCAGGTCACCACAGCAACGTCAGCAGCAGCAGCAGCAGCAGCAGCAGCAACATACGTTTCCGCGGATCCTCCAGTTGACCGTTGACGTTTTTTTCCGTTCGACCGTGTTGCGTACACCATATTTATGAAGAACGCCTCCGCCAACGACCCGATGGTCACGTGTAGACGGGTGTTTTAAGTTTTTTTTTTTTGGGCGATTGTTCGTCGCCGCGGTCGTCCTGAAACCGATTTCTCCACGTGTTGCAGGCGCCTCGTCGGAGGAAGAAGGAGGCGGCGGCGGCGGCGGCGGCGGGCGCTACTCCAACAACAACAACAACAACAACAACAACAACAACAACGCCCGCCGGATGCACGGGCGAGCCGCCGCCGCCGGCCCCCTCGCCCCCCCGTCCTCATCTCGCGTGGCCTTCTCCAACACCGCCAAGACCGGCGGCCTCGCAATATCACCGCCAACGCTACCACGGAGGACCCCGGCGGGCGCCTCTTCTCCAGCGGCGGCGGCGGCGGCGCGCGCTCTCGCTTCGGAGGCGTTCGGCAGGCCGTACGGGCCACCGTCCGATGATTTCGCAGGAGGCCCCGCGGCGGCGGCGGCGGCGGTGGCGGGAATGGCGGGCTCGAGGGCTCCGGTCTCCAGGTCGGCCGCGAACGCCGGCACCGGGGCGGGACGCAGGGTTAGCGATGGTGGCGGGGGCACTGGC
>FN649740.1:3473073-3483960 GCA_000310025.1 Ectocarpus siliculosus | reverse complement strand
AAGCCGGGACGGAGCACGCCGGGTTCTCACCGGACCAGGCTCTCACATCACCAAGCGCGAAGCGCCGTGAGGTATTTGGCGAGTCGCATGAAGGGTGAGCTGCATCCTGCTAAGGGTTTTCGGCATCTTGTGCTTACTTCCTTGCGTACGGATGACAGCTACGTATGACTTAATTTATTTTCTGGTGCTTTCACTTCCAGAGACAGTTGTAAGCACTGTGTAACTGCCTCGAGGAAGCTTGACCATTTCAACACAACGTGGTGCGATCATCCCCCGTTGCGCGGAGTGAGGTTTCTCGACCCCGCACAACATGATCTACTCGATTGAATAGCAACGCAAAGGCTGGATTCGCGGGTCCCCCGGTAAGTGGGGCCGCGTTTCGTCCTACACGAGGAAGGAACGAACCTGCACGTCGAAACCACAAATTTGGTGGCGTTCCCCCACAGGCCAAGAGCGTACCGTACTATTGAGCGCCAGCCATGACAGCAAAAAAAATCGGTGAAAAGTGTCAAAGGTAACGGCATGTAATGATGGCTAAATATTCCTGGTACTGTAGACAAAAAAACAAAAAGAAAGTCGTGGATTCGTAGCGAGCAAGCGGTTTTTACCTGAACGACGACGAGCACGTCGGGAAGGTTGCCCTTCGCACCCTGCTCCATCGCCTTCGGGCCTAGCAGGACGAAGAGGTGGTGAGCCGGAGCGTCGCTGAGCATCTGCAGGTCGTTGGGCTGGTTCTTGTAGTGTGCCGAGGTGTAGAGGGACATCACCCGCTGGAGGAAGCCCTGCGGAACGAGGTAGAGACATCGACACATGCACGAAAACACAAACCACAAACACAAACACACGCACAGCATGCCGCAGAGAGAGACGAGAGAAAGAGGGGGAGAGAGAGGGAGGGAGAGAGAGAGAGAGAGAGAGAGAGAGAGAGAGAAGAAAGAGGCGAGATCACCGCCGATGCACGAAACACACACAAACATACACACAGACGGGCGGACGGGTAGAAAGATAGATGAGACATCAAGCTAACACACACGGCAGGAAGTTTGTTAGCACGTGAACGTGTGGATTGTAGTTCAATTGCACCGGTGGATTCAAAGAGGCATCGTCATCCGAAATAAAAGTCCGTGGCAAGAACATCAGACCCAATACCATCTGTCTGGCTAAGTCAGGTAGATGTTACGCAAAACAGCTGAAGCCCCTACTGTCCATTATATTTCTATATATGCAGTAGTGTATTTGACATACACACAGCAACACAGGCAACTTCACCTCCAAATACATCGTGGCACGGACATGCAAAAAAAGTGGGAAGAAACGCACAGCCCTCAGCAACGGACACATCGCGAACCACAAACCAACTTCCTCACGCTCGTGTTCAACCAACGCTGCCAGGCCTGATCCGCGATGATTACACGAGCTCCGGACTCGTCGCGTATCACGAAAAATAATCGTAAAACATCGTCAAACAACGATATCAAAAACTATGGACGGCTTGCGATGGCAACCCCAACACCGGACTTATCGAGAGTCGTGAAAATCCCCGCCGTCATCGACCGTCAAACAACGCCTGTCGACCATGGCCCGCCGCGGGCGACATCACCTCACCTCCGACAGGGTGTGGTAGGAGAAGAGGGCGTCCTTGTTGACGTAGTAGAGCTCACAGTCCTTCGGGGCGGGGGTTCCGCAGACCAGTCGGTGGTGACCCACCTGACATCAAATATTTATAAGGAAAAAAAACAAAACAAAATCACCAAAAAAGGGAACTACAAATAATAAAAACCAGGGGGTTCCACGTGACATCATATACCAAACGATGAAAAAAAAATAGAAAACCACCGGAGAGAAAATTTCTAGTTATTAAAAAACCCAATACAGGTGCGACGTACATCGCCCGGCAGTAGCGCTTTTCGGGGGGGGGAGAGATTCACTCTTATCTCAGACCAAATCGAAGCAAAGACGTTCCCCTGACCTGACAAGCAAATAAATTTCTGAGAAGCTTCTTCATGCGTGTCCTCCCTCTCGGGCACAAATGAACATCTGCCGAACAAAAACAAAAACGTCCCGCCCACCTACGGACCACCTTCGCGAGAAACAAAGTTAGTTTTGGAAATAGAAACAGGGAGGGGGGGTACGCAGACCCTATCCCTAATCTCCCCCCGATTGCATGCTTTTATCTAATACTAAAAAAACGGAGAGCCCTGCGAACGCTATCTACTGCCACCCACCCACCTTGGCGTCAAGGCAGAGCAGTCTGTAGAGCCAGGCCTCGACGGGGTCGTTGGCGCCGTAACGGATGGGGGTCTCCAGGTTAATCTCTCGCAGGGTGCGTCCCCCCCCTCCGCCACCTGTTGGCCGTCGGAGACGAAGAAGAGGAAGGTAAGAAACGGAAACAAATTTAACCCTTTTGGGTCTACAGGCGTCCTGACAGATCATTGATCGATCATTTGCAAACGCTGGTGTTGTGGCATGCCATGGAGTTGCCGCCCTGTATCCCTCCCTCCACGCCAGGTGTTGGCAGATCCATAGGTAGGTGTGTCTTTATTATTCGCATCGACCGCGCTACCCGGTTACCAACCAAAGACGTTAGTGCCAGCGGGTAACTGCAAGGTTCCTGGAACGGCCAAAATTCGAAAAATGCAAACTGCTCTATTTGTGAATGCCACCATGAACCTCTCCCCATATCCTTTCAGAGAGACACACATCAATAGCTCCACATACATGCCCTCGCCCGAATCTAAGAAGCCACTAAAGCAAGACAGGAGGACAGCGAAAAGGGGCATTTCAAGGCCAAGCAGGCCAGGATATCGTGATATGCATGTCCTCCAAATTTGAAAATCGTACACTCCCAAGATCCAGCAGTCATCGTTGCTACACAGCAGCAGCAGTAGAGACGAGTCCAACATACACTAACAACACATACCATCAAACCCCACATATACCCTCGCCCGAACCTAGAGAACCACTTGATGCAAAGGTAGGTGTGTGCTGGTGTGTGCCTGCGTGCTTGTGGGAATCGTGGAAAAATCACAGGAGCTGTAGTGAGCCGGCAGGGCTCACATTGGAGAGGGGACAGAGAAGTACAGAAGCAAGAACCAGTTATGGATTTACAAGCCCTCTCACTGACCATTTTCACTGATCATTTGAATATACTGAAAATAGAGTAGTTTAGGCGGCTTGACGACTGATCGTTTCGAGGTGCAAAAGCCAAACCTGCCATACCGGCCGCACCGCCACCACGCATCAACCCTTCCATGACCCTGTCTGTGCCCACCGCCCTGTCGCGGTCTGCCCTCATGGCCTATGGGTGGAGATAGCTGTTCGTCTACAGAAGTACATTCTGTCTCTTTTGCTGTACTTCTGCCTCTCTCTCCCGCACTTTCTATTCCCGTTTTTTTTTGCCGAGAAAAAAAAGAGCTAGACCCAAAGGGGTTAAGCGGGGGGGGGGGGGGGACGAAAGTCAGCAGCGGCACGAACGCAAAGTCGTTTAGTTCCCCTTGAGACGATCCAGGCACGGAGTATGCACCGAGAATCATGCACAGAAGGAGGCTACCGACCATCGCAGGTAGCCTTCTCCTCTCGGGTAACGAGAGGAGAGCGCCATGCCACTCCGAGAGCCAACATGACCGCCGCACACGAAGGGCGGGAGGCAAGGGCAAAACGACCGCTCTGACGTTTCCGGGCAGAAATTCTCGTTTTACGCCGCGAGGGACGTGTGAAACAACAACAACACCAACAACGAGGAGGAGGAGGAGGAGGAGGAGGAGATGCACGAAGCAGTCATCGCACAGACGCCAGCAAGCAGCAACACCAACGGCAACGACAGCCTCAGGCGAAGCGTCTTCGTATCCCGCGCACTGTACACACCGTGCATGGAGGCGGCACGGGGTCTAAAGGGATTGATCGATAGGGTTTAAGGGACGACAACCGGGAACGTTTTCGTATCCCATGCGCTGTAAAATACGCATCGTGATTGGAGACGCTCAAGGCAAAAGGGATAGCGTGTTTAGGGTCGACGATCGGGGCGTCTTCGTATCCCACGCGCTGTACACACCGTCCTTGGAGGCGTCAGGGCAACTGCTGGGACAGGTAAGGTTGTAGGGACGACGAGGGGACCGGGGCATTCTCGCACTCCAACCACGCACCGTGCTTGGAGGCGTTGGCGGCAGCGTCGGCGGCCACCTTCCACCTGTTCTCGTGCACCTTCTCCTTGCCCTTCTTCCTACCCGTCCCGTGGATCTCCGAGGCCGCGATCCTCGCCGCTTGCGCCGCCGCCGTGCCTGTGGACGGACGGAAACCAAGGCACACCGCACGTATAATAGTAACAACGAGACAGACAAACACGCACGTGAATTTTCGTTCTCGAGACGGGCGGGCAGCAGCACAGAAGGTTGTGGTGCGTTTCACCGGGGGTATCTAACATTGAACTCCTCGGAGCAGACCATACAAAGTATAACAAGGAAAATATAACAAAGACGAGTCCCCACCGTTCAAACTGGGCAGAAAAACAGGATTGACGGCGGTGTCCTTGCCGCAATCACGATATGACAAACAGCAGCAGCAGCAGCAGCAGCAGCAGCAGCGATAACCACGCTAACAACAATGTACGGTAGAGCGCTCCTGCCGCACCTCCTCTACTTCCTGAGCTGGTCCATCACCCCAACAACAACAACAACAACAACAACAACAGAAAGTTTGCTTTCGCCGCACCTTCCCTCTTCCTAAGCGGGCCGATGACCCCAACAGCAACAACGACAACAACAAGCAGGAGACTGCCCGCTCCCGCACCTTGCTGCTTCCTAAGCTGGTCGATGAGCTTGAGGCTGAGAGCCCTCCCGGTCCCCTCGTAGCCGTTGACGGTCGAAGACAGAAACACCAGGTAGGGGCCCAGCAGGCTCTTGACCAGCGGGAGGGGTATCGCCGCTGCCTCGTCTACCGCCAGCAGCTCGCAGTGGGACAGCTTCTCGCTACAGCACACGTACGTAGGTCGTCGAGAAGAGAGCAACAAAACATACTTACTCCATGGCATAAATTGGGAGAGGACCGAAAACGAAGAGATGGGAAGTGACAGACGCTTCCGCCCATTGGTGTGCGCAAAAAAAAAAGAAAAAGACGAGTTGTATTCGACGATGACACGGCAAGCAATGAACAAGGCGAATACCGCTCGGGACGGGTTCTCGCTACACAGCCGACGTCAAAACAAACAAAAAATTAACAAAAAATGTAGGAACACGCGCGCGCAATACCAAAACAACGCCGACTAGTTTGCACTGAAGTTGCTGACGGCTATGGGGGGGCAACAGCACCTGTCGTGCGGCTGGATGTACTGGATGGTCTGGCGGTGGTCCTTGAAGACGTTGATGCGCACCACGGCGCGGTTGAAAGCCGGGTTGGTGCTCTGGATCACCTCGTAGTCCAGGTGCTCGCTGCACAACAAGCGCGTACCAAAAGGCAACAACAAAAAGGCGACGAGAGAACAACACAAAACACAAAAACATAGTACAGCAGTTAGGCAAGGGAAAAAGGGAGAGAGCCAACGCGAAGCGAAGGAGGCCGAAGACGGCGAGAAGCGCTATGGGGATGGAATGATGGAACGGTCACCGTTCCTATGCAAATAACCGTGGAAAGACGTATGGAACAGTCGCGGTTCCCAGCCAAACCTAAGATAAGACAAGGACATACTATTGCATGCAAATAACGGATGGAACGGTCGGCGTTCCAAGCCAAACCTAAGATAAGACACGGACATACGATGGTATGCAAATAACGGATGGAACGGTCGCGGTTCCAAGCCAAACCTAAGATAAGACAAGGACATACCACGGTATGCATAAAAACCGTGGAACGACGGATGGAACGGTCGCGGTTCCTAAACCTAACCCAAGACAAAGACAAGGGGCCAACAAAGAGAGAGAGAGGGTGCGAGCCAAACCTGAAGTGAAGGAGGTCGAAGCCCTTGAGAACGAACTCGAAGACCGTGGACAGGTTCTCCGGAGAAGGGGCGGTGACGAAGATGTTGCTGTAGCCGTACGCGATCGCGCCCGCGAGGCACAGCCCGATCGCCGCCGACTTCCCTCGCCCCCTGCGCGATACCGACAAGTACGTACGTACCAGACAGTAAAAAAAAAAGTTGTTATTAACTTGTTCTTGGTGATGCACATAGCGAGACTTCCGAAGTGGTGTCGAGAAACTTTGGGTTACAAAAGACAGAGACCGAGTTCGGTGCTGACTTGTTGGCGCGCAGAAAGTGTCGTGTAATCATCTTGTTGTCAGGTGGTACAAAAACACTTCCAGGTGAGTATCAAACACTGGGTGAGTGGTGCATGTACAAAGTCAGGCAGCAACCACTAGCTAACGCGTGGTAGTGGAACAGCAGTAAAAACCTTTACCTAGAGGCAGTGAGCGCGACGGTAGACCTGAGAGTCTTCTCGCTAATTGCCTCCATGAAGGTCAGCAGGGCTCGGGCCTGGTCAAGAGCCGTTCAGGAGCAACGGCAACACGAGGGGCACTCGTTAGAGAAGGGGGATCAACTGAGGAAAACAAACGTACAGCAGCGGACCAAGCACACAAGGGGGTGCAGCAAACAGAACAAAAGAGGGCGAGGAGATGGAAACGCACAGGACTGGCCCAGGCAGGTGTGTGTGTACTCATACACTAGTCGTGCATGCCGTAGTCGTTAGACCATTGACCTCGCATCCCATACAAAGCAGGGGCGGAGCACGCCGGGTTTTCAACGGACCAGGTCCAGGCAGGGGGGGTACACAGACAGCACGAAAGGGGGGGGGGCAGGGAGCACCGCGAGTAGACACAAGCCACGATGTCGGTTCAACACTCTCATTTTCGCCAAATTTGACCAAATCCCTCTCCTTGCCCCGCCCGGTCGCCAACTACCGTAGGTGACATGGCGTTATATATCACACCCCCTGGAACCGAGTTTCAAAGCTCGACTAGTATACTCCACGACGAACATGGTTTATAAATCAAAAGATACGTCATCGGAGAGCTCTCGACGAGATGGCGGTTCCAAACGTCGCCATTTTCGGCACCGCCACTCTCGTCTGGTGTGATATCTTGGAGTAATCGAGGTTTGAAAATCGGTCCAAGGGGGCATGGTATCTTCCGTCATGTCCCCTACCGTCCGTAGTTGCGCTCACCCGACAACCCCTTGACTAGAACGACGGCAAGCGTACCTGGTCCAACGTCTTGGCACCGGCTACCAGGGGGCCCACGGGAGGCGTCCCCTCCAGCGACTCTTTCAGCTCCCGCAGCTCCTTCGCCTCCGTAGTCTCTGCGTCCTCTGAACAACAACAACAACAACGGCAGTAGCGGCAATAGCACCATCAACGACAGTCGGACCAAGACGGTGACGCGAACGTTCGTAAGAGCACGGGGCATCAGATGGCCAAGAAAGCGACACAGCACGTGGCACGAAGGCGTCGGAAAAGATGCCCATGACTCGCAGCCATAAAGTGAGAATGACGATTTACATTGAATGAAGCACGACCCAAACGGCAGAAGCAGTAACAACACACACATTCACCACAGATGACTTATGGTTGCAGCGTGGTTCATCAACATGTCAAAGGCCAGAAACGAGAGCGTTGAAGCAGCAAAGCAAACCTGCTGTGTGCACCGAATGCCGTGTAGGTCACGGGGTGAGCACAAAACACAGCATCGACACCGACTCAGACACCGCTTTCTTTCGTGTCCCAATGTCCAAGGAGGGGAAGGAGAGACGAGTCAAAACCCCAAGAAATCCGTCGAAGGGCAGGGACACGAACGGGCCACAGCCGGAAGAGGCTTTCCATGGAAGGGCAGAGACAAAAAAACGGGTGAAAATCTCAAGACAATTCCAAACGACGGCCGCAGAGACAGAGAAACGGGGTCAAAATTGCAAGAGGAATTTTTCCGTCGAACCGCGGGTACAACCCCCCCCCCGGCGCTTTCAACGTCCGCGCGGGTACGAAAAACCTGGCGTTCTCACCATCGACGGGAGGAAGAGGCACGATGTCTCTCGCGTGGGACGAGAGGGGGAGCACGTTAAGCTCGTCGTCGCACACGAGGCAGCTCTTGCAGTCGCCCAGGGTGAGCATGAAGCGCTCGTTGAACCGGCCGACCACGTCTCCGGAGCTCTCTGTGCGAAATCTAGTACCAGGCAGACAAAGGAGAGGGTCACCCGCGTGGCGAAAAGCCACCAACACGAGGAGGGCGGGGGTACTCATGTTTTTGCATGTCCTAGTCGTTACACCATTGGAGAATCGTCCTCAAGAGGACGGAGCATTGCTCCCACAGGACTGACCGATTGCCGATGGCAATCGTTCCTTCCTGGCGGCGTCAAATACGCGTGGAAAGAGACACGCACGGCGGGGGGGAATGCACCTACATACCTGTCCCTTCAAAGAGACCGTAACAGTCGAACCGGCGTGGACAAAGCATGAGGCGGTGTCGCAATAAATACACTCGCCTGTCCTCTTGCTGCAAACCCAGCCTACCACAAGCCAGCTTGCTGTTGCTTTCTTCACATTGAAAACCGTTCCGGTCTCCGCTCAGTCCCTTCTAATGTCCGTACTGGTCCAACTGACGCGGGCGCCTTCCGTTGTCACAGGCCAACTACCAAAAGGGGTACAGCTACTCCATGTTAATGGCCGCCTACCGCCATGTCACGACGTTCGATACGTCCAAGCTAAAGCACGACAAAACACCCCCCTCTTTTTGGGCCGACTCTGAAACCCCAAACGACTCCTCGCCTCCACAGGAGCCAGCGCATAAGATCATGCTTGCTTAGTCCGAGCGAGGTGTCCCAAAGACCTCCTTCCTTTCCAGAAACCCACATGCGTTCCCCATCGCGCACCCCGTCCCAACCTGTCCAGGACATGCTGCTCTGGGACAAACTGGGTCGTTGGGGCGTGAGCAAAAAAAGCTCTCTTCGGCAGTCCTTACCTGGAGTGCACGTCCATGGACATGGCGTAGAGCTGCTTGAGGCTGGTGACGGTCTTGAGCAGCAGGATCACGAGGCCGCCCCCTTCCACCGTCTCGATCGTCCTTGCCAGCAGGTTGGGCGTCAACGCCTGAACATACAGCAGCAGCAGCAGCAGCAGCAGCAGCAAAACAACAACAACAACGCCGAAAAAAATCGCCAGGGACGAGGTCTCGATACACCTTGCCAGCAGGTTGGGCGTCAAAAAACAAAACAAAACAGCATTAGTAGCAGCAACAACAACAACAACAACAACCCGGAGCGGACGGAACACCGCCGATTGAATCGTCAGGGACTAAGTCTCGACGGTCCTAACCAGCACGTTGGGTGCCACCGACCACGACTCAGGCAACTAGAAAAAAACATGCACAAGAAGAAATTGTCAAATTGTTTCCCGTCTCCCGATTCCATGCAATAGAGTTGCAGGATAAACCACCGCTACCATCACCATCACCACGCGCGACACTGCACTATCGTTCCGAAGACCCAAGGCACCGCAAAACGCCACCAGGTGCTGCCAGCGGTTGGTTTTCACACGATTGCGGCAAGGGCCCATCACAGCCGAAAGCCAAAGCAGCGCAAGAAAGAAGAACAGCAACTCAGGTACAGCAACAGCATCCCAGGTACAGCAAACGCATCGCAGGTGCGGCAACAGCATCCCAGGTACAGCAACAGCATCCCAGGAACAGCAACAGCATCTCAGGTACAGCAACAGCACCCCAGGTACAGTAACAGGATCCCAGGTACAGCAACAGCATCCCAGGTACAGCAACAACCTCGGGTATAGCGACGACACACACTGGCCACGATACACACACACGCGCAAAACGCGTACGTGGAGCAACCAACACCCAACAGGCTTACTGCTCAGTACTGCACCTCGAAGTCCTGCAGGACCAAGACACCGAACGTCTGTCCCAGCACCCTTTCCGTGTCCTTGTAGTAGCACCACCTTCCCAGAGACACAGTTCGACCACCGGACAAATAAAAGAAAAGTCATGCGGGGCAAACCGATGACATCAACGGTTTTGATGCAAACAGAAAGAAATCCTTCCAGTAAAACAAACCTAAAGCGAAAAAAGGTACGCACGTCACCACACACAAATGTACGAGAGAGATGTATATAGCGACCGCGAAAACTCGACAGCGTCATCGTTGAAAAATACTGCAAAGAGATACATGGATATAACCACCGACCTGGCTTGTTCCAGATGATGGTGAACCAGAGGGTCCGGAGGGGAGCAGCCTTACCATATATCTATCGCATCTTGAACGCTTCTCAAGACGCTCAAATAGGCAACGGGCAGGCTAGGCGTACACCAAGGAGAAGCCCGGCCGCATCATACGTGACAAACCGACAGCTTTGGTAGATTGAGAAGAAGGCAAACAACAACAACAACCCCTGTTCATAAAACAAACAAAAAAAACAGTTACAAATATATACGGTACAAGTGACGCGCAGGGGTCAGCCAGTGACGGACGGACCTGATGTTGGTGGAGTTGACGAAGAGCTCGAAGGGGTCCTCGGACGCTCCCCCGGCGGACGCGAGTCCGGACTTCTTCTGCCGCTTCAGCTGCCGCATCCTCTTCTTGCGGTGCGTCGAGAACCCGAGCTGACGCAGGGGACGCAACCAAATCGCACACACAAGAACACGCATGCCGCCCCGTGGTTGGGCGCGCGGGAGGGGGGAGGGTGACTTGGGGTAAATGCAGAGAAGAGGGAGGAGGGAACAGCGCGGAGAGGGGGTATGCCCGACCAAATCATGCACTCGCGGGGGGGGGGGGGGGGGGGGCTTGGTAAAATTTGGCAAAAAAAAAAAAACTTGGCGGAGGGGGCCACAAAAACCCTGGGGACCACAAGGTTACATAATTTTTTCAAAAAAAAAGGGGGGGAAAGGGGGGGGGGGGGCCAG
>FN649740.1:3444935-3472973 GCA_000310025.1 Ectocarpus siliculosus | reverse complement strand
GGGGAGGATTTGAAAGGTGTTTAAGTTTTATTAGTGGGGGGGGGGGGGGGGGGCTTGGTAGACGTTGGCAAACGAAAGACAACTTGGCTGAGGGGCACACAGAACGCATGCGGACCACGAGGCTACATAACTGTCAAGAGAAGAGGTGGGGAGAGGGGAGGGGTGGCGCAGGCAGACAGCATCGGAGCGGTGGTCCCTGGGCGGGCAGAATACTGACAAAAGGGTTGCTGCGGTGCAGGCCACCAAGGCACGACACGCCACAAAAAGACGTGCGATTTGTATCCCCTACCTCTTTCTTGTAGCACCAGAGGACGCTGGGCCGGCTTGCCACCCTCGCCTTGGAGAGAATGTAGTGGAGGTTCACCACCTGAAGGGTAATACGTGCACCAAAGAGAGGTAACCGCAGTCACCGGGGACAAGGGATGAAGTTAGCAACACGACGCCGAAGATGATAGCACTGGCCCCGTCGCCGTGATACACGAAAAATGTAAAAAAAAAAAATAGACATACATGTACGCATCAGGGGTACTGCAGCCCTGGTGCCCATCTCTCGTGCCCGCCTGCCGCCGTCCTGCTGCACGGCTGTACGAGAGCTGGCTAATTAAACAATCTGAACTACAACGAGCTACCCTAAAGGGAGCGGTGAGATTCCTGTGAAACGAAAGGATCGGCGGCTGAGGCTGCAAGGGGGGCGGGAGAAGAATACAACAAACACCGACGGCAAAGTGTTTTTGTGATGGTGCGATATTGGGGCCAAGGGCACAGCATGGCAAAGGGTTTGCGGGATGGTATTATGTCGGCGGCAAGCGCACAGCACCCGCACGAGACGGCACGGGTGAGCAACTGGCCGAGTTTCAACGTGGAAATCATGGCGATACGTAGACAACAAGGCCGGTGTCTTCAAGGAGGAGTGCGGGATGCGTCATGCTCGGCGGTTGATACCAAAACACGCAGAGTACAACGAGATATTGACAGGCGGCTGCGTGAGGTACGGGTACAGATGTGGGGGCCCCGGTTTAGCAATCCCCTGCTTAACAACACGCCCCGAATACATAGCGACCGCTGCGTGGCACTACTGCACCTCGATCTAATGCCGCTATGTAACATTGTACCACTATTGGTAACCGCTTCCCACTTGGCATAGATCGACGCCGCGCAAGCTCGCTGTTGAACTGCGCCATCGTCCTTCGATTGTCCCCTCCTGGTCCTCCCGTCTACAGCGCCCACACTAGAACTTTGGCGCTCCTCTCCGCGTACCCCGGCACCCCGCATAGTCGAGGGGCAAGGGTGGGAGAGGAGACAGCCAGGGCGTGTTCTTCGCAAGTTACTTGTAAACAGGGGTACATATGCATATATACGGCCACGACACGACGTGCCTGAGAGTTCTGCTTCAATGCCACTGCTGTCACGGTCGGAGGAGTGATCGTGCCTGGAGCATGGGCTGTCGTACAGCAGGATGACGAGGAGGACTGGTACTAGTAGTAGACACCTTGAACGCGCATGTTGCATTGGTCTGGCGGCGTGCTGTATGTAGGTCGACACTGCTGCTGTGCGGCTGTAGGCGTCACGTTGGGGTCGAATATCCGATAGCCACGTTGACGACGATTGCACAAAGAGCTACTCTCCTACCAGCCTAACGGCATGACACCGCGTGGACCGGTGGAGCTACAGAGAGCCCCCATGCTGTCAGGCAGCCACGAAGTCTGCGACGGGATACAAGTAGGTCACGAGGCATCCAGTGGGACAGTCCCCCACAACTCCACAGCAGCAGAGCACAACAGGACTAAGAAAAACCCATCTAGGTCGAAACCGCTGGTTGTGTAGCACATGACACAGCAGCAGTCGACAGTAGCATGTGTGTGTGTGTGTGGTCGGCTTAGGGATTGGTGCGTCTGCTGTGCCGCGTGCGGTGGGTGGCTTGCCTGATCCTTTCCATGGTCACCAACGAGCACAAACGTGCTTCGGTGGTTGCTCTTCACCCCGTTCTCGATCAAGCTCCGGACGCGGGCATCCACCTTCTTTCGAACCATCGCCACACCAAGCCCCAAAGCTCTCCTAAGCGTCCACAACACACGTAGCGCCAGTACCCAGTACTGCTGCGCAGGCAGGCCACGACTCCACACTCTCATCGCGCCGCTCTCGTCCCCGAAAGCTGACAGTCCCGCCGGTCCAATTGTCTCGCCGCAGAGGAAATCTGCGGGCCTTCCTCCCGAGAACCGGAGAACCTGTATTATTTGTAGTAAGTCGTACGCCTTTGCTTCCCCCACCACCTGGATCTTGCCCTACATGACTCGAATTGACACACAAGCACCGCGGTAGGAGTGCATTTTTGATGCACACACAACACAAGGCAGTGGGCAGCGGCTGAGGGGGGACGCAAGCAAAAAAACCCCTCCGCACACACCAGCCCAAACCTGCTGAACAAGACACGGCCACCGAACCCGGTCTTCTCTCTCTTTCTGGCAGTCGTGACGTGGATCCAGGCGGCTCCATGAATTTCGATCTCCTCTGTTGTAGATTGTGTTGAGACACATAATGTACCACGAAAGGAAGGGCGCGGATGTGATCATGATTTTGTAGTCACTCATCAGAGATCGGATACATGCAGCCAGGCATCATGCTCTGATCACATGCTGCTGCACACACGGGTTGATTTATTTATGTCCAGTAGATCTGTTGTTCTCGCGTATTCTTTTCTGGTAAATAACCCAGGATCCACGGATAGATTTCTTGAAAATCTGTATGCTTATAGGTTGGTATTAGTTGCCGGAATAAACCCTGTATTGCTGTGCCCCATGCTTGTCATTCGTCATCTCATCACCATTACCACCACACCCAACCAAGCGAGGGAAGCGAGCAAACTAACCTAAAGTGAGTTCAATAGGGTCTGAGAAAGAGAGTAATCTGCGCCTGTAGTCGTGTGAGTCCCCACGCTCTGCCTCAAGCCATTTCACAACGGCGTGCGACTTTATCTGCTGAGTGTGTGCTCCGTAATATGTACAACAACGGCCTACAAAGTTTTGTTTTATAGGTACAGATATTGTTCTTGAGATGATAGATATACTTGTAGCAATGCCAAGTGGTTGTAGGATTGTGTGGTACGTGGAATGTATTTCCAGGGTGTGCAAGGTACCCCTGTTGTATACTGCGTCGCCCCCTCATGGTGGTGCGTGCACGCGTGCGTGCAGTCCATGTCTGTCCATGTGTCCATGTGTCCATGTTCGTTCATGTGTTCATGTGAGTACATGTTTTTCATGTGAAGAAGAAGTCTATACAACAAGCCCAGCACATCTTTCCTCCTTGGCGCGAGTTCGCCGAGTTGCCGACACCCTATGCAACACACGTCTTGCGACAAGCTACCCCCAGTTCGGATCATCCTAACACGCTAGCGTGTGATATCACACGGGATCCCGAGGTGAGGTTAGCTTAAAAGGGTTCGGCTAGAGAAGTAGATCATGGAAGCCCTCGACCTCAGCAGCTTAACTGAAGAGGACCGCCAAGCATTATCGGCGCACATCAAAGAGGAAGTGGAGAGAGGAGTACAAGAAAAAATCAAGTTTACCGAAGAGAAGCGTCCCGCATCAGAGAGCGTGGACAAGCCCCCCGATGGAGGCGATCCCCGGCATGCTCGGCCGGCTGGAACAGCGTTAGACCCGCAACCTGAAGACCAGCCACGATCGTTGGAGGACCGTCTCGTTGAGTCCTTCGCGCGGGCAATGCGGAGGACCAACACCCCGGGGGAAGAAACCAGGGAAGTCTTACCCCCTAAGGACACCATCCGTGTCAGTCCTGTATGTAATACATGTAGCCCCATTTACGGGTGTGTTTGATTCTAGTGGCGATGTCCAGGTTGGAGTACAGGTTTTTGAGAGCCAATTTCGAATGTTGTTGTAACACTGGAGATGCCGAGCAGCAACACCATCAGCATGCGCCTACTAAGGTCGTAGATCCGCTCAGGCACGTGATGATCTGCTCACCGTTTTACGTCTGAAGTGGTTTTGGTATATGCTTGCATGCTTGTCTTCGTCGATTTCGTTTGGGTGTGCTCCGATAAACCTACAGCACACCTTGTTGAGTTCTGCATACATACGCGTCATCATCATGCACATGTTTTTCCTGAAAGGTACAGCAGTAGACCCCATCAAAGGGCGTTCTATTCTTGATAAGGTTGCCAGTGATCCACACAAAACTGCGAGGTTAAATGGATATTGATTCACGTAAGGTTGCCAGTCACCTACACAAAACTGCGAGGTTAAATTGATATTGCGTCACGTAAGGTTGCCAGTCACCCACACAAAACTGCGAGGTTAAATGGTTATTGCGTCACGTAAGGTTGCCAGTCACCCACACAAAACTGCGAGGTTGTATGGCTACTACGCCACGTAAGGTTGCCAGTCACCCACAGAAACTGAAAGATTAGATGAGATTATCAGCGAATCCTAACCAAGCTGCTGCATATACCTTCTTGAGTGCTTTGAAGTTGATGGGAATATTTTGTCCCGTATGTGTTAAAATACAGAGATTGATCTCCGACTCATTATTTTTGCGTTCACGTCGATAACGGGAATGCGAAGACGTCATGAATCTTTGTACCCTCTACCGACAATGAGTTGCGTGTTACGAACAGGAGTCTGTTGCATGTCTAGCGGTAGGAGTTGTAGGGGGATACACTTGGAAATTTGGTCAGGGGTCTGTGTAACCGACAGGAATACATGGAAATGATCTCCATTTCGTACCAGAACACTGTATGCACGAAAGCAGCGCAGTGGTTGCACACCAGTAAGAAGAAGATGTGTTGGGTTGTTGATCAGAAACACAGCTGTGTAAGCTCTAACATGGATCCAACATTGTTGTTTGCGTGACCGAGGAATAATTAACCTTGTCAGACAAATCGCAAGAATCGTTGTGTCACTTTTACGAAAGAGGAGTAATTAACCTCAGTCGTAGATTGGCGTTCGATTTGATAGGTAACCATGATGTCGTACAGAATGCGAAAGACAACGATCACTGCTGCGCAGAACAGGGGGCGTATTGCAAGGTATTCTCCCCAGCAGTGCCACGTGCTAAATTGACGCTTTGGGTGACTGATTTTGCCTGTGCCTTTCCCTTTCGGATGCGCAATCTCCCCTGCACTGCCGAGTCAATCCCCCCGGAGAGACAGCTGCACCCACCCCACCCAGGCGGATACGTGGCACCTGATGAAGCCTGAGCCGCGGCCATGCCAGCAGAAAAGGGTGGCCGCGGCAGAGGCGAGGGTGGCTACCGCGGGGAAGAAGCAGTGGCAGGAGGGATGGATGAAAGCGCTGGGGTTGATGGGCCGGAAAAAAGTACTTCATGTGACAAATGGTGTGACTTTCCTTATTTGGTGTTCTCATTGTTTTGGCTTTGGTTTGTGTTGCTTCGGCTTTGTGTTTGGTCTTTTTGAGTACGAAGTCAGCGCTGACTGAGTAGTCTAATGGGTAAGCCTTTCTAACGAGGTCGAGCCTGAACGAGTAGGATTTTATTTTCGGGGTTTTCACAGGATGTTTGGTTGTGAACAGCGATCACAACCTTAGGGAGCAGGTGGTAGAGGAGATTTTATTCTTGGGAAATTGGGATGCAGGGACTTTGAAGATCTCGCAGCAGACGTACGCTGAAGAGTTGGGGATGGAGTTTGGGGTAGAGTACGGGAAGGAAATTCCTCTTCCTGTAGGGTTGAAGCTTTCAGAGTTTGACCAAGATGAAGAAGTGGTATCAAGGCCTTTTCGTGAGCTGATAGGATCATTGATGTGGCTGGCAACGCAAACGAGGCCAGATATCGCGAACGCAGTGAGAGCGGTAGCACGTTACTGTGCTTCTCCCAAAGAGATTCATTGGAGAGCAGGTCTTGGTATTTTGGGGTATGTGGTAAGGACTAGTGACTTGGGTATTTCATTCAGGAGGGGTAGTGTAGCAGGGTTGAGCATGGAGGTGTTCGCAGACGCAGACTATGCAAGTTAGGCTGCCGATAGGAGGTCTGTGTCAGGAGGGTTGGTGATGTGTGGGGGGGGGATGTATTTCTTGGTTTTCAAGGACGCAGAAGTACGTTACGTTAAGCACGACAGAGGCGGAGTATGTCTCCCTTGCGGATGTGATGAAGGAAGTGTTGTTTCTGAGGCAAGTATGGCGTTTCATGTTGCCGATATGCCGTGTATTCCGGTGTTCGAGGATAACCACGGGGCTATTCAGTTGGCGCAGAACCCGATTAGCAACAACAGTAACTCGAAGCACATCGACGTAAGGCACCACTTTATCAGGGATTTGGTATGCAGGAAGGAGATTTCGATTTTTCACGTGGAATCGGCGTATCAACATGCTGACTTCCTCACGAAGGCACTTAACGTGGGAAATTTCGAGTTTCATCGTAACTTCGTAATGAGTATGGATTAATATTTTGATGTTTGGGTTTATTTTGTGTGTGATCAAACAACAACTAGGGCGGCAACATTTTGCATTTTTGCCTATGGATTTTCTCAATGGATGGTGTTCTAGGCTGGGGGGCAATTAGTTCACTGAAGTTCGAAGAAGTATATCTGATATGACCGGGGATGGGAATTGATGTCTAGCCAGTGAGGCTATTGTTCTGGAGTTGAGTTGACTTTCTGAGTTTATTTTCTTGTGTTTTGGAGTTCTTGAGGATCGAAAAAGACATGGCATGGTCACAAGCAGGGGGGCTGATAGATATACTTGTAGCAATGCCAAGTGGTTGTAGGATTGTGTGGTACGTGGAATGTATTTCCAGGGTGTGCAAGGTACCCCTGTTGTATACTGCGTCGCCCCCTCATGGTGGTGCGTGCACGCGTGCGTGCAGTCCATGTCTGTCCATGTGTCCATGTGTCCATGTTCGTTCATGTGTTCATGTGAGTACATGTTTTTCATGTGAAGAAGAAGTCTATACAACAAGCCCAGCACATCTTTCCTCCTTGGCGCGAGTTCGCCGAGTTGCCGACACCCTATGCAACACACGTCTTGCGACAAGCTACCCCCAGTTCGGATCATCCTAACATGAGAGGTCTCCGTTCTTCTTGGATTTTCTCAAGTCCATGGAATACTTCTGTGGTCTGCTTGTCCTGGTCCCTGCTGTATAAATCTATCGGCTCGCTCACTCCAAGGAAACTCCGTGTCGAACAACTCGTAGAGTCGCTCACTGTAGCGTTAAGCACTCTGCGTCCAGTCGCGGTGCTCAGTCTGGTGTTTTGACCCAGTTCGATAGCCACATTGATTCAGACGATCCTACTGCTGTGCCCGGGCAATAAGCGCCTGCTGCTGCTCAACTGCTGTAGACTACAAGTGGAGTTCCTGCGTCCTCCACCAGCTTCTTGACCCTCTCCTTCCTCCCCACTCCCTTCTTCACGCAAGCGCTTGAAGCTATCCAATCTTCACACGTTCCATGCACGCACGGTATTCTTCGCCCTCTCTGCACCTGCCACGACGGATATTTTTTTGTCTACAAGTATCCAAATCGGAAAGTCCGCTTCCGCTCGGGGGCGGGCAATCTTCGGGTCTGTTCAACAGTTGTACACAATAGCAACTGCATAGGGGCACCGCGCCACAGAGATTAGAAGCCCCCTCCACCGCATATATTCATAGCCACCCAGGCGGTATTGCCGGATTCTACAATACTGTGGTACTTGCCCTTTAACGTTGTCATCGCCGCGAGAAAGGGTGCATCCTTCCCGTCCCTTGTTGATTTTCTTTCACCCACGAAAAATTGATCGCATTCCTCCGAAACTATTGGCAGGAGGAAACCCTCCATAGAGAGAGTCGAGCTCATAAACCTCTTACCTAGACTACAGCTTCAGATACATGTAGGTTGGCGAAGTCTAACACTAACAGTAGCTACGGTAGATATTGCTGTGTGATTGAGAGGAACCACACATCCATTTGTGGTTAGGCAAAAGGAGCTGCGACGTTGGGTATGTACGTTTTCGGACAAAATGAACATTCTGTTTTGGTATTTAGAGGTAGGCATGTGCATGGTTATTTGGCGTTATCACATGCTATGACGTGATACCAGGCAAGGTTTCGGGCTTTATGCCGAGGCATGTGCCCTCGTGCGATGGGGTTTGGTCGTTTGCCATGATAGGGATCTAGATATATATGTGCGTTGGCTTGGTCTAGACAACGGCAAAGCATACATAATCCAAGAGAACAAAGAAGCAACACCAACCTGTGTCTATCTGTGGTCGGACAAGAGAGTTCACACTGGAGAAATGTGATTGATTGTAAAGGAAGGGGTCGAATCTCATTGCCATCCGCGCAAACTGTGAATGTATGTCGCTGATATGCATTTCAGCGTGGAAAAGAATTACAGATGGTGGGCAGACTACTGCTGTAAGGGGCTACATTGCTACTGTTTACTGCGTCCGTCATGTATGCATAGATCCGTATCATCAAATTCAGCCCGATGTTGTTGTTGGTATGTCGTCCCCTCTGTTCTGGGCGTCGGATCGCACTTTTAAGGCCGCACAGGACGCCTACTTGCGGTGTTCTTGTATATCAAAGTTGTTGCCGATGCAGTAACATTGAAAGAATAGCAGGATTCGCTTCAAGGATGGCGAACAAGTGACAATAGATATCCTAGACCATGCCGTCAATTCCTCCTCCGACGACAGGTACCAAGCATGCGGGTGTCTGGAGGGCTGCTGGCGACATTGGTGACCGTCACGAGTGCCTCGTCGAGGCTGGACGTGATCGATTTGCCAACGGGATTCTCTCCGGAAGGCATCACCAGCGGCGGAGGATGGACTGCCTTCGTGGGCTCCTTGGTTGGTGAGTGTCGCGTTGTTGTTGTTGTACTTGCCGCGCTTATTTCCTTTCCGATCGGCTTCTTCTCTTGTTCGACCACATGCGGTCTAGAAACAGCAAAATCTACTGAAGGTAGTCTACACCCGGGAAGAATGCGGCCATGGAGTTTTTCCGATTAGCCGTGGAATCCCAGTCGCCAAATTCTCTGTTTAGTCGAGAACGACAACTGGACATTTTCACACATCCGCCGAACGAATGATTGATTTTCGTTCGCTTGGTCTTGTCCGCCATTGTAGTTAAATTGGACTGGGACGGGCCAATTTTTCCCGAAGATTTCTTGTGCCCTCAAACTTCCATCACGCATGTATGCAGACTTGAGGAAAAACGTAAACTTTTCATAACGGCGCTTCCGTTCATGCTCCAGATGGAAACATCTGGAAGGGCGACCTCAAGACCGGCGAGGGCGAAGTGATGGAGCTTGATGCCCCGGGCCCCGCCGCAGGCCTGAGTCACGACCGCCGATCCGGCTACCTCTTCGTCGCTGGGGCATTCAGCGGTGCGCACCAACACACCTGACTTGCACGAGTCACAGGTGGACTAGATCTGGTAGTCGAACGGTTTGTTGTTCGGTTGATCGATTGACGATGATCGGTGATCTGCGTCTTGTTGGGCCTTATTCATGGACTCATGGGTCCATGGCATCTGTACTTTTCAAACGATTAAAGCACCTTTTAGCGAGGGTTCAGAGAACGAAGTTCTTCGCGGCATTCCTCGTACGCGTGAGCCCTGAGGTGTAGACACGGATGTTCAAATCAAGTGAGACGATTCACGCAGCATGCACGCACACACGTACACACAGGCGTGAATCGATACGGTACGATCAGCAGTACGTGGGATTGATGCAGCCGTTCGATTTTTTGTTGTTGACGCGACGGCATGAAAAACAGGAAGGAATCCAGTTGTGAAAGTCAAGAAGGCGGCTCGGCATCACTTCTTTGCCTGTAGCCTGTTTGCGCTTTATTTTGAGATGTCCTCATCGGGTTGAGGCGTTCGCAGACACTATGCTGCTTGGCGATTTTGGTGCAATAACATCTCTAGCTTCTTGGGCTGATTCGGTCGCTGTTTCTTGACAGCCCGGAAACTAAACGTTCGAACGGCAGAGCCTGTGTAGGAACACGGGATTCTTTGAAACAAGCTCAAGTTACACGGAAATCATGAGAGTTGCACGAACGTTCACGTTTTCTATAGCCCACCCCACTGGTTCCGACATCGAATGCCCACCGAAGGTGAGCAGAATGTTCCAATCTACAATATTTCGAAAATACGTCACCTAACACGGTCTTTCCCTTATCGTTCTTCCGAATCTCGTGGTCCTGCCACGGTTAACTTGCATATAAGGCACGGGACGCGTGTACGATGAGGACTTCGCTTTGGTTGCCGATCTGGACTTTGGTGACGTGGGCACGTCGATCATAAATGACGTTGTCGTCACGAAGGGCGCCGCGTTCTACACGGACTCGTTCCAACCGCACATCTACAAGGTGCGGGAATTGGATCTGCGAATCATTCTTCGTCCGAGACAATTCAGAGATTCACAAGCGGTCGCCGGCAGTTGTGTCGCTAACGTCTGGTGTTCCTACTATTCGAGCGCGTAGAAAATCCATCGTTCCCACTGTACGAGGAGTAAATCTCAACAGGAAACCTTCTGATGATGCGATGTGGGCTGTGTTGTGAATATAGTTCATAACAAACACAGTTTTTGTTTCATTTTCGGTTATTGTGGTAGAGTATTGGGTTGCGAGTACATCGTTCACGATTCCGCCATGTCCTTCGTGAGCGTGGGTTTAGAGGTAGGCCCCAGTTGTTCTCCGACTTCCCCATCTGCTTATGGTGCTGGCCTCCACCAAGCAACGTAGGGGTGTCTGCATCACCTGCTCACATCATGGTGGTCTAAGTTGTTCCGCGACTCTTCGATCGATCAAGACCGACCCCGTACGTTCCTGGGCGTAGGGGTTGTGCACCAAACCATAAATCCCTGGCGATGATGGTGACCACACCCCAGTCTTTTGAAGCCCTCCTGATGGTTCAAAATTGTTTCATTTACATACACAAGCTATCTTTCGACGTGGTTTGCGACTCAGAGCACGCTGGGGCTCCATCCATCCTATTGTCTGCTTTGCCTGTTTTCTGCATTAGTTTCATCATCTTGTCTCGCCTCTCGTCTTTTCATGGGAACTGCGTGGGGACGTTCGCGTTTATTTTTATGGCTCGGTCCCTGTTCCTGCTAGAGTTGCCTGTTTCCTGCTTCATGTGCCTTCTTGGGGCCAGGTGACCGCGCGGTTTGTCTACAACTGATGCGGCCAGCGGCGGTCTCTCATGGTACTTCAGTAGGGTCGCTACATGTAAAAGACAACCGAATGAATTACCGGTTCGTTCACACAGGTGAACCTCGACAGGGAGACCGGCGCGTTGGTGGATGGGTCATCCTTTGAGACTCTCGTTCTTGGCGACAACTTTCCCTTCGTGGAAGAAGCGATCAATCTAAACGGCATCGAGGTGAGCAAAACGTTTGAAGTGATCTTGCGCTACACATCCGATCCGGCACGACATTTGCCGATCTCACGTGCAGTTGACGCGCGACACAATCTACGCATGCGAAGGTTTGGTCTCTTCACGCTTTGGCACTGCCTTACCCCGCCAAACCACGAGCAAAAATCACGTACACCGTGGTTTCTTCGAGATTCATTGTCATTCTTTCGCCCAGCCACAGGGCAAATTAATTGCAGGTGTACCGCGGAGAGAAGCACGCATGCTCGATTATCATCTTCTAAGGGTCGCCTCATCATCACCCTCGAAACCTTGCACTGCCTCCGACTTATGAGTGCATCGTTGCCGATGGATTTAGGAAGGAAAACACCGGAGACGTGAGGGCACAGCAGTAGCTACATAGTACGATAGCTCCCCGTTTTAGTTGTAGTGGAACCTAACTACTGTAATATGGTCGTGCTTAGAGCTATTATTTTGGTGGAAGGTCTGGGTACATTGGGAATCCTAACAAACATGTGGCGATGTGCCCCATGACGAGAATCATTTCCAAAATATGGTGTCTATGGCCGGCACGCGAATATTCATTAACAGAGAGGGAGGTTTTATGTAAGAGAAGCGACCCACTGTAGGCGTTTCTAGTGCTGACGGGGGTGGAGACAAGGGCCTCTTTTCCGCCACACCTCCTCGAAGTGTGCGACATGACACGGGCAGTTACACCGACAATTCGTGTGATCCCAACCATCCAATAAACATTAGCAGGGTACGCCATCCTTGTCAAGATGCCATATTCCGGGGGGGGCACACATGAATCTGATTATGGAATGTCCTTCAAGCCTTCCCCGTTCTTTCGTGCACAACGGTGTCTCAGGTCACAGACGACGGCAGTGCTCTGATCGTTGTCAACAGTGAATCCCAGCAGGTTTACGCCGTTGACCCGGACACCGGCGACGCAACTGTGATCGACCTCGGCGGCGACGTCCTTGGGCCGCGCGGCGATGGGTTGGTACGGGGATATTTTTTTTTTGGCTTTTGATGTGTCTGGATTATGTGGCCATGAGAGCAAATCATGCTGAACGTCCAAGCAGGCGCCCACCGCATGTACCATAGGTTAACGCGGTGAGCCCCACGGAAGTTGTTCGGGTTGGTGCTCTGTCTCGCTTCGCCCAGTTGATGCACCTGTTTGCTCGCGACTGATTGATTAAGGTGCTGCGCAAGAACACACTCTGGGTCTCCGACAACGTTCTCGAGCAGATATATGAGGTAAGCTTTCGAGATGCCGAGATATTTGCCTAGTACTTCCACGTGGGGTTTAATGGCAACACTCAAGTATTCGTGGTGTCGCGTAGACGCATATAGACTCCAGACATAAGTTGACTAAAATCCTTGACCCTAATCGCGAGAGGGCGATTTCGTACCGCGAACAATACACTTCACACAACAGAGGCTTCTTTCTACGAATCATTCCGCCAAGCTCGTTTCGCACTTGGAGATGATTTGACCAACTCCCGCCCTTGGACGACCTTGACAGTATAACCCGGCGTTGTCCGCAACTTTTCGAAACTCAATGGCTTGCATTCAATCCCCTCTCGGTCATGAGATTGCTACTGTTGTTGTTGTTGTTGTCGTTGTTATATTGCACCGAAGTGCCGGTTGGAGCACCGAAGTGCCGGTTGGAATATCTCGGTTTCGCCCTAGTTCCCTCAGATGTTGTTGCTCGTTCGTGTTGGCGTCGAAGCGTCTAACGCACGGGAGCAGGTGACGTGGAAAAAGGGCGGAAACAAACATCGATGTTACACGTGTGCGGGGGCTAGTTGAGGGCGTGAGTGTGATCGTTGAAGGGGCATGACAGTTGAACTCAAGGAAGGTAGAGTTACTTTCATTTAGCTCCTCTAAATATCTTCTGCGGCTGACGGTCAAGGAGCATTACCTAGGCATACCCACGACGATTCCAGATGCCTTCGTCAATCAAGATGCAGGTTCGGGTGACATTTCCCACAAACCCAATTCAGACAAAGGATCTTCGATCCGTGTGGATATATCTTGTTGTGGCAGATTTTCTTTGGAATATCCAACCGAAAATGCCTCCCCCGACGTTTCAATAAGGCAACACTACGCTAACTGTGTAAGCTCAACCGATCCATAAACCGATTCCCTCCCCTTCCCTCGTCGTTGCCTCGTCTTTGCCTCGTTGTTGGTTCCCCGTGGGGGGGGCGTGTCTAAACAGGTGTCCCTTTCGGCTGACCTGTCTTGCGGATCGGTGGCGACCCGCACGCTATCGAACCCCCTCTTCGACCGTCAGACCACGGCCATGCGCAAGGGAAACTCTCTGTATGCCGTGAACGCCAAGCTCGACGTGGCCGAAGAGGACATAGCCACCACGGCGTACGAGATTGTCCGTGTCGACCGAGACGGCGGAGAGCTGGCGTGCGACGAATGATTGATGGTATTTCACCTTCCTTTCAGCCTCGAACAAGAAATGGTGGTCTTATGTGTTTTTGTGTTGCGTTCTCAGCAAAGCTTCTGGTGAAGATAGGTGGGAAGCATTGTATTGCCGTTGTCCCTAACGTGCTTACCCGAGATGTGTGTGTCAATATTTCGGTGAAGCGGATGTAGCTCTACAATAAAGTCGACGACGAAATATTCAAGAAGGGACCAATGGACGGAAAAAATAGCATCGATGGCTGGATAGCCAAGAAGTTGTACACCTCTTTAGCACTTTTGGCAACGAAACCATCGATGTGTTGCCTTGCCCGTCATTATTGCCTTCAAGCAATCTGGGGTCCTTCCATGTTCCACAGCGAATGTTGCCATGTGCATATGTTGGTTCGTTCTTGGTGTCAGGAAGGCTCTTCCCTCGCGCTTGACTTCACTTGAGATTCAAGTAGCTGAGAGGCTTGACTTTATACTGCATAAGTTCACACCTATAGTGGGCGGTGTTTGAGGTTACGGTTGCCAACGTAGTAGGTCGTGAGGTGGTCCAGGTGTCGATGCTGTTGTAATATTTATCCGTCTTGATTCCACTACCGGGCGATCTACGACAAGGTCGATTTTTTCCAGCCAACGATCTCGACTTGCCTCGAGATACTTGTATCCTTCTCTATTGAACTTTTTCATTCTACCCACACAAACTCGATGGGCGTTGAACTTCACTTTGCGGCTCGCCGTGTAGACCCTAATTTTGCGGCTGCGTATCGGCGTGTACGGTGTACTGTAGGCGGTCCAGCTCATCTTCCCTTCTCTTGTTCCACCTACTTCAGCTGTAGACCACACCGTGCCAGCATTTTATGCGGTCAGAACACTCCAACAGATGTTGCGGCATTTTGCTTACTATGAGCGAGCGCCCCAAGGTCAGCAGCCAGCAGCGGTAGGAGCGTGCGTTCGCCTCTTGTTCTCGAAGGCGGCGACGTGGAAGATACTGTACTGGGAACGGCTGTTGCTGTACAACTTGAAGTACCACTGCTGGCGGCGAAATTGTTTTGCCCCGAGAAGGAACAAACCAGGCGAAAACCAAGTACACGTGCCGATTCGTGCCGATTCGGACTGCACATACAGCGATGCGGCGATACCGCCGACATCAGCCCCCCTCACGTCCTGTACTTCTCGTTCCAGCCGTAGGGTTCTCTAAGGCTTCACCTGTTGATTGGGAGATGGTGCGGACAGTGAGATCCTCACACACCGGATTCGTCCCGCCACGACGGACGCATCCGTGTTTATGCATAGGATGCATCGTCTACACCTTTATATGTTTGTGCATTGCGATGTCGTTTGCCGTCATGCTTGGCGAGGGGATCTCGGAAGACTACGGCAACAACCATTTGGTTTCCTCGGAGCCAAGGTAGGGCTCATACCGCGTGGGTAATAAGGGGGTGGTGGCTGTGCTTGTGGAAGTGAAGAATATAATCGTTGCGTAGAATGGCGATTGACTTTTGAATGGCACATTGCTGTGGTCTTCGGTGTTCTCCAGCGGGATTTGCGTACGTGGTTGATGCAGACTTCGTGATGCAACTACAGTGTACAGTAGTGGGAGTACCTGTAACATGGGTGCTGCTGTAGAGAACGTCCGTCTGTTCGAAAATTTCCGCCCCAAGCACATAAAACTCTGGCAATCCTACGACCGACACACCTGCGATCAAAACCTCGGAATGTGTGCATCGACTCTGTGCGTTCTCCCTTATTCAATCAAGAGGGCTGCCAAACTGCGAACAAGGATCTTGGCACACTTCTCTTCCTCACGATGGAGCTGTTTGCAGTCTCCGTAACGCGGGGCTGTAGCGCTCGGCCTTGGAATCCAAATGGAATTCCAATCGCTGACGACACTGGTGTGGAACACGGGTAGCAAGAAAACAGTGTTAAACTTCACCTTCAAGCGCAAGCCGAAAACCCCCCAAGAGTTGTCGAATTGCGGAAGACGAAAAAACAGCTGACCAAACGCGGGAATGACACGTTCTGGTGCCACCACTACCTCATTTGATGCCAGGTTGGTTTGAGGTTTAAGTTCCCGGCGATTTTCACAATGTTCACAAGAGAGCAGAGCGTGTGTAATGTCTGCCAATATAGAGAAACGAGTGCTCCTTGCTGCATGTTCCGAATTTTTCATGAACATATCGCCTCTTTTTTCTTCGGAGTTCTGCACGCATCCCACCAGAACCAGCATCTCAACGTCGGGGGTACTTGTTTGAATCGCGTTGCAGCACAAACATTTGTTCCTCTTGACATGTTCCTCAAGGCATAACTCAGGTCATTAGCCGTACACCACGAGCTGCAAGCATCCATGCTGCTACATACGAGTTGGCGCACAGAGACCCTTGCCCTTCATCGGCGTGACGCTCTTGACCGGCGACATGCTTGGCACACCTCAAGCAGTAGTTCAGGTCATCATTCTTTCGTGGAAGGGTATTCCCAAGTTCCAAAACACTGTCTACTCATTGGGGTGACTGCCACTTTTCTTGGCGGCTCTTAGAAAGTTGCAATGGAGCTGAGAGTCGCATCTCAAAATGATCAATCACCAGCTTGTACCAGCCCTGCGAATAGTATCTTGTCGTTTTCAAACCTTCCGCCATCCTATTAATAGTGGGAATCATGATGTACGATCTAAAAGCGCAATTCACCAGACGCCATCTCGACCGTCGACGCTCGAGCAATACTACAACGCCCTCGACAGATTCACCGAGATGACCTAAAAGTGAAGCCCGCGCAAAAACATTTTGTGTCTCCCCCTTCGCGTGGTTCTAAGCTACGACGAAGCGGCGAGATTGGCCGGCTACTTTGACAGTGACGGGGTGTATCAAGGCGGCCTAGCACAATGGGACGACTGGTCGGAGGACTCGTATACCTGCGAAAACGTCTCGGGCAATGGGAAATATTGCCAAAGATGGGGAACGGAGAGGTAGGCATCCGTCGCACCTTGAAACAACCTTCCACATTCTGAAAAAGCGTGCCTTTTTAACCACACATTGTTGTTGGTTGTTGTTGTGGTTGTTTTCGGTATTCTTGCCTCATCGAAGCCCAATCTTGCAAGAAGAGGGGCATCGTTTAGCTTGTGTGTTCGTCAAACCACTGAAACAGAGCGGAGCAATGCCGCTTGTACCAACAGGCAGACGTTTCAAAGGTTACCTACATGCCACGGATTTCGAAACCCAGCCCGCGAAACAACTCCGACCGTCTTCACGGATATCAAATTTGCATTATCCTGCACACACTCGCGCCTCGTGAAACAGGTACTACGCAGACCCTGAAGAGCAGTTCTTGAAAGGAAACTGTACCTGTGTAAGACCCCTCGCGGATACCGTAGATTCGACCTTCGGCATCAGCATTAACGACTGGTACAGCGGCATCGACGACGGCGAAACCACGTCGTCATCCGAGGCTGCTCTAGAGGTGCGACCTGAAACGAATTTTCAATCGATCGTGCGTCGTTCGCGTTTTCTTAGAAAACATGCGTACAATCAATGAAATACTATCCTTTCGGGATAAAACCACAGTCGAAGGGGATGTGTCGGAGTATTTGCTGTCGTGACTGCGCGCACTGTGGGTGTCTATCCTGTGTTTGATGCTGAGATTGGTCTTGTATCGTCTGATGAAAGGACAAGTCGTCGTGAACTGACGACCTAGGGCACAGAAACGAGGGAGTTACTGAGCTGTCGTTATTCAACAGTTGGCAAGTCGTTGGTTGCTTTGCTGTCTGCCGCCCTGGTGTCAACACATTGAAGAGTGTTGCCTGTGGCGCTCAAATGAATTGGTACGCTGTAGGTGTTGCTTGGAGTCTTTTTGTGGTTGATTGCCATCGGCTGTGTCCTGTGGGTTGAATGGATGCTATGGGTCTGTTGAACCTTCCGAGTGTTCTTGCAGCGCTCTCAACTGACAATGGTCGAGCTAACGGTGCGGGTTGCTGCTGAATCATGATGCAGTCAACGTGTATCCCCCGTCCTGCACTATCGATACCCCTCACTTTGTTGCAAGAACAACCTTCTTCTCTGGTCTACCGGCCCTGCCAGGGGAACTTTGCCAAGACGGAGGCAGTCGGGGTCCCTAAACTCGTCAGAATCCCTTTTCGGCAATGAATGGTGAAATTAGTTTGACTGTTTTATCATGTTTTTGGACGCCGTGCTCGGAGTCTTATCGGTTCGGTACTCCCAAGGAATGCCGTAGTTGCAAACCGCACTTCCCGATCAGGGTACATACACGAGACACAGGAAAGAAGCAACGCGACGCCTTTTCTTTCTCCTATCGAACGCTGTCCTATTCCCGTCTACCTAGACGCGGAGAGTGTGTCCAACACCTTGCCGGCGCTACCCCCTGCGTTCACATCGCTGAACCAAGGCTGAGTCTTGTTCAAACGTTCACGCGATCTCGCGCGATCTCGTCTCTCCGCAGGATGCGTCGTTTTGCTCGGCCTGGAATTGTCGCGAAAAGCGATACACACAGGTATGGCCGGGCTCTAGGTAGTGCGCATTTGTAGAGAGATGGTAAGGTATCTCTATGCTGGTGAAAAGTCACTGGCCCGACCGGTGATGGGAGCCAGGGCGGGAACATCACTTTCCGAACCTATGTTCTACTTTGACCAACGACTGATGCTTCGGTAGGGGGGTGCACGTTTGGGTGCAATCTTTCCTTCTAGGAGAAAACGTGTTGTAGGCTTGTTTTGGAAGTCTTTCGGCGAAACGGGACGCGGCCAGCCGGATTACGTAGTCAGTGTTCCCCTACCCAAAGTCGTGAGTCGGGGTGACCTCCCTACCGTAGCATCAAACACCAACCTGTACGCTGATATCGGTCACCCTCTGGTTGGTGATAGCTGTCGAGGCACACAACAGAAGGTCCAAGCTAGTCTTCATGGCGCCCGCACGAAAATGGTTCTGAAAGTCCTCGACAAAACGCTTCGGGGTTAACCGCACAGCTGAAACGTCCTTCGTTCCTTCCCTTCCCTCTCCCCAAAGCAATGCACCTGCACCGAATACGAGACTCAGACTACGTGTTCAAGAAGACAGCTGAGGAGAAGCTCAGGGGGGAGTGGCGGCAGCAGCGGCAGCTCCTGCTCATCCAGGGAGGTAGTACACAGCCTTGTGACCACGTCATTGCTCTTTGGCAACATTCGTCATCACTGAACAAGAGTAGAATACAGCAAACCACATGCCGGCTCCACATACTTCGCTGTCAGCATCGCACATAGGTTGTATAGTTTGGAAGTCTTACCAGGCCGGAGGCTGCGATTCTCACCAGCAAGACCCTTCCGCTCAGCTTTGGAACCCCCTTCTGTTGTTCGAACCACGCGGCCATGGACCCAAGCCCCCCCTTCTCTTTTATCCGGACAAATTGCTAGCCCAGCCTCCCAGATCGTAGCTTGTAGCGGGCAAAAAACAGTCGTTAGCATTTGGCAGGGCAAAAGCCCTAAGGACAACCTAGGGATACCTATCGGCTTTCGTTGGGCCATACCCGCCTGCCACGGAGCAACAGGAAAACAGGTGTCGTTCGTTTGCGAACGTGACGCTGGAAACAGGTGTGCGTGGAGTACGACTGCGTGTACATTGAGACAAACCTTTACACGGCGTGCGACTGCGACATCTTCGGCCTAAGGCGAGAGGAATGGGGTCCTGACTGGTGGAGGGAATACACGCACTGCGACGAGTTTACGTGCCATCACGTACGTACGCAGGAAGAGAGGAAAACATCATGAAGACATACTTGGCCTTGGGGGTTGGTTTGCGTAAGTGAGAATCGACGCCCAAACGTCTGACGTTATTGGATTGATTGCAACCTCGGCTCATCGCCAGGGGACAAGACCTTAGATGTGGTAGGTCTGCGATATAAGAAACCACAGATCGCGACGCACTTCACGAGGAATATCTGGGCACAAGACCTACACTCGCCTTTGCCATGTTGGTGTGGATTTGCTGTAGCCACACATGATCCTTGTATGACCGGCTTGAGTTTCTGTACCTCTGCTGCCCCTAACTCAACGTTCTCTGACCACTTGTTTCTTCGCCTAGGGGAATCACTTGGTGACGCTGAATGAGAGCTTTGCGCTGGCGTCGTCTGCGACCGAGACTTCGCTTCTCCTCGAAAACATCTCAAGTGTTCCAATAAACCCAAGCATCGTGTCCGAAAGTCTAGAATACGGTTGGCAGATGGACTACCAGTGCACGCAGGTACGGATACGTTGCGGCCGGAGGAGGCTCGGGCTGATGCTACTGTAGGGGGGGGTGCACTTTCGGGGGGAAATGTTGCACTTTTTGGAGACAGCGTGTGGTCCTGTTTCGGTCCTCTTACGGCGATATAGGACGCGGCCGTAGGTTTTCAGAAAGTGTAACATGAGGCGACCTCCCTACCGTAACATCACTCCTCGGTGTTCGATTTCAGGATCTCGTTGTGTGATACAATGGAGACACTTATTGTCGCAACATGCTGCCCAGTGCTCGTCGTACTCACTCGTAGAACGTCCCATCCGCCCTCTTGTTAGCCACCACAAGACATGCGCGTGGTGCGTCGAGTGCAGGAGTACGGCCACCATGCGTGTCCAGTTACCGTAGAAAGCGGGCTGATTTGTAGCTGTACCCGTTCCGAGAAGCGCGTGTATACAAAACGCAATAGGCAGACTATAGACCAAGCAGTAAAGTGGACCCTTCGTGTGCGGAGGAAGATCAATACTTCGCAGTCGCCACTGAATTGGCGCCCCGCTTTAGTCAAAAATTCATTACGCCGTTCGATACAGCAAAGGAGACCGATCAGCGTCAAGGATTTCCAAACAATAGTTGCAAAATTCTGATCAAGTGAAGAAACCGCTTGCCAACTCTTGCCCCATCTCAGACCCAAGACGTCAACGGTAGTGCGTGGTGCAGCGAATGGAGCGGAATGACTGGCGATGAGGATTCTGACGTTGTCGAGCAGCTGTGCGAGTGTCAAACCGGGGAGCCCTCTGACACGTATTGCACGGTATGCTGGGTGTCGTACGCGGTAATTCTGGACGCTTTTGTTGGTTCGGGTTTGGGCTTGACGTACATGCAGCAGACTAGCCATCTACATTTCGTTCAGTGAAAAGAGCCGCGATCGGCCCGCTGGTGTTGTAGGAAATCCGGAAATTATTGTTGTTGACTTTGTTCTAAAATGTATAGCTGTAGTCTGGTACAACCCTGGCGACAACGTTGCTCCATTCATAAATTTCGAGACGTGGCCAATGACCCGTCGAGCGGCTATTGATATGCCTGGTTTGAGAGGAAGAGCTCCAGACCGCAATTCAGCTTGGGCATGACCTTCGTCTTCGCGATTCGCCGCCGAGTTCCTCGAAAGTCGGTATCAAGTTACGTTTTCCCGCCCCACCACCACCCACACGCTTGGTGCTCGTTTGCTCTCCGCCCGCATCTCTGGCAATGACGTATCCAAACTACTCTGCTCTGCAGGAGTGGCACTGTACATCGTATTTTATGGGCCGCTGTCAGGTACGTGAGACCTGGACGTCAATGAAACGGAAATAAACATTCATTTCTGGACAAAGGGTTTTAGCCCGGAAATCTGAACCAATACACACAGGGCATGTTTTTCGTCAGGATACGTCAGACTTTGACTACGCCAACAAACTTTTCGCGTTCGATCTCTCAAGGCCTTGGTATATTGTCCAGTTCTTCTCTATCATATACTTATTGGTGACATGTGCTGTACACGGAGGGACTCTCTGTTAGATCAGAAGGAAAATGGGACGCTCCTTCCATGAGAGGCTGTTGCTTATTACGCGTGAATGAAACGGCTTCCTCCATGAACAACAGGAGTGTTTCGCTGGCATTGGCATCTTGCTCGGGGGGGCGATCATGGTGGGCATGGCCCCGCTGTTCGCGGCGGGGTGCCGGGGTCACTACTGGCACGTTTCCTGCTCGTCGCCGTTCGCCTTGGCAGCTTCCGGCCTGCTGGCAGCATTCTTCGGCGGGTGGTACGCGGTTTGGGGCGGGGTGGTGCCGGGGACCGTGATCGCGGTCATTCTGGGAGGGTACGTGTCGGGAAATCGAACACGGTTGCCGTTTCCGTCGATTCTGATCTAATGCCTGACCGTCTTGCGCGAAGGAAGGGTAAGTTTGTTGGTGACCTCGAATGACGTACAGACGAACCTTGAAAGATGAGGCGGTGGGTACCACATGGCATCATGTAATGCCCCCCCCCCCCCATCAAGGCATCACCGCCTCTACCACCTTTCTCTACCACCTTTCTCAATCGATCATCTCCAGTCAACCGATGCCTCCTCTTCATTCCTGCCTTGTGTCGCCAGGTGTATTGCCAAGGCAATGCCAAGGGCAGTGGCACCCCACACGGCGGTAGCACTCGAGGTACGCTGTGACGTAGCATGCTCTGCCGTGCATCATGTACTGTACCATTTCCTGCATTAAAGAAAATCGAAAGACGCGAGGTTGGATCATACTGCATTTCACCCGCTGTAGACAATGCGGTTTGTCACCCTTCCCAGCTTCTTTTGCTCTCGTGTATATATTACGTCGAAACACCGTATGATTGTACAGGGAGATCAACGACAACCTGCTGTGATGGTGCACCAGCCCCCCACCACCACATCCCCGCAAATGCCGATGCTGGTAGTCGGTATGGGGCTGCCAGCCGATTCCGCGCAGGTGAAGGAACCCGGTGTAGATGTCGACGTCACACTCTGGTAACGGCCTTCTAGTGCGTTCTTTTTATCGTGCAGGCGGACACATGCGGTTCTGCGAAGCTGTTCGCCCGGTTGTTTTCAGTTGGTTCGTCAGAGTTGCATTTTGTTTTTTGGTGCAGTTGAACATGCCAACCCTCCACGTACCCGCGTTGGTTTTCACTTTTCGAGTGGCGGGGGGTTTTCCACGTGTTGCTGCAAACGAACAGGTCGCGCAGCCCCCAATTTGATGGAAAGTAGGTTTGGTAGAAATCCATGCTTTGGTAAAGAAAAAGTCCCAGGTACAACGGGGGGGGGGGGGGGGGGAGTAGTACTCGCACGAAAACAAAGCTTTTTTAAAGGTTCTGGAAACTGTTTGTCTGAGAACCTACAGTTGTGGCACATGCCTAGATTGTTGGTGTCGTTGTAGAGATAGGCACAAGGAAGGCATGAGTACACCAAATTTACTGTTCGAAAAACTAATGTAGAGAGCGGCAAACGCCACCGGCGCACGGTGAATGGCCACATGATCCGGGGAGCATGCATCCCAATGTTCGGCTCCTCTGCCTTGGAACAGGTTTACAATCAGACGGCTGTGACGACTGGAACGGCACAACAGCCAGGGTTTTCATCTGGTGCCGCTGCTGGAGCCTACAGCTACACGCCGCCGGGGGGGGCACAGCAACCATATCAGGTGTCTATGACATATGGCACCTTGTGAGCGCTTTGCTGAGATTGTTGTCGACTTGCCCCAGACCTCTTGCTGCTCGTTGCTATAAGGACAATCACTCGATAGGTCATGTCTCTTATGATAGGACAGTTGTCTCCGCTGACAAAGCCATGGTTCGCGCGATGTCGTCAAAGTTTCAATCCTCGGGTCGGGCGTCACCCATCTCTGTGGGAGCGTTAACAATGAGTTTACTCATCATATCGACGTTGGTATATACTTCGAATATCTTAAGGGATGTTGGCAAATAATGAAAACAAACGCAAGAGCACTAGAATATGTACAACAAAAATCGTGGACTCCCGCACAGGGCGGCAGTAGAGGCAGCTCCACAAACCTCCTTGTTATATCAAGGAAAATGTCGCACCATTCTAAATTTAAGTCAAAAGAGCCCAAACGGCAGGCGCTCAAACAAGGTCGTTTTTCACTGCAATATTGATATCAGGGTCGTATTAGCAGCCTCCCATCTCCGCAAATCTCCGCAAATTAGACCGACACCCCGTGTCTTATACTGCTTGTGCTCGCCGCCTCTGACCTCAACCTCCTGAACTGCGGGTTGACTGCAGTTGCTGATGCCATTAGCTTCGGTCAACGACCCTGCGTTCAGGGGTTTACGGTCCGTGGCGGTAAGCACGGCTGTGACAAATCTTGGGTTCCGGCGCAGACTACAGACTGTTTTCAGAGGCTGCTGCGACGTTCGATATTCAGCTCCAGTAGCAAATCTGATATTGCCAGCACACAGGACGCGTCTTCATGGTATCATCTATAGCACCTAAACGGCGGGAAGGTTGATTTCCTATTGAATATTGGATTCAAGTAATGAAATAGAGCCAGCGTCAAAATAGTGTGCCTTTAATCCTACCGCCCAGCGAGATTCGTGTGGCAGGGTAGCAAGAGGCGCTGCGCACGTGAGCAATAGAGTGCCGCAGACACCGTGGAGTGAATGGAACATAGGCTGCTTTAGAGACGTCCTAATATTGGTGGCCGGTGTGCTTCAACTCAGAATACTCCATTTGGTGGTGGTGAACGAGACGTTCTCACCTACCCATGTGTAAAGTGCAGCCGCGTCGTTGGGTTCGGACACTGAACTCCACTCCCTACCGAACAGGCCATCCCTCGGGGGACGGTTTGGCATTTTGCGTCAAGTTGTGTAGCGTAAACAATCCAAACTGTAAGGCGTAGAACATTCCTTGTAGCACCAAGGCGTCAATAATAGCATTTGCTCGACGAAGTGAACATGCGAAACTATAGAAGTGGGCACTCGTATTTCTTCAAATGAAGGAGAAATATCACATTAAAATTACTGTGTTGTAAACGTGGGTCACGGCTGCCAGAAATCCCTATCCTGTCGGTATCGCCTCCCCAGTATGCAATTTCATTGAAATATATTTAACCCGACACGGCCTGGTTGTCCCCTGCGTCTTCCCGAACGATGTTACAGTACGCAGCAGCACCGAGCAACCCCGTAGGAAGCAACCCACCTCCCTACGCGGGGGGTGGAGGTCAAGGCGCGTACGGTGGGGGCTACGCGGGGGGACCCTATCCTTCTAGCACGTACGGTTACCAAAGCCCGCCGCAGTTCGTGACAGGGGTCAATGGAGGGAACGCCCGCTAAGTCGACATTGGGCGGAGATGTCAAGCGTTCCTTCAACCGTATATATTGTACAGGGTTTGGTGCACAACAGAATTACCTCTGGCGCGCACCGGGACAGCAGATTAGTCTGCTCCGGATACGGGCAGGCACATTGCATGCATAGGTCGCTCCAAAATACATATGTGCGCGTGAATATTGTACATGGTTGTGAGCCCTTAATGACGTAGGTAGGTGCTACGAAGAGTGAGTTTTGGACAGGGTTCAGGTTAACAAGATTTAGGCCCAAAAACAGCTTCAGATGCACTTTTACAACGGTAGCAGCACTTTTACAACAAACGGTAGCTGGCTAGATGTGACCACGTGTAGCTATATGCTCACCTCTTTCATCGCTTTCGCATGATGTGCCACTGGTGTTGCTGACTCCGAAGACTACTTCTCCCCCGCACACCTCTCTAATGAAATGAAGCACGTGTCCGTGTCGACGGTTCATGTTTGTCAATCATTTCGATTAAGTCGTCAGCGGAACGGGTGAAAATGATTCAGGTTCTATGGCGTTCTGCTGCCTCTGACTAGATTAGAACGCGGGCAAAAAAAAGTGCAATGTAGCGTGTTGCTCTCCTTGATGTCATCGCCGATTTGCTTGTGCCCTGATTCTCATAAACGTCATGCAAGTCATGCATGTCCTTGTTTCAGGTGACATCTGGATGCGTTATTCGTAAGTACACCGCAACATTGCATTCAGATCAAGCGTTCAAGAACGAAAATATCGGATACGTAAGCCCCCCGGCCGGTGGGAATTTCAAAAAATGTCCATGAGTCACCTACAAGATACAGCAGTACGAGCCATTCGGTGAGCATTTGTGACGACGTTCGCGTTCTGTTGCTTCGACACTGCATAGCCAAGTTTGTTGTCGAAGACGGAATAAACTGCAGTTTGTTGAAACCGTAAGAGTTGAAAGCATCATTGTTGGAAAACTGGGGACTGGTATACGTGGATTAGATTCCGTGTGTCCCACCACCAAAAAATTCTAGACATCACGGGAGAGCACACGTGCACCGGTGTTGTAGGTCGTAGCGCTTGTGAGCGCGAGAGAGGACCATCGGAATACGTGGGCACCCCGAAGGATTGAGGCACTGGCCAACATAGAACAGGCGGCCAGAAAGTAGTGTCTTTTTCTTCAACACTACATCCCACAGTGGTTCTACGATATCCGCGAAGTAGAGCTTGCATGTAGGCACATGTAGACACGACCAAGAGAGTGTATGCAAGCGTGCACCTGCAGATTGTACTGCTGTTGAATGGGTTGCTCCAGAAGGATATTCGGGGATGCATGGGAAGCTTCCGAAGACAAGTCTGGGCGATGCCCGCCCCCTCTCGGGAGTCTCTACGCCCAGATGAAATTCACACACAAGCAGAGAAGCAGCAGCAGCAGCCCCAGTGAAAATGCCTCCGCATACACCTCGGGGATTCCCGGTACATGTCCTCGCCTCATCTGAAACACCTGCGCATAAAACTCGGGGATTTCCGTGTAAACGTCCCCCCCTCCAAATAAAAAACATTCCTGACTCAGATCGCTGATTTCGTGTGTTGAAAGCATTTCCGCGCACACCCTGGTACACACGTTCTAAACCTGAAAATATATGCATCCGAGGCATTGTGATACGTGGCAGCTGGTTCATTAACTTCGTTAACTTCAAAATCTTCCGTTTCATGCCCGAGCAATCGCATCCCACGTCGGAAAAACGTCACAAAACTGGCTAGAGACCCAGTCTCCCTTTTTGTCGCTTAATTATACACCCGTCGATCACGCTCCAATCGCCAGCCCCCGAAGAAAGATGTGTTTCACAGGAGACCATCGAGTGCCGCATATCCAAAGTGTGGAATCCACCAATCAATGAAACGCCAATCTCATCTCTAGACAACAGAATGTTTCAACCGAGACCTCCGAGTGCAGCATGTTTGTCCGAAATTTTCTGCAAGAGACCGCCCCGCGGCGGCGGGGTGGTTGGACGCAGAAAGGTTCGCGTATTTGGCCTTCACCTGTAAGCGCAGGACAACACCGCGTGTGGATGTGATGTACTGATGGCGTCCCACCGCAAACGCAGCCAGACTAGGGCTAGGGTTCCGTTTCCAATCCGGCCTTGGGTGCGGGCGGACGTATGCTCGTATGTACGTGCAAGTGGGGAAATGCGGCGATGCTTCGTGTGGCACACCGTACACACTTTTGAACTGATGGAAATGATGTGCCAAACGGTATTGCCATTTTCGACTCCAATCTCGTAAAACATTTTCGCGACACACCTCATAACGCTTCGAAACAACATCCTATGCGTTCCTGCGGCTCTCAGCTGTCGTGCAAGCTCTCGTTAGTCTCATAGTGACCGGTGGGTGCCGAGATATGACCCAAAATGGCATGTCACGGCACCACCTCGGCGGTGTCGACAAAAAAATGCCTATCTCCGACACCGTCAATCACTTCAAAAGCACCCCCCCCATACGCACGATTACAATTGAGCTGTGTTCCCAGGCCCCCGGCCGTCGCACAAGCAAGCCGTCATTTCGCCGACACCAACATGTGGTGGTCGAGGTACGCCTAAGAATGTGGCCGCAGCACCAACTCGGCGGCGTCGTACATCAGCCCATGTTTACGACACCGCGCGATTCTTTCCGAAATACCTCCAATGGGCACAAACCAATGTTCCTGTGTTTCCACGGCCCCCAGCTGTCGCGCAAGCCATCGTTCGGCCGAAACCAAAATGTGGTTTCCGAGATACGCTCGAGAATGCGGCCGCAGCACCACCTCGGCGGTGTCGTAAGTAAGGCATATTTACGGCACCGCGCGAACTTCCGAGAACACATCCGATCGGCAGAAAACCAACTTTGTTGTGTCCCCACGGCCACCGGTTGTCGCGCAAGTCGTCACTCGGCCGAAACAAACTTGCGGTTGCCGTTATGCATGTAGACCTGCATATCGCCTTCCTTAAGCCGGCTGAACGAGCGCGCAGGGTGGATCGGCCACATCATCCACAGAGAAGACTCTCGCCATCGCTGCATACAAATGAATGGGAACCTGCCACGTTGGCAAGCACGTTGGCAAGCAGTACCGTCGGCACTTTTTTGCCAGCGCACAACACCCGGAGGTCCATGGGCGTTCGTTGTGGAACGGCCCCGACCAACAAGACGTGAGCGTTAACCTCGGTGGTGGAAGGAGTGTGGGGTGCAACGAGGGCACCCCGTGTTTCGTCCACTGGGAGGCTCCTCATCGAGTGAACCGATATTTCCTCCAT
>FN649740.1:3432311-3444581 GCA_000310025.1 Ectocarpus siliculosus | reverse complement strand
CAAAGCCGGGACGGAGCATGCCGGGTTCTCACCGGACCAGGCTCTCACATTAACAAGCGTGAACCGCCGTGAGGTATTCGGCGAGTCGCATGAAGGGTGAGCTGCATCCTGCTAAGGGTGTTCGGCATCTTGTGCTTACTTCCTTGCGTACGGATGACAGCTGCGTATGGCTTAATTTATTTTCTGGTGCTTTCACTTCCAGAGACAGTTGTAAGCACTGTGTAACTGCCTCGAGGATGCTTGACCATTTAAACACAACGTAGTGCGATCATCCCCCTTGCGCGGAGTGAGGTTTCTAGACCCCGCACAACATGATCTACTCGACCACCACTATGGTTACCGCCAAAAACAAAACCAGAGGTAAAAAAAAAAAAAACCGTAACCTGGTTGGCGAGTTCACGAAGTGAATTGGCTTGTTTTACAACGTCGTTGCCAAGCGACGAAAACCCAATCCCGATGGCAAACACCGAGGGGGGGGAGGAGCGGGTTGGGAGGTGCTTAATTTAAACGTACGCTCTGTTTCCTAGGAGCTCCTGTTTGCCGTTTCGGCCTTGGTTGCCCGACGGACTGGGGACGAGGAGCGTCTTTGTGATACGTGTAGTTTCGTGTGCAAACGTATGTTCTTCACCTATAGTGTAGGAAAAGACAGTGGCTTCACCTCCCACGGTTAGTGAAGTCACCCTTTCCAAACCTCTGCAAACATATCTATAGAGCAAGCACGCCCTGCGATGTCATGCTTTACACTCGATCATACCAGATGGAAACGCGTGTCGGAGTCTGAGTTCGGGTTTCACAGCGGGGCTTTGGGCAAAGACAGCTCTCGATATGAATGTCATGGGCAACCGAATGAGTGAAGTTCTCACGTAGGGTTACGAAAGTGAAACAGAATACTTTAAAGGAGTTCGGTTTCGGTTTCACACCCGAACTTGGGAATCCGAAAGCCCTATCGATCAATGAATGAACGAGTGAACTCCATGAAGATGGTGTGTCCGTGGAGTTCACCTGCTTCAACAACACAGGACATTTTCTTTTGGGATGTCACTGAATTTCGGCACAACTTCCACTCCCAAATCGACGAAATATCGGTTCACTCGACGAGGAGCCTCCCAGTGGACGAAACACGGGGTGCCCTCGTTGCGCCCCACACCCCTTCCACCACCGAGGTTAACGCTCACGTCTTGTTGGTCGGGGCCGTTCCACAACGAACGCCCATGGACCTCCGGGTGTTGTGCGCTGGCAAAAAAGTGCCGACGGTACTGCTTGCCAACGTGCTTGCCAACGTGGCAGGTTCCCATTCATTTGTATGCAGCGATGGCGAGAGTCTTCTCTGTGGATGATGTGGCCGATCCACCCTGCGCGCTAGTTCAGCCGGCTTAAGGAAGGCGATATGCAGGTCTGCATGCATAACGGCATCCGCAAGTTTGTTTCGGCCGAGTGACGACTTGCGCGACAACCGGTGGCCGTGGGGACACAACAAAGTTGGTTTTCTGCCGATCGGATGTGTTCTCGGAAGTTTCGCGCGGTGCCGTAAATATGCCTTACTTACGACACCGCCGAGGTGGTGCTGCGGCCGCATTCTCGAGCGTATCTCGGAAACCACATTTTGGTTTCGGCCGAACGATGGCTTGCGCGACAGCTGGGGGCCGTGGAAACACAGGAACATTGGTTTGTGCCCATTGGAGGTATTTCGGAAAGAATCGCGCGGTGTCGTAAACATGGGCTGATGTACGACGCCGCCGAGTTGGTGCTGCGGCCACATTCTTAGGCGTACCTCGACCACCACATGTTGGTGTCGGCGAAATGACGGCTTGCTTGTGCGACGGCCGGGGGCCTGGGAACACAGCTCAATTGTAATCGTGCGTATGGGGGGGGTGCTTTTGAAGTGATTGATGGTGTCGTACATAGGCATTTTTTTGTCGACACCGCCGAGGTGGTGCCGTGACATGCCATTTTGGGCCATATCTCGGCACCCACCGGTCACTATGAGACTAACGAAGGCTTGCACGATAGCTGAGAGCCGCAGTAACGCATAGGATGTTGTTTCGAAGCATTATTCGAGGTGTGTCGCGAAAATGTTTTACGAGATCGGAGTCGAAAATGGCAATACCGTTTGAAAAATACACGGAAAACAGAAGAAAGTGCTATGTCATGGTAGGTCATAACACGCAACATGTACGTATCACCCCGTACGCAACACCGTTGGTCTCCCACGAGCCACGACTATTCGGCAAGCCAGGAAAGGACAAGCGTTGGTTGTGGGTGGTACAATCCTCACAACGATTGGCCGTCGCATCAATACAGGGTGCGCGGATTTGTGCAGAGTACTGTAGGATTTGGCGTGTGGAGCAGGTATGGCCAATCTGGCCAGAACGGTCTCAAGATCTCGCCGAGTGGGTGATACCGGCACCTACACGCACCAGGAAGTTTGGATTAAAGCCGAAGAGCTCGCAGCTGAAATTGGATCTTTTCCGGCGAACCCTGAAGCACGCTAACGGATTGGAGCACTTCACAATAGGCAATAGGCCTGAGCTGGAAAACAAGAGCTGTACGAGAACTGGAAACGAAATTCGCAAACCCTGAAGCGAACTAAGCTTCGGAGAATGGCCATTGCGGGGACATTTACATAGTGCAGGGTACTTCTCCGAATATCGACGAATCTGCTGGGAATTTCGTGGACGGAACGAGTGAATTTTGTCATTCCCGTTTCCATGGGGTCGAAATGTTTCGCCGACATGATACAAGTTTGCCTTGCAATGTCGTGTTGATTTCCCAGTATTTTCACATCCAGTTCATCAAACGTGTCGTGATAGTGAAGTACTGAAAAGGCGTAGTTGTGGCTTCAAATGCGCATCGGTTCCTTCGACGAGGACACCTCCTCGAAGCTGACCGTGAAAAACATCTTTGGCTGCGATGATGTGCTTCTGATTCGATCACACCAGCGAGATTTACGTGTGTGAGGCAGGACTCGGTTTCACACATGGACTTTGGGCACAGACGACCCTCGATTTGAATGTCATGGACAAGAATGAAGGAGTGCCGTTCTTAAGTAGGGTTAGGTTACGACAGTGCAACAGAATGTTTTGAAGGAGTTGGAATTCGGTTTAACACGGAACTTCGGACCCCGAAAGCCCTAACCCGAAAGCCCTGCCTATGAATGTCACGAGCAACACTGTGAAGGCCGTGTTTCCATGGACTTCTATTTCTTCAACGACCCTTGCCATTTTCCTTTGGGATGTCACAGAACTTTAGCCCAACTTTCACTCCCGTGTCGTGCTACTGAACCGGCAGATAATAGTTTCAGATGCGTATCCGTTCCCTCGACGAGAAGGCCTCCTGGTGCACGACAACGAGGGGTGCCCTCGCTTTCGACCCCACTCCTTCCACCACCGAGGTTTACCCTACTCATGGTAGTCGGGGGCGCCTGTATGGACCTCTGGGTGCTGTGCGCTGGCCAAAGTGCTGACGAAAATGCTTGCCAACGTGGCTAGGTTTCCCATTCATGTATGCAGTGATGAATATAGCTTCTCTGTGGATTATGTAAGCCAATCCACCCTGCGCGCTCATTCGGTCGGCTTAAGGAAGGCAATATGTAGGTCTACATGTGTAGCGGCAACCGTGTGTTGGTTTCGGCGGAATGAAGACTTGCGCGACAGCTGGTGGCCGTGGGAACACACCCAAATTGGGTTTGTGCCCATTGGATGGTCTCGGAACGTTTCGCCCGGTGTCGAAAATACTGGAGGTGCTTACGGTGTTTCACGGTCAGTTTCGACGTGCCCGTTGGAGGTGTTTTCGGAACGGTGTTTACGGTGTCGTGTGTGAGTGTTGTGTTTTCGTCCTATTTATTATGGCGACAGTCCTCATTTTTTCGTGGTCTGACCTGACTACACTCTTCAGTGTATACTACACTTGTCAGTATATTTTTTCGTACTGCTGCAGCCATCCAGGGTCACACAGAAGGTGGGTAAACACCAGACTATTTATTTTCGTGCCCCACCTTCCTCCTGCGGTGCGTGCTCAATGTTATTTTTGTCGCGACAAGGGTCCAGCCGCCCCTTTTCCTCGTCAACGGTGCTAACGTCGAAGTGTGGTACTCACGAGAGCTTTTCAACTGTTTTTCCCTTTCACCCGCAAATTTCGTAAATTTTTCACCCCATGGGGATTCGAACTTACGCCCTTTGCGAATATAGCGGTTTCGAGGATAACCTGCCCCCCGGGGGGGGGATTAGTGCCTAACCCCCCCCCGTCTGTATCTCCGCCCACAAGGCGGCAATCGAGCCGGGACATGCACACGTGCGTTTTTTATGTTATTTTTCAGCTGTGAGTAGGAATACTTGATTTGCTGGTCGCCTCACCTGCTGCCCGCTGTTGTGTGCTGTACGGGCACGTTCCACACGCTTCTACCGGTGTTTGTGTGTCGACGGAAGCCTTGAAGGGTTGCATGGAGCAGCGGGATGCTCGTGTAGCTAAAGGAAGTCTGCCTCAAGAAGAGAAGAAGGCTGTGTTCGGTTCCCATTGGGTGCGCGAAAAGTTGTGGGCAGTAATACTTGATGTGTTGGTCGCCTCATCTGCTGCCCGCTGCTGTGTGCTCTACGCGCATGTTTCACACACTTCTACCGGTGTTTCGTGGTTCGATTGGCGCCTTGTGGGCGGAGATACAGACGGGGGGGGGGGTTAGACACTAATCCCCCCCCGGGGGGCAGGTTGGGGCAACAGATATATTTTGCCCATCAGCCATGGCTGCACCCAACCTGAACCGTTTCCGCCGTTCGGTGGGTCTCACGATAGCCCTACATCACAGCAACACAGCCGTGCATGTCCTGGCTCGATTGGCGCCTTGTGGGCGGAGATACAGACGGGGGGGATTTAGACACTAATCCCCCCCCGGGGGGCAGGTTGGCGCAACAGATATATTTTGCCCATCAGCCATGGCTGCACCAAACCTGAACCGTTTCCGCCGTTCGGTGGGTCTCACGATAGCCCTACATCACAGCAACACAGCCGTGCATGTCCTGGCTCGATTGGCGCCTTGTGGGCGGAGATACAGACGGGGGGGATTTAGACACTAATCCCCCCCCGGGGGGCAGGTTGGCGCAACAGATATATTTTGCCCGTCAGCCATGGCTGCACCAAACCTGCACCGTTTCCGCCGTTCGGTGGGTACGATTCTAGGAACATTAGACTAATAGCATTAGACTGCTCGCGTATTTTGAATCTATTGCTACATACAATTCGAATTTTACGGGCAGTTGTTTCACGCCGTTTTGTCGAAGATCAATTCCTCTCGGAAACACCAACACATACTTCGGTCACGCGCTGGATATAAACAGAGGGTGGGAGACAAACTTCCCCCGCATCGCGCTTATGTACGCAGCATTCCAAACAGCATGAAGTGTCTAGCGGAGGTGAGACACCTCCCGATCTGCGTGCTTTTCGTGGGCCGTTGGATTACTTTTCTTTGTTCTTACTTAGCCTAGGGCCAATTGTGTTGCAGTGTAGTAGGAAAAGCTTCCTTGTATGCCGGTTGTAGGATTGCTGAAACCGGTGAAAATTGGTTCCTACCATGTGAGTAGCAGCACCTCGTGCCGAAACTCGACGAAACACGTCATGAAAGCACCACCAGCCAGTCGTTCTAAACCATCGAGAGCTTCGAAGCAAGGATCAACTTAGGCCATAGACGGGTGTTGAGCCACGCAGATTACCGTAAGGTTGCGAGTCAGTGCACAGGGGTGCGATCGATTTCAAAGCGTAATTTCTACACAACCAGGAGGGTGCGAGCGCCAACTGATAGTTCTCAGGAAATTAAGGAACAATAAAAACACACACAGAAAGACTACCCATTCGAGATATACCCACAGTAAAGCTCTTGATGAGATATTTCCAAACCCGCACCTCTCGACAGTGGTAACCTCCTGGTTGTGGAGAAATTACGCTTTGAAAATCGTTCGCACCCCTGTGCGCTGACTCGCAACCTTACGGTACGTGAACACGACAACCGCCCCAAAAGACTGACATAGTTTCATTGGTCAGCCACATGACGCGGTCGGTGCTGCCGTCCAGGAGACCCAAACGAAACACGCGTCTTGCGTGAGACCGACTGCGCACACTTCGAACCTGTCGTCAACAATGAGTTTGGCTTGCCTGCGCCATGCCACCAGCCAGCGACAAGCTCCACCTTCACGACTCCGACGTACCCTGCCACTCAAAAATGCCGCCCAAAAATTTGACTGTCGAAAAGGGACCTTGCGCCGCGAAGCGGGCCGATTGCAAGCGTCTCACTCTGCCCATTCTCGCTTGACTAAACGAAAATGTTTCCGCTGATCGCATGCAAGCCACCAATCCCATCTTCCAACTCGACAAGAAAGCTCCGCATGGTACCACCGAGTGCAGCATGCCCAGAAAACGGGATCCCACATCCAACCCGCACATTAACAAGACGTGTGGGCTGCGCTTGGAGAATTCGGTAACCTAGGGCCTTCTTCGCCGGGGGTGAGACACGGGAAAAAACGCACTTGACGCTGTCGACCCTGTCGGCGGCAAACCGCCTTCATCGCCAACAACTGTTCACATTCGTTCCTCGGCACTGACTGCTGCTGCTGCTGCTGCTGCTGCTGCTGCTGCTGCTGCTGTAGCTGCTGCCGCTCAAGGATACATTTAGCAGGTCCGTCATGTCCAAGGTGGTTCCCGCCAACAACGCTCCGCCCATCAACCCTTCCGTCGTCGAAGACCCCCCCCGCCTAGACTACTACTACGCCGTCAGCCCCACCCCGGCTAGCCGTCTGTCGAGCGCCTTCACGTTTTCGTTCACGATGGACACGTTCTCCGCAGAGCTCTTTCGGGTGTCCAGGAGCCCTTCGTTGGTGCACTTCAAGACCCCCTCCAGCTCGGTCTGTCCGGTCTCCACCTGACGCGGGCAGAGGCCGGGCGCACAGAAGAATGGGATCGTTCTGGGGGTGCTCAAGTCTTCTGCGCGAACAGTCGGGGCGACGATTGGCTTTTGTCCCGCGAGTCAACATCCTCTAGTCTCGTCTATGTCAGATTGAGTAGGCTACGCAACGATTGCCATCGTTGCTTTGGCCGCATTCTTAATGACAAAAACCGTCCTCGTTCCGGGCACTGTCCCGTATCACGACCATGACACCACCTTAAGAGAAACGAGAATCTGATAAAAGAGGACCCGCATGGTTGCCTGAGGCTATCTGCGACGCGAAATCGGCAATGCCCCGCCATTCGATTCTGCGTCAAGAAACCCCGCCACGGCATAGACACAAGACTCGAGAGGGTCTCAAACGGCGCTGCCGGTTATGCGCGCACACGGGGTTTTGAGAAAACTAAAAGCAAATGGGTGCGATCGGCACGGGTAGATTAGCAACATACAAACTTGCTTCACTTGGTACACAACTTCCCTCGAACGATGAGATTCTGTACTTCATACCCAACACGCGGGGGAGCCAATGCTCAACGACGGGAGAAATCGCAGCGGTGGTGAACGAAACACACACTCGAAAGTTAGTGGGCGCAAGAATAACAAGCGCCGCCTCGTCGACGCGCGCACGCTCGGCATGGTTTCTCCCGCGCTTTCCGCCCCTTGAAGGCCAGCGTAAGACAATCCAGCGACCGCACGAGCAACGCGCTGGCTAGATTCACCAGAGCAGCTTCTCCCAAGTATTGCGAGCAATCACAGCAGTGACACACGCGTGTGAGGCACTGCACCGGGAGGACCAGACTCGCGCGGGCGTGGGGAACGGAAGCATATGAAAGGATACTTCAACAAAAGGAAGCTTGCCAGACGTTTGCAACCCCCGCCGCACAGCGGCCTATTTTCCGTCTTCACCTGTTCCAGCCGCTGGGCGAAGGACGCGCTGGCCAGGTGCAGAGTTTCCAGAGCTTGGAGGCGATCCACCAGGGCGGGGAGGCCGGCGGCTATCCCCTGCCAGTTCTCGAGGGTGGCGAACGCCTCTTCCACCTTGCAATGAACAAAATGCAAAGCGACCGCACCCACACATGACGTTTCGGATATCGTCAATGTATGAATAGTATGGTGTATTTGGCTCGATAATGAGCGCGGTGGAAGAGCGCTTCGAAGCGCTGCGAACGCATATGCTAGTAATATCGCCTTGCCGTTAGGATTGAGCGCTTGCCTGGGTGGACACATGAATTGGTGTGCAACAGAAACTCCACACGGAGAGCGAAGCGCCTCGCCCCCCAAAAGTCGGGGGTTCGAGGAGCGTTACCCAGGTAGAGAGAGATCGGAACGGTTTTTAATGTGAAGACAACAACAACAACAACAACCCACGCGAAAACCGGTTATCTCAAAAAAGAAAAGCACGGGGCACTTCGCGGTGTTGCTGCCCATACGCATGTACGGCAGGAGGCCCACAATATATCCCCCAAAAGAAGCACAGCAAACGCACACACGCCGCCACCAAGCTTCCTCGCCTTCTTGCCACGAGCAGATGACGAAGAAGAAGCCGATCCCGACGCGGGAGCAGAGCGAGACTTGGCCAGGGCGTCCAGCTCCGACTTGGCGAGCTGCGCCTTCTGCCTCAGCACGTCCAGACGGCCGGGCTCGAGGACGGACACGCGCTTCTCGAGAGATGCCACTACCTCGGCGAGAGGGCCCGCAACCTGAAACAACCAAGACAGCGGCCACAAGGGGCAACAAAACAATAAAATACAAATAAAACAATGCAGCGTACATACAGTTGGCGCCTGCAATTCAGAAACACATATTTCAGGTCCAGCCTCGAATTCTTATTGTGGGCTATAAACTCAGCGTATGTCGTTCAATTTCGTATGTCAAGTTTCTTTTCTTTTGTGCCGCCAAATCCTGCTGAATTTCTGAAATCGGCAATTTCTTATTTTCTCTGCTTGCTTACTAACTACACAACGTTCAAAATAAACAAACGATTTGCACCCCTTTCCTTGCCTCCCGTACTCAACCCCGATTCTCACTACCGACGGCTGTACACAAGGCCAGTCCCTAGAAGCGAAATGTATTCAGCGGTAACGTCTCGCTGTCGCTGCAAGGTCCTGTACCCCCCTCATGAGTGAGAGCTGAAACTAAAAAAGTGCATAAACACCGCATGATAGTCTCACCCGCACGCTGACATGCCAACAACGGAAACCACCCGCCATCTATGGGAGGGGGAGGGGTAGTGGGAGAGGGAGGAAAGGGCTAGAGTTAGGAGGAGCTGTGGGGTGTTTCTTATTCGACACACTCCCCCGCGACCCCTCGTTTCTTACGTAGTAGGGCAGCCGTCGCCGCTGTTTCTTATATTTTCTTATTGAGACATGACATGACATGACATTTCTTATTGTGTGACCCAAACTGAACTATGTTTCTTAACCCTGTTTTCATATTGTTCGTGGAAAAGTGAGCCTCTATTTCTTTAAAAAAAAAAATCTTGATTGCGGGCGTTAACTGAATATATAGAGTATAGGCTAGAACAAATGGTGAAAAAAGAAACAGGACACAGTCGGTTTTTCCTCCGCTCACTGGAGCGTTGGAGGGGACATGTCTACCTTCCTTTTTTTTTTCCTTGTCTTTATCGCTTTCTTTTCTGTCTTTCAGGGTCTACCGTTCTTTCATCCCTTTTGACCGGGGTCGATCGTCTGTATCCCGGTTAGTTTTCATTTTTTTTTTTTCTTTTTCGTTTGGGTAAAAGAAAGAAATCGCGCCTTGGAGGAATTTTCTGGGCTTCGGTTTTAAGTTATAAACAGAAACGTGTACCCCCCTTTGAGGGCAGTTGGCTTGTGACCACGGAAAGACGTTCGCGTCAGTTGGAGCAGTACGGACATTAGAAGGCACTGAGCGGAGACCGGAACTGTTTTTTATGTGAAAACAACAACAACAACGACAACAACAACAACAACAACAACAACAACAACAACAACAACAACAACAACAACACTGAAAAGACTGTGGTATTTATCTGGAACGGGTAGTACTCGCCCTGTGATGTGTGTGTGCAAGGGCCTCCCGCCCCTCCCGTCCTCATCATCAGGCCTGAAACATCCGCTCTCAAGCCGATGACGTTGACGATCGAAGGTGGCGGGTTGAGCACGCGCGAGTCAGACACGTGCATAACACGGCCACGAAGCTGGAAAAAGAGGCTCCGACTTACAGCTGAAACGTTGCCGCATGGGCGGAGTTCGAATTGCTTTCGAATACTTCGCAGTTTCGAACATTCATTTGGTCCATTAAATTTCTATCTTGCACTTGGAATTCCGACATTAACCATTGTCACCCGAATTTTCCATGCAGGTCGCACTATTGCTAATCTATCTTAGACTCTTTTCTCAGATAGAGATGGATTCGTTGTGTCATACTAAAAAAAGAAAAAGAAAAAGTGCCGCCAACACTCTAGCAACTGTGGTTCAACGTCGCGGACCTCTTCTGTATGGATACATCGCACCCAAACGTCTTGCTTCTAGAGTCCCACAATGGTTGGACTCGTGCGCCTCAGGGTTCAAGACAAATTGACGTTACGTTTATGAAAACTGCATAAATAGACTCGAGATAAGCCCTGGTATCCAGCCGTTTTTGCTCCCGCTTACTATAAAGGCTTCAGCACATCCCGTTCGACCGTGGAATTGTCTCAAACGGGTACAAGTCTCTTTGTGATTGTATGCATACCATCTAAAGAGATAAACTAGCTGTCGCTACAACGAGCGACAGCTGACCGATGTAACTGTCGTCAGACGTGTGCGTCCACGGGCGGAAAGAGAACGCAAACACCACACACTTTGATACTACTGTACACCTGCTGTGCGCTGGTAACGTTAACTTTCACCTACCGGTTGCACCCCCCCCCCCCGTCCACACCCCGCTTTCGTGGGCATACGTACCCCGCGCATACTATTGCTGAACCCCCTGTTCCCTCTTTTCTTCTTGTGTTTTTTCAACTGCCAGCGAAACAGCAGGACACGAGTCAGTTCTCGTCACATAGCACACCAATCGTCATGGCACCACTTCGATCGTGTGCTCCATTGCGATATTTCGGGGCGTGAGAGTTGTGTTAGGCATGGGTGCTGTGTCTGGGAAGACCTTCGTGGCGGCGTGGAATCCAATTCGTTCTTTCGTTTTGTTGGCCCGGGCAATCGGGCCGCATCGCCAGGCGCAAAAGCCAAACCAGATTTCACGTCGCCACGATGCTCTCGCCACATGCAGCACCCAATGCCCAACACAACTATCACGCCCAGAGACACCACAATGGAGCACACGCTCGAAGTGTTGCGATGGCAATCGGCGTCCTAGGTTTTCGAGAACTAATGTGGTGCTGTGCTCACACATTGCTGGCAGTTGGAAGCGGCGGTAACAAAAAAAAACATGCGCGACAGCAATAGATAGCCTAATCACACCACAGAGAGTCCAGCGGCATCGAGCCCAGATGCTGTCGCCCGCTGTGCGTGTGTGTCGCCTGTTATGCGTACGCTGTCTGCTGTGCGTGTGTTATCTGCTGTGCACAGTGCGCGTGTTCTCTGCTGCAATCCGCTGTGTGCTCCGAAAAAAAAAGTTCAGCTGCTGACCCCTGTAGTCTAAAACCAAGTCATGTACTCTAAAACCTAGATAAAGCCAACAAGCTGTGCAAACTTTTTGGTCTTGATGAGGCCCTATATTGCGGCGAGACCTCAGGCCAGATTAGAAATCTCGCTTCGTTCGATTAACTTTGTAGAAAACTCGCTTGCGGCAGGGTGTTGTCGTTCATGACACATCGTCGAAAAATAGCCTGCCGGGAACGAGCGCGGATATGCACATAACCTCTGCCTGCGTAGAAAAACACAACCACAAACCAGAGCCGATATTGATCGGAGCACGTGCAGGGATACCTGGGGCAAGACAAGACTCCTACATCCCACACAAGCAAATCCTCGCACCAACCAACCAGACCACCAAAACAACAGAGCACGAATTTGTTTTTGGTCCTTTGCCAAACCGTTGCTTACCTCCCCGGCCTTTCCAGCGTCGACGACCCCTGCCGCCCCTTCCCCTCCGCCCCCCAGGGCCTTCTCGAGCGCGGCGATGCGGGCCTCCGCGCTGGGGATTCCGCCTCCTTCGCCACCCCCGCCCCCCGCGGGGCCGAAACGCCTTCTAGCCTCCGAAGCGTCGTTGAGGAACAGTTCGTACGTCACCGAACCGTTGCCGCCTCTAGCTGCTGCTGTTTGCGGTGCTGTTGCTGCTGCCGGAGACAGAGCGGTAAGGGGAGCCCGCGATGGGGGGGGGGGGGGGGGGGGGGGAGGCCCGTTTTTTCCGCCCTTGCGGCCATAACC
>FN649740.1:3420840-3432211 GCA_000310025.1 Ectocarpus siliculosus | reverse complement strand
TTTTGGGGTGTTTTTGTTGCTCCCGGGAAAAAAGGGGAAAGGGGACCCCGGGTGGGGGGGGGGGGGGGGGGGGGCGAACTCATGTTTTGCATGCCTTAGCGGCTAGACCATTGATCACGCGTCTTCGAGAGGACGGAGCATTGGTCCCACAGGACCGACCGATCACCGATGGCCAATCGTTCCTTCCTGGGGGGGGAGCGAATGGTGGTGCATGAATGAAGTTTCCTCACTCCCACCGAAACGTGGTCACCATTGGTGCTGGTTTTCGTGTGGCGTGGGGAATGAAAGCATCGGGCGGAACACGTCCATATCTTGCGTATTGTCAGCGAGGACCACAGGCAGCAGTTGGTGTTGGCCCTGCCGGTGGCCTCGCATGATTCGAACATACTGCTGTGATGATGTTTCCATCGAGCAACTCGATGCGAGGCGTCGAAACGACTACGTACATAGGTAGGGATCGCGCTTGATTGGACCCTGAGGCCGGCCGCAGCGCGAAACCCTTTCACGGTGCTTGTCCTCGGCCATCAACAAAGGAACACGGTGGAAAAGCGCCATGGCCAGGGACAAAAAAAAAAATCTCACGTCCGCATGCATACCCTCACCTTCGGCCGCGGGATCGCCGGCCGGCTCTCGGAGGTTCTCCAGCGCCCTCACCACCCCCTCCGATAGACGTTGCTGCAGCACGTCTTGATCCCGGCCCGTCGCCGGGGTCGACGAGATGATGTGCTGCACATAAAAAATTCGCACGCCGGGGGCGTCCACGCAAAATGGTGCGTCACAAACGGGGTAGGTGGGTGCACGAACAACGGAATCCCGTTGCGGGGAGGGGGAGAGGCCTGTACTCCAGCGAAGTCGAGGCACGGGGTACGATAGCACCACCGGTGAACGGCGGGTCGACGACAGATAAAGTGGGGGGGGTGAGGGCGTGCGCGAGAGGGTGGCTGCGGACCCAGAGAGGAAGCCATCAGTACATACTGCAATAGCCAAGGGCCCGCGGTCGTGCCGGTTGAATGGCGCCTACGCCCTGTGTAGTGTCGGTGTTCTGGGCGGACGCAGACTGAATCACAAAGTCATTCAGTTCTTTGAATGGTGCCGGCCCCTCTGAATAGTGCCGGTATGCTGGTCTGGTCCATACCGACACTACTGAGCCCCCCCCACCGTACTCCTACGCGAAGACACTACTTTCCCCCTCTCCGACGGGAGATCAACAAGCGTTCGCTTCGCGGTGAACATTTACAGCAGCAAGAACAGGTGCTGCACCTTGGGGGTTATTTCTGGCGTCTGACAATTCTAGAACGGAGGCGAGCCGTGTACCGGCTGTCTTTATTTCCAGAGATGCACTCGACCCGCACAAACACAACAACGAGCGTCAACAGTAGCAACAACGACGAGAACAACAACAGCAACACGAAACACCTTTCCACGATTGATGTGTACCTTGAACCTTGGGTCCCCCGACAGGAGCGCAAGCTGTCTCTTGAGCGCCTCGGTCTCCTTGGCCATGGCCGACCACAACGAGTACCCCCCCGCCGCCGCCCCACCCTCACTCTCTTGTGCCCCTTCGGCGTCTCCGGCTCTATCTGTCCTCCTCGCCTATCCGGGTACAGAAGCGGGAGGGCAAAGAGCGTTACCACAGGTGACATGACGTGAGATACCGCGTCCCTTGGAACGATTTTCAAAGATCGACTACTCCACGACGACAGCAGCATGCACGAATGAAATGATGGTACGAAAACTCTCGACGAGACGGCTCCGACATCGCCACCGCCACTCCTTCTGCTGCGAAGAAATCGAGCTCTGAATGCGGCTACGTGGGTTGTGAAATCTTATGTCACCCACGGTAGCCTACGAGGCATGCCGAGAAGGGGATGGGTGTCTTCGCTGACATAAAAACAAAATAGCCGTAGCAAAATAATGTACCCATGAATAGCGCACGGAAGGGTTGTACGTGGACCAACGACCCCGTTACCGTGATACTTCTCAGCCACGCCTTAGGCCCGTGGTTCAGTTGGTACCCTCGGAAGTATCTGAACCCTGGGTCGTGAATTGGAATACTTACGGAGGGATAGAGCTCGCGAACTAGAAGTGAACAAACATCGAGCCAACGCAAGCACATCAAAAAGCGGACCGCCGAAACCCTGCTAGCGGGAGAAATCACAGGCAAGCACCGCAGGAAGAAAGCGGAGAAGCAAAAACAACAACAAGGGTAGTCCTTTACTTCGATGTGCAGCAAAAACGGGACCGTATCACCCCCACACACACAGTATACCTTACCTTCGACATCTCCTCTAGGTCTTCCGCCAGCATGGCCGTCTCCTCCCTCAGCCTCACCAGTCGCTGCAAGGGGCTCTCGCCGGTCCTCCTCCTCGGCCCCGACCCCCCCCCCCCTCTCACGCCAGCCGCCGTCTCCACCTCGCCACCACCTGCGGCCGGATGGCCCATGACAAGAGCAAGCGAATCGCCCGTGAGTGAATCAAAAGGCGTGCAGAGCATCTTCGAGGAGACTTTTTTTTTCGGCCGGATGGCGCAAGACAGGTGCAAGCGAAATCGCTCGTGAACAAGGGGAGCGCAGAGTTTCTCTGAGGAAGAGAGGGTTTCAACCGCATTCTCCGGGACATACATCGAGCAGGACGCTATCGCGAGGAAGGACAGGCCAACGAACATCGAGACGTGGTGCGTGGGTGGGCATAACAAGGGCTGCGTCGTACCCCGCCTGCGCGCACAGTCTCCTCCTACAGGCACATTATTATTTCACGCACACGCAACACTACTGTCCAGCCTTCCTAAGTGTGTCGATCGTTCCACCCTAAAACGGCCCACCGAAAACGGCCCGCCTTTACTCATACGAAAACAAAGTCTTGGGATATCTCCCGCCGAGAATCTCTGGACGCACGCTACCTCTCGGGCCAGGACATTGAGCAACTTCCCTTCAAAAAGGTACTTGCGCGGTTCACCTTCTCCAGGAGGCGGTGCCCCGGCCAGGGGACGGTGGTAACCCTCCCCCTCGTAGACGGCGCCTCCTGCGGAGGAAGAAGATGAGGCGGCGGCTCCCACGACGTCCGACATGTCCTCTCGGGCGCCGGCGTAGGTCCTGCCCATGAACACCTGCCCAAGCCACCAAGCAGCGTAAACCACAAATCACCGCACAAATCGTGTAAACAGATGCATGGATGGAGCTAGGTTTATGCGCCTGGCGTCCCAAGCTGATGCCCGGACATTCGTTGAACTGCTCTCTCTCTCTCTCTCTCTCCACGTATCTCTCGATCGATCGAGAGAGTGAAGAGAAAGTGATAAGGGGGACGTTGTGGCTGGACATATGCTACAAGCCGGGTTGTGAGGTGGTGGTGTAGGCTAGACGGGGACACTAAATCAACCTCGACCGTTACGATACGTTGCGTTACGTTTGGAGAGGCTCACCTCGAAGGCTGCCTGGGGAGGCACGAAGGATTCCACCACCTCGGCATCCGGCACCTGACGTGTTTCGAAACGGACGGAGATCAATTCGTTGGGGGGGAACCCAGTCGACGTATATAGCTATGTAGAAAGAGCACGTGCAGAAGGTTGAGCAAGGAAGACACCGACCAACCTTCACCATAAGTGCGTCGGCAGAGATAGATAAAAGGGCAGGCGGTATCGTTTTCACATTCCACGCCTCGGGGAGTGATGTTGTGTGCTGGCAACTGCCAAATGAGATCTGGTCGAACACAGCGGGCGGGGGAATACGACGCCGAGGACAGAGCAAGAGCGGCACCTCAGCAAAGATTCTTACTGCTGTTGACACAAGACACTGCACCCTCTCAACCATTTTCAATGCCCGATTACTCCACGCCGAAGAGGATGCACACATGAAACGGTGCGTTTTCGGAAAATCTCTCAACGCCGTCGTTTTCGGCACCGCGATTCGTGCTGCTGTGAGAAATCGCTTTGAAAATCGGTCCACCGGTGTGGCATCTAATGTCGGGGGTAACCATGCCCACCATCACCCCAGCCCAACAACAGCAGCCTGGTCTCCCCCCACACAACAGCATCAGCCTCTCTTGCGACTCTATTGCTGCGGTCTACTGCCGTGGGTGTGCACGTGTGCACACCCCGCACGGCAAGTGCAACACAGCGAGAAGAAATAGTGCCCACATGCATGAAGTTGCGCAGTTGGAACTTTACTTTTTGAATTGGGTGCATAATCAAGCCGCATTCGTTGCTCCCTGCTTTCTCTTGTCTGAAGCAAGGTGTGCGCGTGATGCATTGGAAGCAAGGCAAGACCACCGCGAAAGCGGCCGCTGCCGACCCACGGACTTGTTCGGCCCTTGGAAAAGCCACAACGGCGGTTGCCGATCTGGTCCATGATGCACTGCTGTTGTTGCAACGCAGGAGAGACTGCCGTACCTTGTTGCCGGTCTTCGACAGGGTTGGGTTCGGTATTTCACCTTCCGAGTGCTGCTCTAACCCGTCCTCCCCAACATCGGGCGTCTCAAACACCTCCTCCTCTGCTCCCCTCGCCGAGCTTGCCATGTGGCTACCGCGTGTCCACCGCTGCTGTGTGATGATGTGCGCTTTTGTTTTGCCTAAACCAAAGTGAGCCTGTGGGGGAGACGCAGAATTGTAGTAGGTAGTGGCAAAGCAGTCAATCTAGACAGACCCCCATGGAACCGTTCCTGTGGGTGCTGCTCTCCACCCTGGCCCACACGCTTGATACTCGCAACCAGCAGCACACACGAGCCACAACACACGCTTCCGTGAACGCCGGGTGGAAATACCACACCGCAGTGTGTGCTTGACTGCCGTCATGGCTACTTGCGGGGAAGCAGGAGAGGGATGCAAGAAGGCCGGCATGCCCACGTGGGTGCCTCCGAGACCGCTCGGCGAGGGAGGCTTGACGGAGATGATGGACAGGATGTACCCTCTCAAGGTCTTCAACTCGCTAACGAGGACAAAGGTATGCAGTAGACCAAAGGTCGTTGCGCTCCTGATGCGGTAGTCGTGTGTGTTTGTCGCTCTTCTCGTGTGGCGGGGGTGTTCTGTTTGCAAGCTGTGGTGCGGAACGTGGAACATGGGAGGATGTGTGCGGTTGGCACACAGCTGTCGCTCAGCTGTGCCCCATTCGCGGAGCTGTGAGTGCGTTGCCAACAGCAGTCTGCTCATGACGTGCATCTCCCCTCAATTCTCCCATTACAGGGTAAGCAACCATTCAATAGTTCCATTGGGGCAACGAGAGTGCGACATGCTCACTATGCCTACAGCAGCTGTATATTGTATACAACAGATTCCGCCGTTCAGCCTGCTGCACCAGTCCGCAGCTTTAGTGGAGACGATCCACTTTTTGTACGAACTGTCCGTGCCCCATGCTGCTAGCGCGTTAGTTCTGCGCAGGATGCTCGTGCCCTGCCTGCACAGTCGTCGCGGTGGTGTGTTTTGCAATCCTTCTCTGTCTACCAGAACATTGGCATTGGCGAAAACTAGCCACACGAAGGCTGTGGATCTCCAACTGCTGCGAATAGCACGGGGAGCAGTTTGTCCGCACTTCCCTTACGGTCCCTGGGGAGTTTAAATATCGCACCACATAGCGGTGATCCGTGCGCTCACACGAACACACCACAAACGGTCGTGCGGCAGGACGTTGACCGCGGACACGCAATAATGATATGGGTCTAGAGGTTAAGATCCCGGGGTCCCCCAAGACAAGCGCTCAAAAGCGTTTTTGTAATCCACCTCGAGTGTACGTCGTGAGCATCCCGATACAATTATGGTATACGGTTCACAAGACAAACTCGGGTACAGCGTGGTACGTGTCTCTGGGGCGCTTCGTATCCGTATCGGTAGACTAGGGGCGGAAAGAGAATGCGGACAGGACTTTCTCTGATGAGGTACGTCACAAAGACGGTAATGAACAGCTATCCATCGTGCGTTTCAGGTGTTGGACCGGAAACCCACTACAGCTCTCCCCTGTCGCTTCCAGCGACCTTGGTGGCCTTCTCTTTTGCACGTCTCTTGGCCATTTTTTTTACGCTGTTCCTCCGTCACCAAACTCCTGTCTTATTCCCGCCCCCCCTCTCTTCGCCCGTCGCTCCCCTGTCCTGTCGCCTGCGGCAGACTCGGTTTGTGCCTAAAGACTCCAACCGGGTGCTGTGGTACATGTGCGGACCCACTGTCTACGCCCCCAGCCACATGGGCCACGGTGAGAACATTCCCGAGAGAGAGAGAGAGAAGAGAGAGGCAGAGACAGAGAGAGGCAGAGACAGAGAGAGAGAGACAGAGACAGAGACAGAGACTCTCGGTGGGGCACACTGTGGTATCTGGCGAGTTTGAATGTCGTACGTAGGGATGATTTTTGTCGCTCACACGAACACACCGTTGCCGGGTGTGCGTCAGGACGTTGGTCTAGATTGAAATCTCCGGGCCACCGAAGACAAGCGCTAAAGGCGCCCTTCGTTATTCAGCAGCAGAGGTTCCGTTGTCGCGGGCGTCCCGATATTCGCAGGAGAGACAAGGAAAGAGGAAGGGGGGGGGCACGCAGACACGAACGGAAGAGAGAAAGCGGGATAAACCGCGCGTACCCGTAGAAGGCCGTGTGGTGAACCCGGTCTGTCCCTCGACCGATGCGGTGAAGACGTGTAGCAGGGGGCGACGACAAACGCAGCCTCTGAACCTCCTGGAGGGGAAGTTTTTTTTCAGCACGCCTTGTGAAAATCACACGAGGCTTCAATCGCACATGTAGCGTCTGATCAAGGCCCACGCCACTGCATCCCTCCTGCTTTTTTTTCGCGGCGAAGACACTGCTGTCGTCTCTTCTTTCAAACGCTCTGCCGTGTATTCCGCCGCATCCTTGTGTCTCCCTCAGCGCGGACATACCTGCACTTCGATATCCTTCGGCGAGTGATGACCGATTTTTTCGGCTACGACGTGTCTCTGTGCATGAACATCACCGACATCGATGACAAGATCATCACCAGGGCCAACGAGGTGCGTCCCCGTCAGCCTGGATTTACCGCGTCTTCAGCGATGCTTGTAGCTGGACGGACTTGGGTTTCGATACATTTTTCATCGCTTGCTCGGATGAGACATGCTCTCTCTACAGCGTGGATGGATGCAAAATGCGGCGCTATGTTTTGTCATTTTGCTCTTCGTCTATCTGTCTGTCTGTTTGTCTCTGTCTCTTCTGTCTGTCTCTGTCTCTGTCTCTGCTATCTCTCTGAATCTCTGTCTGTCTGTCTGTCTGTCTGTCTCTCTCTCTCTCTCTCTCTCTCTCTCTCTCTGCCTCTCTGTCTCGCTGTCTCTGTCTCTGTCTCTGTCTCTCTCTCTCTCTCTCCCCCACTCGCCCTCCCTGTCGGCCTGTCGTCCGTCTCCCCGGGGGTATCCATCGGGTGGGCATGCATCCCTCTCCACGTTTACGCACGTGCATTGCCGGGCGCGTGGGGGTGGGGCAGGGCGGGCAAAACTATCGCGAGCTGGCGGCCCACTTCGAGGAGGACTACATGCAGGACATGGCCTTGCTAGGCGTGCGCGCCCCCACCGTGGTGACACGCGTCAGTGAGTTCATCCCGGAGGTGAGAGAAGGAGGAGAGGACTGCTGTTGGAGTTTTTCGGTGCTTTCGGGGGCCCGTGAAGAGAGGGAAAGGGAGGGGGGGGGGGTGCTCGTGCTTCACATGCCTTGGCTGTCGGACCGTTGACCGCAAGTCCTGGACAGGGCGGAGCGTTGTTCCCACAAGACCGATGGTAAATCGCTCCCTCCTGCGTTGCCATAGGTGGCGGCTCCGAAATGTTTCTCTATGTTGTATTTTTGGGTTTTAGGGTCTCGGTCTCGAACCCAGAGAGCAAAAGTTGTATAGGTTTCTGTTGTACAACGCTCAATCGCAATCACTAATAAATATTGTACCGCTTTTGCTACAACCCCACACCAAATCTTATAATTAACCTCTCGATTTGATGGTCCTTTCGGGGCCGTCTTCCGAAATTCCTACTCATCCCCCCTCCCCCTCGAGTAGGGCGCAGATCGAGAGAAAAAGCGGGCGTTCGCGCTGTTGGTGTCTCCTCGGATTCTGCCTGGCTATTCCGCCGCATGTTGGAGGGTGTCCTTGCCGGCTTTCTTGCTATTTGCTTTCTGCCGACCTCGGCTTCCGCTGCGATTTTGTGTTGAATTGGCTTTCGTTTCTGGTGTTGGTTCCACGTTTGCCTTTTCTTTGCTCCCGTGTGCCTGCCGCGGCGTGTGCGTGGCCATCAGGTGGTGGAGTACATCCAAGGCATCATCGACAACGGCTACGCCTACGAGTCAAACGGTTCCGTCTACTTTAACGTTCAGGTCAGCACCAGCACCATCACCAGCACCACCTGCACCAGCCAGATCACTCGCTGTTTTCCGACGCTTTTCTCAGTGCACGTGTGGCCATGCGCCAACGGGGGCGGGGGGCGTGGTTGACTCATCACCGGTAGGCAGCTATAATAGCCGTCATGCCTAAGACGCGTTCCGATCAGCGGTGAGGTGAATGGCGGACTGGCTGTGTGAGGGGGAAAGCCGCCTCCAAGGTCGGGCGCCTGCCGCCGCGGTGTGTGGCAGACCTGGCGGAAGTGATTCCTCACTCTAGTGCTGTGAGAGTGAATGTGGCTGCTGTGAGAGTGAATGTGGCCGCTGCACGCCTACCGCGATCGGCGAGGGATGGGTAGATGGGTAGCTTCGAGTGCGTTCCTGTCGCCCTTGGGGGGAGACGAGGGGGGCGTGCAATAGCCCTTCCCGTCCGCCGTTTCGCAACGTGTTGATCCAACCCCCCTGTTTTTGAACGAGCGGGGAGCCTCGAGGTGTGCATGCCTGCAGGCCTGCCCAAACCTACCGTCCCATCCATCCTATTTCCACTCCCTCACGTCACACGTCACACGCCGATGATGCAGCAACGACGATGCAGCAATACGCGTCATCAGTCGTTTTTGACCCCCCCCGCCCCCGCCCCTCTTCCTCATTGCAATACCGCCTTTTCCTTCGTGGCTATATGCATATGATATGTGTTGTCCTTGTTGGTTCCCCTAAGTCTTTCGAAGGGAAGAAGGGGCACGCGTACGCTAAGCTCTTGCCCGAGGGGGTCGGCAACGGGGAGCTCATGGCGGAAGGGGAGGGTGCGCTCAGCCTAGGGGCCGGCGACAAGAGGTCAGACTGCTACCTCCGATCGCGGCCCCCTTGCAAGATTTGTTTTGCGGCTTTTTATTTGTTGGTTGTGACGCCGCACGTATTTCCACCCAAGAGCCGCAACAACAGTAGTTTTGGGACCGAGCCTTCCTCCGGGTTTTTTTTCGGTATTCACTCGGTGGATTTGTGCCCAATTTCATCTTCTGTTCACTTATTTTCAGCTGCCTGTGTCATCTGACGCCACTTGAACGAATTCGATTAGGATTGTGAGCGCTTACTGTAGAACGTATGTTTGTTCCACGACAATTTGAATGCTATGATACCGCTTTCCGTCATGTCTCCCGAACTAGCTTGGACATGACCTAAAAGAAAAGGATTGGGCAATAACGGACGCATCTCGAGCTACTTCATATTTTGTTTTATGCTTTTTGCAAACCGAACTTAAGGCTCAGTATTCTAAGAAAGCAATATGTATATATTTCTTCTCCCGATTTGAAAACAACCGAAAAGCGCGCTTTGGTGGCCGGTGTTAATCTGCACCATGGTAAAAACTAACCGTGTTTCCCGGAACCTCCAACTCAACATCGTTTTCTCTCTCCCGATTGGAAAGCACCGAACATAATTGCGCCTTCGTGGCCGGTGCAAAGCTTTCCCATGGTATTTCCCATGGTATTTCCAAACAAACCGTGTTTGTTTCACGCACCATACCGTAGGTCGTCGGGCGACTTCGCGCTCTGGAAGCGCAGCCGGGAGGGGGAGCCCAGCTGGCCGAGCCCCTGGGGCGACGGGCGGCCCGGGTGGCACATCGAGTGCAGCGTAATGGCGAGCGCTACGTTCGAGGGGATGGGGGACGGGTGAGAGAGACACAGAGGATACGACATGGGATAATGTGTTAATGTGGTGGGGGAGGTAGTTGGTTGGCTGCATGTAGGCGTGAGCGCATCAAAGAGTCAACCGTTGAGAGCAAGGGCGCTGTGTGTTGGGGGCTAAATCTGTCGCCGCGGGCGAGAGAAGGATGGATGAATCCGTACGCCAATTTTGTTCTCCATCCGCGTGGCCTACTATCGCACGTGAAGCACGATCTTCTGTGAGCTGGAGGTGTTTTGATAGTTTTTTCATGTTTGGAGTGGAGAGACCGGAGAAGCGTGGTGATGGCAGTATTGCACGGTCAGTTCGGAGACTGGGAACGATTCTGGCTCGAGACTACGGCGGGATGTCAAGGACCGCTTTTCAGGGATCTTGGGAGAGGCATGCGTCGTTTTATTATTGTGTGTTTGCGTGATGTTCCTTTCTCCTTTTTTTTTTTTGCCTTTCTGTGGCAGCACGATGGACATCCACTCCGGGGGCGTCGACCTCAAGTTCCCGCACCACGACAACGAGATGGCCCAGGTCAGCTATGCAAAGCTATTAGCACCTATTATAGCTTCCTCTGCCTCCCTCGTTCGGCAGATTGATTCTCTGCTCTCGCCGATTCCAACGCTAAGTGTCCGCTACGCAGAGGTCAATGCACTCAAGCATCTACGCCCCGTGACGCCTTGATGCGTTTCCCCCATATGCCCATCTCGAGCGGCATTTCATAAGTTCTTTTTTTTCTTGCCTCCTTGGGGCCGGTCGTGCGCTCTTCCGTTTTGTTGTTGCCGGGTCAGGCGGAGGCTAAGTACGACTGCTGCCAGTGGGTGAACTACTTCCTGCACACCGGCCACCTGCACATCAAGGGCTTCAAGATGTCCAAGAGCCTCAAGAACTTCATCACCATCAAGCAGGCCCTGCAGGAGAACTCGCCACGGCAGGCGAGGAAAATTCAACGTTACGGTTGTTGCGGGCGAAAAGGCCGGGGAAACGAACGGCGTCCTTGTCCCCCAAAAGTGACGTCAGGCACGCGTGATTGTTGTTGCCGTTGTTGTTGTTGTTGCTGCCGTTGCCGGTGATGCTGGTGATGCCGGTGCCACTTTCCACTTGACGAACACCCGAGGAACTTTATTCAGTCATTCCGGTGTTGAATCTTGTTCCTTCCGATAACGCCGCCGCACATGCGAGCAGGATCCACGTCCGCGTCCGACTGTTTCGTTTTCATCCCCGCCGCTACAGTACGGTACAGTACAGTACAGTACAGTGCCCGACAAGATCTCTCAATACGCTGACGGGCTCAATCGGCCGAACAATATTCTACCAGCACTACTGTAGCGGAAAAAATCGCATATGCAAGTAAACCCCCCCTTCCCCTCAAGCTGTTCGGGCTTTTGCCCCCCCCCCCCCCGCTTC
>FN649740.1:3404352-3417867 GCA_000310025.1 Ectocarpus siliculosus | reverse complement strand
AGCAATGCCTACCCTCTTTTTTTATTTTTTTGCACCGCCACGCCCCCCCCCCCCCCCCCCCTACGTAATTCGCAGGTTTTCGGGCTGGCGTCTCCCGGCCCAGCGCTAGGCTTCTCCCAGGTGGGAGACGCAGGCGTCGGCGGGGACGCCAGCGGGGAGGGGGGCGAGGCCTCTCGGGAAGCGATCCTGGGACCGGTTCTCGACGTCCTCTCGGAGTTCCGCGACAAGGTGAGGGGGTGCGGCCGCGCGGGGGACACGAAGGGGGTGCTGGCGGCCTGCGACCACGTGAGAGAAGAGCTGCTGCCTGGCGTCGGGGTGCGACTCGAGGACAAGGGGGACCAGGTGCGTTGTGATATTTTTTTTGGGACTGCTGTGACGCTTGCGTTGTGGGTACGGATGTTTTGGTCCACGTTGGAAAATTCTACTGTAGTAGTCTTTTTTTTTTTTTTTGCCTTGGTTGTGTTTTTGGCTCCCGTTGCCGGGTGCTGCCTGTTTGTTGTCTCGTCGTCGTCCGTGTTTGTTGGTGGTTGTGGTGGCGGTGTTGGTGGTATGGTGGGCTCCCTCTTGGGGATTGTTGTTGTCTCATGTGCTTTGCGCGAGAACACGTCCGGGTCGAATTGTTCTTCCTCTGTGAGGATGGTTGTAGCTGGGTTCGGAGGAGGCAGCGATTTGGAAGCGACCGATGACAAGACGAGCACGTTTGAAGTACGCCGTTTGCGCTGCAGAGTTCGCTGCCCTCCGCTCCTTGATCGAAACCGAATCAACACACAATACGTACCATGGGCGGAGCTTTTGATGTGTTTCAGTCTCCCGTGAGTTATATTGTTCTTCTTCCGGCTGTATCTCGGTGGTGCTCTTGAACCACCCGAAAACCGCTGGTGCTCTCGACGCTCTGTCTTCTCTCCCGCTGTTGATCTTTTGGGTTACGGTTCGTTTTTCATGTTTTTGTCTCTAGTTTTGGTCCTCTTTCAACGGGACGTCGCGGCAGATATTCGCGGAGGCCGTGCCGTTCTACGTGAGTGCAGTTGTTCATGGTCATTCGGCATTTTTAACACCGTCCCGTCCCAATTTGCACCGCGACTGCTGCTGGTATTGCAGGCGGTGTGGAAGCTCGAGGACCCGGCCGTATTGGCAAGAGAGCGACAGCAGCGTGAACAAGAACAGGTGCGCATGAACAACCTGTTTCCAATTCATGTCTTGCCATGTCTGCGCCTTGTGCCTGTCGCGGACCCACGAATGGGACGGACTCACGAAGAGGACGGAGTTGCGTATGGTGCAAGGCGTTGCATTTTTTTTTTCTTCATTTTCTTGGTTTCTACACCAAACTGCCGCTTCAGGTCTGGCCTGACTCACGCTCTGCGTGCCTGTAGCGAGCGCGTAGGCAGAAGAACAACATCGTACAATATTCCGGTGCCACCCATCTACGGTACATAGCCCACGACCCCCATACCCAGGGCCATCCAAGCTACGTGCGGACTGTTCGCGATGAGTTGAGGGTTGTCGTCGTTGTCGGTGGTCTCCCGGTTTGTTTTTTTCTTGAACACTTACGTCTTTGCCGGCAGTGGGTCACGTCGGTCAAGTCATGTTTGCTCTGCGACGTGCCAAGTCGGTCGAGGCACGAGAGCGGAACGTGCCCAGCTGTTCGGAAGCCCTTCTCGAGCATGCATACCAAACCCAAGCATAGCTCTTGTGCACTAATTCTTCAAAGCCAACAAAGAGTGTGCGACTGTCGGCGCGCGGAATTGTGTTCCACTTAAGATGACCGTCGCGGCGTTTTTTTGTTCGTGTTGTCGTGACCACGGAGGCGGCAATAGGGCGCAGCTCCACCACCTTTGTGTCGATACTGCCCCGTTGAACTCAATGGTTGCGCGTTTGTTTCTGGCACCTTTGGTTGGAAGTGTCCTAATTTTGGCGAACACACGACATAGATGCTTCCGACCGTCTCACCCATCAGGTCACCGCCCGCCCCCCAGCAAAGCCACCGCCTTTCATTCGCTCCTTCTTGTTGTCTTTTGTGAATTCATGGTATTTACTGAAACGACATCAGTTGCGCCGCTTGGAGGCGAAGGCAGAGACGAAGAGGAAGGCGGCAGAGAAGGAGGCAAGGAAAAAGATCCCCGCCAGCGAATACTTCCGGGGATTGAAGGTGCAGTGTGGCATTGTAGACGAAGAAGGGAGAGGGCACCTCGGACTGCCCAGTGCCTGTTAGCGTCGGTCTCTCTGATAACCTGGACGCGAAGCGATAATCATGCGCTGGTTCTCATCGCACCCTCGTTGTAGCCCCCCCAAGTGCCGATTGTTGTTTTTGCAGGCTTTTGAGATACGGTATCATTTCTCACGCCCCCGTTTTTTTATGTTCGCAGTGTGTACCTCTCGCGTCGCGACTTAACCTCTGTAACACATATCCACGAGACTCGTGTAGTTGCGGCCCGGGTGTGTTGTGGCAACCCGATGACCCTCACGCGCCTACAGGCCGGTTTTCTGGTGGTTGGACGGGCGTTGTTTTCGAGAGACGAAACGCAAGTTGGCGGTATGTCGGGTAGAGTTCATCAGCAGAAAAGCACGGCTAAGATTCGGCCGCATTCGAACGTGGCGCAATTCGTCCGCGTAGCTCTCCCCGATCGGTATGGGCTGACGAGTCGAGCGAAGTTAATATAATGGATTGATCGAAAAGCCATCATCCGAGGGCGAGCGAGGTCTGTATCTCGATGGCTCTCTATGAAAAGGGCTGTTGTCTGTGCGCGCGCATTTTTTTTGTGTTGTTTTACGCGACTCCCCTCCTGTTTTTTTTTGCTTGTCGTCTTGTGCTCGGGTGGTGCCTCTCGTTCGTCCGCCCAGGGCGAAGACGGGAAGGCGTTGTACACCCAGTTCGACGACAACGGCGTTCCCACGCACGACGCTGCCGGCGAACCGATCGTCAAGGACAAGGCAAGAAAGAACGCTCTTCTTTTGACGAAATGCCCGAATCCATCCGCCGCGTACAGCCATCGGTTGCTTTTTTTTTGGAGTTTCTCGAGCTCTTGCTACTCAGGAAGAGGTTGCGGGCAGCTGTCAGGCCGACTGTTTTTCTTATCACGGCTTGCAGCCCCGGCGCGGAAAAGCTGTTTGTATCGCCGTTCCCCCACGAGAGGCTCTTCTTCTCTTCACCCACTGTGTTGGTTCGCGTGGCAATTAGTGCAAAATAGGCAACGCCTGCCGACGCGTGCAATATCGTCGCATGTTGCCCAGCAGATCAGTTTCGAAGAGCTCGTCTAGGGGGCGACGCGGTATAGTTTCGGTTTGTGTTGTTGCACACGCTCGTACGCAGATCTTCACAAGGAATGAATGTAGTTGCCCATTGCTCACATGCTCCTCCTGCCGGCACCCCCCCCCTATGTATATATTTTTTCCCGCCAAACCGTCGTGCCTGTGTATTGTTGCTTGGTGCCACGAGAACAGAAGGTCAAGAAGGAGTGGGAGGCCCAGAACAAGCTGTACAACAACGCGCTAGCGAAGGCCAAGAAATGATTATTCTATCGTGGTATTTTCTTGCACAAAGTTTGGGTTGTGTACCGGTTTCGAGCAACTTTCGGCACACAGAAAAGGAGGGTGTCCACATCGCACAAAAGATTCGTTGAGCGCCGTTGATGCAGTCGGTGCTGAGGAAGGCTTCAGAGAGCTAGGAGCACAGGGTGGGCAGGTGCTGTTGCGCTCTGGTGCCGTTGCTGTCGTCGTACACAGCACCGTAGGAGTATGCGCTACGCTCGAGCACCGCGGTGGTTGGTGCGTAGCGGTCGCAAATAAGATTTTCCCTCCTCACCAGAACCAGTGTTAAGGTTGCATTGTCGAATGGTACGTGCCTGTAGTTTTTTTTTTTCGAGTTTTGTTTCAACGGGATTGTTCAGCGACGACCCCCAGTGGCATGATGCTTTTTTTCTTTGTACCGATACAGAGCGCGAACAGCGCGTTGGGATTGGCTGCCGCTTTTTGCAAGACCGAGACGCAGGATGATGGCGCAGGCTTCGAGGTTGGAAGTGTTCCAAGGTATAGCTGACTGAATGAAAAAGGGGTCCCAAACTTTCAAGTATAACAGCCCGCGGACGTGCGTACCGGGCAGGAGATGGAACTACATACAGCAACACTTCCGACCTTGTAGCCTGTGTACATGAAGGCAGTTTCTCATGATCGGAGAGGTGTCGAGGAATTGTACAATATCGTGTTGTTCGACCTGTAGACTCTACGTTTAAAATGCACGCATGATAAATGTACTTTACATCCTAGTAGTATCAATGGCTGCGTCAACTTGGCTGCGAGGCAAATGTTCTCTGCAGATGTTCCCACTCCAAGAACGAAGTAAATGCAAAACGGACAGCGTCACGATACGATCACAATCCCCCGGCTTGCTTTGGGCGTGTGAATTCGGCCAATCAGCCCACCACAAGATGTGCTTTATAGTCCACCACACATAGACTACATGCTGGTACGCTGTGCCGTAGCCAAAGTGCCTTTGTCGTTCGAGATTTCCCGATTATCCCTTTATATGAGGGTACCCTAATATGGAGCACCCACTCCATATGCCGAGGGGTATGGTTTGCGATGTCCGTTCCTTGCCTCTCAAACCCATGGTCGTCTTGTCACATATACGCCACACCACGGCACATTCACTCTTGTTCCAGCGTCCCCAGGCCAAATCACTGCTGCTGTTAAATACGAGTTCTACTTCCTGATGAACGAGATGAGGGCGGTCAACCTAATATGCATAGGGTGGCACACTGTGTGTTGTGGTGTGTTGTTGTTGTCCGTTCCGCTGTCGGTCCAGTGTAAGTATGAATCGACGTGTGTGTATGAGATGATCGATTTGCCAAGGCATGGTCACGCGAATGAATAACTCAGACGCTCGAGCGTGTTCGTTCTTTTCGTTCTTTATTCGACTGCTTCGAACCTGTAAAACACGCAACAAAAATCAGTGTTAAAGAACAAATACAGAATCAACTCTCCTTGACCTCCCTGTGTGACGTAAAATGGCAGCGCGAAAACCAAGCCACCCGTGCAGATACAGGAGAAAATCCCAATTGTTCCTGAAGTCGACGCCTGTTACCGCCTTCGTCAGAATTTTATCCATGCTGTTCCTTAGACTATACTGTAGTTCCCGTTCCATATATTATTGGAATATGTTCGATCGCGATTTTCTTCGACGGGACTTGTGCTGGGCACACTTTGAAGGAGGGATCTGAACCACAAGGGGCGAGCGCGAAGGAATCTAACGAAGGTCCAAATAATATCGCCATGCCAAACCCAAGAGCGGGCGGAAGCCTACGGATCCGGACCAAGGCCCACAAACCTCCAGGGAGGGCGAGAAACCAGGGAATCAGAATGGGTGGAAGCACGGGAAATGAACCAAGGCCTCATGAACCTCCGCATAGAATAGAACGGCCTGAAGCTAACGGAACAGCCAAGGGCATGAGACCTCAAAACGTGCAGTCACTCGGGCGAAGAAGGAGAGAGAAATGCCCCCGCCAGCCTCTTCCTTGGGCAGCCTTCTTCTCATGCGACGCTCACGACCATCTGAATTGGCAGGAAATTTATCATGAGAACTTCATGAGGAATCTCGTGAATGGACCACGATGATTGTTTCCATTTTTACAATTTGTTGGAACTGTTGACCGCACTATCGCTCTGCACTGTACAAGTGTGTCAATCGTCTTCTTCTTCTAGTTGCGGGGCTACGTTTTCCCCAATTTACACCTGGATACCAACTGAACACAAATATAACAAAGGGTTCCAATTGGCCACAAAAGGCCGCCGAACTCCCGCGACGGGGGGGCGGTAAACGTTGCGGTGTTCCTACTTGCAGCGCTTCCGACTTCACCATTGAACCATCTTTGCTGTCGCAGAAGAACAGGAAGTTTCTCTGTGATTTGTATGTACTATATGTATCTATCTTCTGAATAGAACACCCAAAATATACCATATAAATCTTTCCAGACTGACGGGCTGAACCCGACTTTCTTTCCCAGCGGGTGCCCCACTCAACTTTCCTGCCTTGCTACGAACCTGTTACAATGTGAAGACAACAACAACAACAACAGTCGTACTTCGTGATAGCTCTGCAAGCGCAAAACAGGTTGATAGTCTAACACGGAACCTGAAAAGGGCACCAGGACAAAATAGGGATTTTTCTTGCTCCTCTTTCGGTTTCCTCGGCACCTGCACGGCGGGAGGGAGCCATGATCTTGACATCTAGGGGCAAAAGACACATGGTGCGGGCCGTTGTATTGTTAAACTGCAGCAAATCTTGTACGGCCCATGACTGACATTGACTATAGACACCTTTGCGGCCGATTACTCCGTGATGGCCCTCTACTTTGGGGAGTGTTCTTGTGACACGCTCACTCGAGACCATCTCACCGCTCCGCAAGACGTTGTCTCAACTACTGAGAATAGCACAAAAAATATCGGTGCCGACGTCCTTTCCCACGCACGGTGCAACTGCCGCAAACCTCCGGCCTCCCACGTACAACATGTCTCAAAACGAGGCCAGGTTGACAACGCACATGAAAGTCGTTGAGAAACAGAAAGAAACAACAAAGGTTCTGCTGCTCTGCGGAGTCGGACCTACCGGTGCCCGAAAAGTGGACGAAGGTCGCAATTTCTCGATGATGTCGCCGCCGGGAATCAGGTTGGTATCGCGTTCCCCTGATGACGTTTACCAAGGAAACAGTAGACAAGAACCTTCATCTCCTTAGCCTCACTACATGGACGCGATAATTCGGGACAGTTTGCCCGAAGAAGCTCCTATATCCAGAAGATAAGTCGCGCGACAAGTTGTCTCCGCGGTCTAGGCTCGTACATCAATGATGCCCTTCGCAAGCACCACCACCGTTCGGATGGCAAAGATGGCGCCTCCTCCCTAGACCGACTTTCAAAAGACCGATTGCTTCTCGAACAAGTGGGTGCAGAGAGCGCCCGACACGTCTACGGAAACCCTCGACAAGATACCCTCGACAAGACCAACCTACCATTGTTGGTATTAGTACAAGCTTGGCTGTGGAGAAGTCGACTTGGAAAATGGCCTAGGGGGGGTGCCACCTCTCATATCCTCACGGTACTACAGCGAACTATCTCGATGTCGAGTCGATGACCTCGTGCCGAGTAAAAACACCGATACGACGGAGGCGTTCTGCCCTGCTCGGTGTGTCTCGAAGTGGGCTCTAGGGGTCTCCGCTCAAGACGAAATCCATTCCCAGGGGGCCTTCCACGTGGTCTGTGGGTCGACAGTTGGGCGGTCACGCCAGGACGTGATTCGAGCGAGATTGGAGTGGGTTACTCGCTTCATCACGTGTGGGTACAATGCACTCAGGCGTTTCGCGTCTGCGGACACGGCGATCGTGTTAGACAAAAAACAAATGGCCGGATGGTGACTGCAACCGAAGAGAGATGTCGGCCGATACCAGACTGAGATCATGTCGATGTCCTAATGTTGTTTCGAACCAACTATTGCAGCGTACTTCCGAATAGTCGGCATGAGCATTTGTGCGCGCTTATTGCCAAAAACATTTTCCGGTTCACAACCACTGACTACCGGTGCCGATATATACATATTGTGCGTCGACTCACAATCTTCCTGGGTCCCGCGAACGGCCTCCATGCCATGCATGATGTACGCCCCGCTAGTTGTACGGGTGGGGACCATCGTCTCTCCCAGGACCCCCTTGGCGGTCAGGCTCACGTCGTTGTGATCGAAAGCCAGGTTCATCTGCCAAGTCAAAGGTTCCGGTACGCCGAGCTCCGCGATCTGGTGGAGTCTTCCGAGATTGAGTCGGATAATGGCCGTAGTTGTGACAATCTGGAAAGACGCATGCTCGGATTGATGAGCGAACAAGTCACCGTCCTCGCCCCCTGCCATGTGACGGGCCACACACTCCGTGCACTCCGCCATGTTGGTCGCGGTGGGGTCCCCCAGTATCTATTCCCCCATCGACTGCTGTACGGGCAGCCTGCGGCCGCCAGCCTGCGCATACTCGAGCTTCTTCCGTTCCCAGTACTTCTCGAACCCGAACGATCGGCAGGCACCGGGAAGGTTGACAGCAGACACCTGAACATCGGGGGCCAGCTCAACCGCACCGGGTGCCATCAGGGTCTCGTTTCCAACGAGCACCACGCTCAACATCCGCAAGGCAGGGGGACACTCCGGCCGGGCAGTCACTATCCAGGCTGTGTGGGTCCTTAACGGAAATGACAACGCTATGCTCTAGACCGTTTCCATCGGTGGTGATGAGGGAGAGCCCGATGATGTACGTGATGTCCGGCCGGGAAGAGACGGGCGCCGTCACACGCATGTTAAGGTGCATGGACGGCAGGTCTGAGATAAGGCAGTACCACTGACCGTCGCTGCCCGTGAAGTCGAACTTCTGGCCGCGGAAGCCGGTCATGTGGGGGTCACCTGCAGTACGTCGGGGTTCCAACCGGTGTCGGGTAGTGCGAAACGTTGCTGATGGCTGCGAGTCTCAAGCGGGGAATAGGATACCCGAACCTGTCAGGGGGATGACCCTGAGTCAAACCCGAACCCCCATGAAATCGCCACAGGACCAACGACTGAATCTCTATGTTGCGGCACCCTGACGTCTTTGCGGGTTGACCTCCGGTAAAACGGTGGAGGTATGGCCGTCCCCATAAGGCTAAGCTTTTCACGCAATCGGAATCCAGCAGTACGTCGCAGTTTCACGTTGACAAGACAGTGCCCACACCTGTAAATAGCTGAATACGGTAGTGACCGTCACTCAATCCGGTCTTGCCGTCTACGCTTCAAAACAACATTGCGAATCCAGCAGAGGCTACCCAGAAATATGTTCGTCTCGCGTAGATATTGACATCGCCCTGCTCACCGCAAGCCGAAGGGTTTGTGAAGTGGGGCACCTCGCACACCTGGTTCACAGAACAGCATACTTAAGGCAGGGTGCACTCGGTATCGTCTGTGCAAGCTGCACGCTCAATCGATACCGCGCGTGGAGGAGGTTAGGGAGACAGTGCCAATCAGACGTGAATGGATTTGGGAACACGTGTTTCGATGTTTTCATCGGCCGATGGGCGATGCTCGATGTGAATTGCGCTTCCATGGCGAAGGCACGCGGAGAATCGGCGAGCAAGAAGACAATGCGACACATTTCCCCGAATTCGCAGATGGTGCGAACCGGTCGTCCCGGTAGTCTCGTGGTTAAACTCGCAAAGGCACTGGTACCAATTGTTGGGTCGATTCTCTCTGACAAGAATTTTTTAAGTGATCCTTTGTACTTGGACTTGATTTCGACGAGGGAAAGAGGCTGAGCCCTCTACAACAGCCGGAGGAAAGATGGGGCAGTGAAAGAACACAACAAATGCGCGAACTTCCTCCCGTGCAAACCACCGCTGGCACGCCAAACACGTACACCAAGAGGTGGTGGGTTCACTTGGGACCATGATACGTGGGACGAGCACAAACCCCCCCTCTGCCGATGGGCATCGGGCGAAGACCAACGCAACCGACAACGACGCCCGTACCCAATGTTTGGTTGTGTCTCCATTGTATTCGACAGTTCCTCCCTACTATGCAACCCGTGAACAACTCGTAACACGTTAGGGATACTTACCGGTCGCAGGCTCGACTGGAGAACAGTGGTGGAAACGACGGCAGCGGACAGGCAGAAACGCACGACATTAGGGGCGATGTTGGGGGATGAACGAACAGGAGATCAGAATCAGGTTAGTTCCGCGTAGCCAGTAGCGTGGCCGGAAGAGCGCGGGCGAAATCATCCGACACGGCTTGTATCTGCCACGGTGTCTGTGGCAAGACTTCTCGTCGATCCGGCGCGACACGTAGCAGCAGTCATCTTATCGTCCAAGGCATTGATTTGAGAAACAGTTACCCCACAAGGATGGCATGGCCAGAACTCCATCAACTTGGAGCTTTTGTGACCAGCAATACTGTGAGTCATTCCACCTGCTGTCTGTCGCTCCCAGTATCCACAGCCCTATCTATCAGCCCTGCGTACTCTCTCATCTTTGAACCGTAGAGCAATCGGTTGACCCTCGGCAACGCAAAGTCGACCATGCACGCGTGTAGCGGAGTATCCCCCTGATATGGTACGCGTTATTTTTGGTTCCTGGCTCGTACTTGCAGAGTTGTTGCATTGTCCCGTCGGTCCCACCTTGTTGCAGGAATCCACTGCTAACATGTCCAATCTTTCAGCATGTGATGCATGAAAGCCGTAGCATACTATCACCCAGTGACGAACTGATGCCTCTGTTAGGCGCTATCATCTCTTAGATTGCAAGATGGGCAAAGGGTCTAGTGAAAATCAAGGTGCCGCCATCTGAGTTGCTTGACACGAGCTTCAGAAGGAAAGTCTGGAGAGATCCACAATCAGGTGAAGTCATGAAAGGAGAGAGTTCGGACGTAAGCGACTGCAAATAGCCTACATTCGATTGATTGATGTCTGATCAGGAACCGTCGCACGGATTTGGAGAATGCGGCTTCAATGTTGTCGTCTTCGTTCGGTCGGCAGACGCGGTTCTCAAACGTTAGCTATCTCATACAATAGCAATGTGCTAATTTCCCTGTTGTGTCGGTGGGTGTTTGTGCTGGATATTAGTGCACATCTTTCGGTCTCTTGGCTTGGGCAGGAGAATGCCCCTAGACCACACGGCTGTACTACTGCTATAGCGATGTACCTTGACCTACGGGAATTTTGCACTTCAACAAACTCAACACAAAGCCAGTTGACGCGCACCTGTCAAGACTTGGACGCCTCCCCTCAGACAACTGTCCCGGCTTTGTAGGGACGCGAGGTCAATGGTCTAACGACTACGGCATGCACGACTATGAGTACACCCCCCCCCCTGGTGTTTGCCATCGGGGTTGGGTTTTCGTTGCTTGGCAGCGATGTTGTAAAACAAGTCGATCACGTCGTGAACTCGGCAACCAGGTTACCGGTTTTTTTTTGCCTTTGTTGTTTTTTGCGGTAACCATTATGGTGGTCGAGTAGATCATGTTGTGCGGAGTCGAGAACCCTCACTCCGCGCAAAGGGGATAATCGCACCACGTTGTGTTAATTTGGTCTGGCACCCTTGAGGCAGTTACACAGTGCTTACAACTGTCTCTGGAAGTGAAAGCACCAGAAAATAAATTAAGTCATAAGCAGCTGTCATCCGTACGCAAGGAAGTAAGCACAAGATGCCGAACACCATTAGCAGGATGCAGTGCACCCTTCATGTGACTCGCCTGATTCCTCACGGCGCTTCGCGCTTGGTGATGTGAGAGCCTGGTCCGGTGAGAACCTGGCGTGCTCCGTCCCGGCTTGGTAGGGACGCGAAGTCAATGGTCTAACGACTACGGCATGTACGACTATGAGTACACCCCCCCCGCGCCCCTGCATGCACCATTCCACCAACCACCCAAGAGCGATGACGTGCCTTTTGCTGTCTCGGGTGGCCCTTTTCGTTCTGTATTGTTTTGTGTGTTTGTTGGTCGCTACGGTAGCTGACGTGTGTGGTGTCCCTCTGTTTCTTTTTCTTTTTCTTCAGGTCTATGTATGCTTACCTTGCATAGCGTCTAGAGGTAAGCGGAGAGCTGTAGGCTACCTGTCGTTGATTTCTATCGACTTGCGGAACCTTCGGGTCTATTTCATTACATGTCGTGAGCAACAACAACAGCTGTGAGGCAGGCTGCTCCCCCCCTCCTCGCCCCATTGGTTGTTGCCATGTCTGTGCTGTTGCCGGGCTTGTTATTTCGTTCGAGCGCTCGTTGCCGGCAAACCACCTCTTCATCCTTGTGCCATGATGTCATGCACCTCTTAGCTCCCTGCAGTAGCCCCGTACCGTCCCTCCTTCCGTCCAAGGTGTTTGCGGGACTCGGAATGGCTCGGGCGTCCGTAGATCCGTGCTCTGCCTCGAACATGTTGAGGTCGTCCTTCAGGCACATCTGCCAGTTTTTTTCCGGTTTCCCCCTGCCGCCCCCGCCCAGCTCGCCAAGCATCGACCGTTTGGGAGTCGCCCGTCTGGCTGCCTTGCCAACGCTCACGTGAACAGCAGGCGCGGTTTCCGAACAGTTGCCTCCACACTTCAGGGTCTGGGCGTGGGAAAGCTACCGGTAGGTGTTAGGTCGGTATCCGACAACTCGCAGGAGCAGCCGGTCATGTATCGACCGCAAAAGCCGGTGCTCGTGACGTGGTGTTCATGTCATGCAACCGTGCAGCGTGCCTCCATCGCCTCCGCCTGGAGCAGGCGATTCTTGAATCGGAACGGTACTCTCCTGTCGAAGAACATCTGGCCATATCTCCCGACGCACGTCCACGCTGTTCTGCTCCGGAAATTGATCTCCCAGGTGAGGTCGCCATGTTCGTTGACGAGGCCACTTACGTGCCGGAACTAAGTCCTGTTGCTTCGATGATCTGCAATGGCGGCGGAGGGGGCGGTGGTGCTTGCTGCTTCTCCTTGACACGCATCCGGAGCGTCTCCGTCTTCTTCTCCGATACCGTCTGTCCGATCTCTCCGAACACCTCATCCATCATTCTCACCAGTCCGTCGGTAGACCTCGATACAAGCGTCTTGGCATTCAGCATCCCCCATACCGCCCTCCGCACTTGGTCAAGTGGTGTCCCCGCCCCCGGTCCCGTCTCCTCCGCCAGGCACATTCGATTCTGCAGAATATCATCATCTCGCTGAATCGAATGACATCGACCTCAAGGACCGCGGCGAAGATCTTGAACAGCAATGATACACCCTTGTCGTAGGTCTTATGTGACCCAGAACCAGTCCGACAACTCTCCGTCGTCCATGCGTACCCGGTCTCGCATTCCGTCGTGGAATTGTCGGATGACGGTGATCATCTCCTCGGGAATCCCGGCCCTGGCCAGAACCTTCCCAAAACTGTTCTCGGTCACCGAATCATTCGCCTTCTTCAGGTCGACGAAGCAGATGTAGAGCGGTATAATTCCTTCTTCGCCCCAGCTCCTGGAGTCGACGCACGACGAACAGCATATCGATGGTGGATCGCCCGTGTCCGAACCCGCAGTGTTCCTCCGTGAGGATGTTAGCTTCGCAGAAGGCGCTGAGGCGGTTGGTGATGATCTTGACGGAACCTTGCCTACATGAGATAGCAGCGAGATCCCGCCTGACGTGTTGCAGCTGGACCGGTCACCCTTCTTGTGTAACACATTGCTGTGGCGTCCTTCCACTCTTAGGGGACCTCCCTTCCGTTCCACACCTTCAAGAGGATGGAAGGTGCTCCAGGACGACGGGTTTCTCGTCGTCGTCGTCGTCGATCTTGTCCAACTCGGGAGGGAGGGAGTCGTTGCCGGGTGCCTTTAAGTTCTGGACTCCTTTCGTTGCCCGTAACATCTCCTCGAGGTTCTGGCCCGGCTTTAACTTTTCATATGGATCAAATTCTTATTCTAAACAACCGCCGCGGCATCAAAGCCTGGTTTCATGAACGTTTCCTTCTGTTCCATGGACGGTTTCTTCAATGGTTCATCGGGTGTATTCACAGGGGGAGCACACGAT
>FN649740.1:3375869-3394323 GCA_000310025.1 Ectocarpus siliculosus | reverse complement strand
GTGAACTCCACTTGCCAACAGCGCGGGTGCTTCCACTCATTGGCGCGTCCCTCGCTGAAACTGACAACACATATGCAGCACGGGTGCTTCCACTCATTGGCGCGACCCGCACTGATGATACTTGTACGCAGCGCGGGTGCTTCCACTCATTGGCGCGTCCCTTGCTGAAACTGACAACACATATGAGCACGGGTGCTTCCACTCATTGGCGCGTCCCGTACTGATACGTGTATGACTTCGTTTTCGATGCGTGGAGATCGGTTAATTCTACTCGCCCAACAGCACGGGTGCGCCCACTCATTGGCGCGTCCCGTACTGATACGTGTACGGCGTTTTTGTTCTTTCTTTTTGAGATCGGTTAACTCTACTCGCCAACAGCACTCATTGGCGCGTCCCTTGCTGAAACTGACAACACATATGCAGCACGGGTGCTTCCACTCATTGGCGCGTCCCGTACTGATACGTGTACGACTTCGTTTTCGATGCGTTGAATTCGGTTAACTCTACTCGCCAACAGCACGGGTGCGTCCACTCATTGGCGCGTCCCGTGCTAATACGTGTACGGCGTTTTGTTCTTTCTTTTTGAGATCGGTTAACTCTACTCGCCAACAGCACGAGTGCTTCCACTCGTTGGCGCGTCCCGTGCTGAGGCTGACAACACATATACAGCACGGGTGCTTCCACTCATTGGCGCGTCCCGTACTGATGCATGATTTGTGGTATTTCCTACCGCTGCGTTGAATTCGGTTAACTCTACTCGCCAACAGCGCGGGTGCTTCCACTCATTGGTGCGTCCCGTGCTGATACGTGTACGGCGTTTTGTTCTTTCTTTTTGAGATCGGTTAACTCTACTCGCCAACAGCACGAGTGCTTCCACTCGTTGGCGCGTCCCGTGCTGAGGCTGACAACACATATGCAGCACGGGTGCTTCCACTCATTGGCGCGTCCCGTACTGATGCATGATTTGTGGTATTTCCTACCGCTGCGTTGAAATTCGGTTAACTCTACTCGCCAACAGCGCGGGTGGCTTCCACTCCATTGGCGCGTCCCGTGCTGATACATGGTACGGCGTTTTGTTCTTTCTTTTTGAGAATCGGTTAACTCTACTCGCCAACAGCACGAGTGCTTCCACTCATTGGCGCGTCCCGTGCTGAGGCTGACATCACATATGCAGCACGGGTGCTTCCACTCATTGGCGCGTCCCGTACTGATGCATGATTTGTGGTATTTTTCTACCGCTGCGTTGAATTCGGTTAACTCTACTCGCCAACAGCGCGGGTGCTTCCACTCATTGGCGCGTCCCGTGCTGATACATGTACGGCGTTTTGTTCTTTCTTTTTGAGATCGGTTAACTCTACTCACCAACCGCACGAGTGCTTCCACTCATTGGCGCGTCCCGTGCTGAGGCTGACATCACATATGCAGCACGGGTGCTTCCACTCATTGGCGCGTCCCGTACTGATGCATGATTTGTGGTATTTTTCTACCGCTGCGTTGAATTCGGTTAACTCTACTCGCCAACAGCGCGGGTGCTTCCACTCATTGGCGCATCCCGTGCTGATACATGTATGACTTCGTGTTTCGTTGCGTTGAGATCGGTTAACTTCCACTCGCCAACAGCACGGACGAGTGCTTCCACTATTGGCGCGTCCCGTGCTGGTGCGTGTCCTTGTTTTTTTTTTTTTTCATTGAGATCACTTCCGCATAGACAATCCTACGGCAGGTTGACGAGTTTTTGGCATGCATCAATTGCTGTCCGGGCGTTTTTGGTCGCTTAATCGTCGATGGACGTGACGTATTCTTATAGAAGGTTTGTGTCACGGCGGCAATAAATTTTGACGTGATGCCCCTCGAGACCGTGATGCACTCACATGGACCGCTACCTGACGTTCCTCGCGAGTTCGAACCTCGCGTGTCACATCCACCTCCCCCCCCTATTTTTTTCTCATCTTCTTTTTCCTTATGCATACAGCACGTAGTTCGCTGTCTCGTTTTTTTTTTCTCGTCTTCATTGTTTTTCAGTCTTTTTCTTTTAGTCTTTCTCTCGCATGCATGTGTTTTTGCTTTTATCCGTTCCCGTGAATGCTGTTGAATGCACTTTCCGATTACGTATGCGGCCGCTTTGTATGCCATGGGACTTGTCGATACCATCAGTGGGGACTTGTCAATACCATCCGTGGAGACGATTGCTTACGTGAGTGGGCATATTATCGTCGATTCCTTCAGCTATATGCCCCTCTGTGCGCGGCACAGACAAGATTGTACCGGCAAGTAGTCCCTAGTAAGCCGGGGGAAACAGAAAACAAGGCACCTGCCTCATGTGCATAATCGTGACAGCATCATGCCCTACTGCCGCGGGTCGATTGGTTATGTCCGATGCCGCAGGGTTCCTCCACCCCGTGCAGTACAATGGCTGCTATCAACCGCGACAAGTCAGCGTGCGACCATACAACAGGCCCCGCTCTTTCTTTTTGCCGTTGAATTTTTTCTTCAGAGAGAGTACGTCTGGTTGGGACGAACCGCATTTTTTTTCTTCAGCGAGAGTACGTCTCGGTTGGGATGAACCGCATCCCATGTTTGGGAAGGGACCTATCTGAGCGGCGCGGCGAGCGAGACTGCGTTGGCTTGCCGCCGCTTATCTTACTGCACCCTCCCCCCTCGTGCTAAATGCACGCAGCGGTGAGGTCACAAGAGTAGCGGGACGCGAATAGGAACACGGCCGACACGATGGATGTTGGACACGAGTACACACCTTTATATGGAGAGTCGCGTGCTGGTCACTTCCCCAATGCTTGCGCCGTGTCCCGTCCCGCCCTTTTCTAAACTGCCGCCGCTACTGCGTTAGGCGGCTGCTGCTGTCCTTCCGTTGCTTCACGCGCTCTGTAGCTGTCACACGTTACCCGACTTTGCTACAGCCCCTGCGTGGACTCGATCACGGAATGACACCCCCAACTATAGACTAATAATTCCAAACACCGTGACCCTGGGTTTCCGGTAGAAAATGAAGCCAAATTCTAATTCGACTGTTACAAAATAAACACCAGTTTATTCTATCTGCTTCGACGAACAAACCTTCCTACTTTTTCACGAAAAATAAGAAAATAGCTCAATCTGGGTCACAAAATAAGAAATGTGTCAAATAAGAAACACAGCAGCGACCGCTGCCCTACTTAACGAGGGGTTACGGGGGAGTGTGTCGAACAAGAAACAAACCCAGAAACAAACCCCATAGCTCTCTCGCTCTTTCCCCCTCTCCCCCTTCCCCCTCCCAGAGTGCATCATTATTAGTTGTACGCCGAGGGGGGAGTGTTTTTTTTGCGGCGCCCCCTCCGGCCCCCTCCGGCCCCCTGCGGGCTCTGCGCTCTGCTCTCTGCTCTCCTGGCGCTAATAACTCAAGCTCTGGCACAGCACACCAGACAGGCTGCGAACCACGACATGCTGTCTGCTGTACATGGCTTTGATGGTGCTTTCCGCCAGCTCTCGTGAGGGCTTGATCAAATAAGAAACATGATACAAGAAACTGAACGACATACGCTGAGTTTATAGCCCACAATGAGAATTCGAGGCTAGACCTGAAATAAGCGTTTCTTAATTGCGGGCGCCAACTGTATGCATCCATCCGCGGTAACTTGAATTTGTTCTCGACAAAAGTTCTCGACAGGCGGTGAAGTACTACTACTCTGCTGTCAACAGCTGCCGACCGCGTGTTAGGTCCCAGGTGCCGTCTTACCGATGACCACGCTCCAAAAAGCGGAGACGAACGAAACCATCCAAACGCCCTCATTTTATGTCGGACATTTGAAATAAATACGTTGTTGTTGTTGTTGTGTTGCTGCTGCTGAGTTGTGCCGTGTGCATGGCAGATGGATGATCGATCGCTCCAAAACGAACGGCATAATAATCCGACCAGGATAAAAAGCTTGCCGCGTGACGATTCGCCGAAGCCTTCATCGTCTACTGCTGTACATAGACTACATGCCACATATATCTATCTATCTCTTCTTATTATTGTTGTATTCCCGCCAACCCAGCGTCTGCTACGCTTGATTGACAACCACCCCCTCCTACTACATACATGCAGGAATCGGCAATACTTTCGCGAAGAGAGAAAGAAGTACGACAAAGCACGGGAAGGGTACCTACATACCTTCGGCGCAGTATGGAGGACCCGTACTGTCCTTCGGCAAGGTAGGCTTGATTCTCGCTGCGAAAACAAGGAAGATTCGGCAGAAGTTTTGGTGCAGGCCGGCGGCTGGTGTCGGGTCATGTGAAGCGTCGTGGGCTCACACACGAGGAGGGTGTGGACATCGCCGCAAATAATCACACACACACGGGAGATGCCCAAAACAAAAACCGCTCTATCTTACCTGGTGGTCGTCGCAATTAATTCCGGAAACGGATGCATCGAACAGACCGTGAAACCCCCAAACTTCCGTGAACAAAACAGGCAGAGAGGCAAAGAGCTATGAAGAAAAACGGGGGCGGGGGTGGGTGTTGTTCGACGTGAGGTGAGAGGTAACTCTTGCAAGTTTCTTATGAATAATCCGGCCCATGCGTCTGTTTGGTCTGTTGTTTGCGAGCATCCACGCGCAACGAAAACACTCAGAAATATTCCAGAAATAGCACAATAGGCGTCGACAAGAGCTTCGCTGTTTCCAAGCCAAACACTTCAGGATGTGACCATGTCACAACCTCTGGAAAAGGGACAAACAACGGGCACACTCTTAGAATATATCCCAGCGCACAACGTGGTACGTCAAGGAGCGTCGAGATAGTCAAAAAAGGCGAGGAAGCCCCTACGAGAATGTTTGGAAACGAAAAGTCTAACCCACTTTTCTCAGCTTTAGTTCGTCGTCTTGTGGTCCCCCGTCATTGCCACCGTCAAGCTTCAAGACACATATGTTAAACGTATATCCCCTCCGAACTGCAGGTGCAACACTGACGGCAAGGAATGAATGTAACCCCCCGCGGGTCAACACCTACGATATAGTTGGCAACACGGTTGCCGCGTAGATGTACATTCAATCTTCACTCACACGTCACCCACACGAAAGGTGAACGCCCCCGCACACCACTTGATCGGCCGAGGATCAATCTATTGAGCTTACACTTAAAAGTCCCCCGCACGTAGGGTACACATTTCCCCCCGCACACCAAAGGTCATGAATTGTTGGTGTAAAGGAAAACCTATCCCAAACGTGCAGTAAAACGAACCAATAGAGCGAAATCTGTTGCATCTTTCGCCAAGCCAGCAGCAGTGCCCTACGAAAATCGAAGCAACGGCACAAGATCTCCGCGCGCAACCATCTGTAGGTCTTTACTCTCACTGCACACCTCTCCACCCACACCAACACGCAAACACACCAAGACCGCGCCCTCTCTCGACCTCCATGCAGCGGTTCCGATATGTCTTCCGTGGGCGTCCTACTTTACCTAAGAGAGAAAAAGGATAAGGGTCTACAATCCTAAAAATGTCCTGTCATGGACGCCTACCGAGGAGCAACAACGTACTGGTAGTGGTGGTCGAAATGCATACACGCCTACGTTGAGGATCGACCCCTCGTGCGCTCTAATACAGGCGGTTTCCATTGTTCTGTGCCATCGCGAGGAAACGTGGTTCCGTGTTTTCCCAGGACGAGATCTACAAGGGAACCACGAGCATCACCATCGCTATAGGTGTACTTTGCCTTCTCTGGATCCTTGAGCCATTTCGTGTTGATTTGCCCTGGTGGTTGTAGACGGCCCGCCATAATGACGTAGGCGGTGGTGCGGCCGGTGGTGGCCTTGGCTTCCTGCGTGATGTTCAGGCCCTTGAACTGGTTCGCTTCCAATCTGTTTTGGAAAAGATTGGGCAACCCCCCTACTGAAATGATGCCCTCTTTCTTCGCTGACTTCACAATTGACCTGATTGTTTCCCTGCATCAAAAGGTTGCGACGCGAAGTTGAGGAGTATGAGGGTGAGAATAGTAATTCTTCGGTATCCCTTGTTTGTATTCAATTTAAAATGTGAACTTCACACTTCACATCTTCGGTTTCACTCTTGTTGTGTCCAAGTCTACAGGCAGACGTTCGCCTGTGACTTGCTTACTTGGTTGGGACACTTACTACACGGACGAGTCTAGCCTTTGTCGCGCATATGTTTCATGATTGCAGCACATCGACCGTAATGCCTAGCTAGGCTACAGTATGGGCTAACGTCACTCAACACGAGAAGGAGTATACTGTAGTCGCATGTGTCACGCTTCGTCAGTCAGAGACTACAATACTGCGAAAGCGGCAAGCCTCGTGTGGTCCACGTTGATTTTGGCCGCCGCACCATCGCCAACAGAGTAAGCCCGATTTGGAATAATTGCAGGAACTGCTTGTGTGCAGACGCGTGGTACACGGCAAGCGTGTCGTTGTGAGGACAGCCACGTGAGGGACAGGGGGGCAGCCGGAAACACACGGCTCTCGATAAAACTTTGAAATCCAACACGCCCGAATAGTCCCGAAGTCTAATTTTTTGATACGCGTGCGTGCGTGGTATCTTCATTCCGAGGCTACTCACAATGCGCTTACAGCAGCAAAATGGACATGGGACACATCCGCTCCACTTGCAGCTGGCCATCACGCTTACCGGAGGTTGTTGAGACGGTGAACGGCATTCACAGACAAACGTGTGAGGTAGTGAATCCGATCAATCCAGCCTGCGGCCGAGGACATGGGGGGTTTCAGATATACGGCGGTTGAACAAAGACCCCCGAACAACTGTGTTTGTGTTGAAACTTCGTCGGCGCACTGCAGTACACCAACAACACGCAATCGCCGCCCAAAGGATTAGAGAAGACATGTCAGACAAAGTTGTAATTACATCGTTGCTCCTCGGCCGAGGGGGTCCTGGAGGGTGTAAACAACGTCAACAGACCCTCCGGAACTCGCTGTGGCAAACCTGGCCATAGGCCGTGTGCGGGGTTACGAATCTCTCCCGACCTGGATAAATCCAAATCCAATCAGTCGAAGCTAGTCGGCCGAGGACATGGGGGGGTTCAGATATACGTCGGTTGAAGAAGAAAGACCTCCGAACAACTGTGTTTGTGTTGAAACTTCGTCGGCGAACTGCAGTTCAGGCGAACTGCAGTACACCAACAACACGCAATCGCCGCGCAAAGGATTAGAGAAAGCATGTCAGACACAGTTGTAATCATATCGTTACTCCTCGGCCGAGGGGGTCCTAGAGGGTGTAAACAACATAAATAGACCCTCCGGAACTCGCTGTGGCAAACCCGGCCATAGGCCGTGTGCGGGGTTACGAATCTCTCCCGACCTGGATAAATCCGAATCCAATCAGTCGAACCTAGTCGGCCGAGGACATGGGGTTCCAGATATATGTCGGTTGAAGAAAGACCGTCGAACAACTGTGTTTGTGTTGAAACTTTGTCGGCGAACTACAGTACACCAACAACACGCAAACGCCGCGCCAAGAATTATCTAGTCTAAACATGTCAGGCAAAGTTGTCATCACATCGTCGCTCCTCGACCGAGGAAGTCATAGAGGGTGTAAACAACGACAACAGACCCTCCGGAACTCGCTGTGGCAAACCCGGCCGTCAGGCGATCTTCGCGATGGGGTGTGTGTCCAGATACAGTTTAAATACATATCTCGAGCAACGTACACTTCTGGCCCTCCCTATGTCACACCTCACCGCCGCTATTCTATCGACCATAGAGCTATGGCGTCGTGCGAGTGTGTTTCGACATATTGTACGATCCGTTGCATAACCTTGATGATTATTTGTGGCCTATATCGCATCTCGGTGGATTTGTGATTTCCTGCCTCAGGGTTGCCGAATTTGTGTTTCATTGGTGGCCTTGATTAAACAGAATACGTTGAAGACGATTAAATAGCATCGAGCTTGATCAATGAGGCATTTTCTCGAAGAGCACTCACCCGAGGGGGGGGTGTATACGGGCTCCGGGATTACGTTTGTTTGTGAAATATTTCAAAACATACTACAAGTTTCCCAGTTGGCGCCGCCACGTGTTGAGACGCTTGATACTACCGGTTACAACCGATCTCGGTCAATCGGCCGAGGACATCGTTTCCTGATTTATATTTGGCTCGAAAATGGACATGTACGACGACTGTTTCCAAATTTCTGGCGCCGATCTGCAGTACACAAAAAAACGTACTTCGTCACGCCCTGAAAAAGGAATTTGTCACGCGACAGGTTCCGACATACCGATATGTAGCGCTCCTTTGCCAAGTTATTCCTAGAAAAAGAGACAAATATTTGATCGGGGGTACTAGTTGTCGTATAACGGGCCATCGCAAAAGTCCATCGTCCCTGTGGGGTGCGTGTGCTCAGATGTAGGGGGATTCTCGGACGAACACGTATCTCGCAACTGAACCCTTAATACCCCTGGGCTGTCTTTCTCGCAGGCCGGACCATCGCGCTCGTTCAAGGCATGTTGTACATGTGTTGATTTTCGGAGCCCGCACAATCCTGTAGAACCCGACGACCTTGGTGTTTGTGCATCTCGAGGAACCTTCCCCTGAGTGTGGCACTTGCCACCTCTGTGAGTGAGATTGTCCGTGCGTATTTGCTGTTGAAAATGCGCTTAACAAACCTCCCTTTCACACCCGACGCTGCACCACGACCTCGGTGCTTTCAGTGTGTTCAGGAAGTTTCAGGATGTACAAAAATGCAGGTTCAAGGCCAGGTTGAACAAAACCGTGGATACTGCGGTGGAGATAGCGTGTCAAACTGCGGCCAACGAGTTCGGAAGGCCTGTCGACGACTTCACAACATTGGCTCGCCAGAGGCTCGTGTCTCACAACGGTGGTCGAACAATAGGCGAAGGAGACCCGGAATCTCCGGACAAGCCCATGCACGCCATCAGGGAAACCTGGGCGAAAATTAATCAGCCCCACGTCGTAGCGGCCGAGGCCGGGTATAATGCGCGACGGACCATCCTCGGTGCGATCGCCGGCGAGAAGGTGAAGTACAAGACCGCCAAGGAATTCCTAGGAGGTACTCTGAGCCGGAAATCCTTCAACGAGGCAAAGGAACGGAGATTGACGGCTCTCGAAGACGGCGACGTGTCGGCATTGTAAGTACGTCAAGTACGTCAAGTACGTCAAGTACGTCAAGCTTGTGTGACAGCCAGGGTACTGTTTGTTTTCGTCAGTCCGTGGCGGTGGATCTGCCGCAGCCGACAGGGAATCGAGCAGGACACATCGGTTGTGCGGCCTCGTCGTGCCTCTACCGTCTGTCGACGCTAGGTTATGAAATAGCATGACAGCGACCCAAGGTAGCTGGTCGGCCGAGGACCTGAATACGCTGCAAAACACTCACTTGTTCGGCTGGGGGTAGCAGTTGCGAACCATTCACGCATGCCACGTTTCTGTACCTTATCCATGCAGGGCAGGGAAGAGAAAAATGAGGTCCGATAACTTGCAGGAGAAGTACCCAATGGCATGCTGTCGGGTGGAGCAGAGTATTCTCGAGCGCACCCAGCCTTCTCCAAACCTTACGAAGACGAATCACGACTACCGGCAGCGTGGGGATCACATTCGGTCTGACGCGGACAACTCTTTGGTCTGCGTCCACCCGGAGAAGTGTGAAACTCACGGAGTGCACTACATGACTGGGACCCGGCAGCACCTGTATCACCAGTGCATGGATGACCTACAAGCGGCTGTGAGTGTCATACTCGCTATGCACGTACAGCAAAAGTAGTTGTCTGTGTAATCGGTTGGTATGTGCCGTTTGGTTGACATACGATACCAGTATATGATGAAGAGAACTTCAGGAGTCTCCATTGGCGTCACCTCTCAGTCTGCACGTATCCGGCTACATGAGGCCTTCACCAGTCGACAACAGCCCAGAAGTAACTGACGCCCCACCGTGTCCGTCCTGCATACGTTCGGCGCCGCGCGTATCGCAGTTTAGTGCCGGGAGAGCTGAAATTGCCTCTATTTCCCGAAGTTCTTTCGACAAGATGGTCCCCTTCTACGTGGTGGAGCAATCAATACGATCCTGCCTCTGCGTCCATTGCTACAAGGCAAAACTTATCACTGTTGCCCTGTACCAGCTATGGCCAACCCTTCACCATGGCGATAACTCGGGTTCAGGCTGCACGTGCAACTGCGGGTTTTGCTCGGATGGAGCATGTCGGACCTTCCTGCCGTTCGCCACGGAAAAGTCGGTGCACGGCATGGGGGACCTCAGCGACCTGCTCCTGTGCGAAAAGGTCTTCATCTACAGAGGTCAAGATGGCAAAGACGTCAGGGCACATAGGTCGATCTGTGTGTCAGGACATTGCCCAACATGCCAGCGCAAGCAAGCGGCATTCTTCGGTTGTCCCCGTCATCAGGGCACTACCGATCGACGTTTTCCTGCTTCTACCGCCACCTTGGGCGCGTGCCCTAGCGCCATGGAAGGCCAGTTAGGAAGGGTGAAGTGGTCCATGTTTACCTCTGTGGATGCTGAAGGACGCGCAACGGACGCCCGCCGCCTCGCTGGACCGCAGCCACCCGACGACGATGATGGCGACTGGGAACCAAGAGTGGCGTCAGATACATCTAGGCCGAAAAAGGTGAATGCGAGGTTACCGAAACGATCGCAGTGATGTGCTGGGGTCGGTCAATGTTTGCATATTATAGAGCCCGCTGGTCTCGAAAAACATGACCGGCTATTCCCACTCGTTTACTTTCCTCAGTTTCCTGACTTTCGGCAAGTAGGTGTGGCAAGTACATAGCTACGGCCGCGGGTGTAGGCTCCTCGACCGATCAGCGGCCACCACGTGAAACACGTGAAAATGAGATGCTACCCATGCCTTAAAGCTGTCTCCTAAGAACTCGATACGTAATGATCTACATAGCTTTGGGCACGTAGGCCCTCGCCCACGACAAAGATTGCCACCGGCGCGCTACACCTCGTTGTTGTGACTTTCCTAAGATCGACAAGCAGTACGGCGTGGTAGTTGCGGAAATAGCTGGCATCGAGCCATCGATCGATTCGTGAAGGGATTACTCTGTACTGGACGCAGCGTTGTACGCAATACTGTTTCTCAGCGTTCGGGTGTTTGATAGTATACGCACATCATAATATCCCTTAATCGTGGTTTAGTGCCTCTCGGCTCTGTAGATTGCATTGCTTATGCTTGAACCAACAAGCTGGAGCTTGAAAACTCTCAGATAGACTATGGACTACAATTGAATAAGCTCGTCCAACTGTCCCCTACCTCCTCGCTGATGACCCACCTCAAGCTAGTCGATAGAGCAGCTGGTAGCGAGAACTTGCGTGCTTGTCGTGGTCCTGAAGGGTTGTCCCTGATCATCGGAAACAGACAAGAGTGGCGTGTACCCATGTAATCTCGGGGTGAATACGAACAGCACCACGTCGATGTCTATCATTTGGCCATATCCCGTCCCAGGCTGTTGCTACCAAGACGGGGACTGTCGACGATTTCACCAAAGAATTTAAGGACATATTCCGGCGATACATTCCTCACCGGAGGCAGTATCACACCCAACGGAGCGCGTTCAACGAAACCCTACGCACCCTGGAGGAAGGTACTGTGGTTTTCGTCTTCGACTTCCAGGAGCAGCTTCAGCTCATCGAGCAGGACGAAGTACAAGCCCAGCACTGGCAGCACGAAAGTGTAACGATATTCCCCTGTCCCATCTACTTCAAGTGGAAGGGCCGTGTGTGGTCCTACTCTTTCCAAGTTCTCAGAGACGATAGAACCCAGGACAATGCGTGGGTGAAGCATGTCATGTTCAAGATTCTGACGGAGCATGTCCCAGCGTTGATGCGGAAACTAGGCGCTCCCGCCATGGTGCTAGCGATCTTCTTCACCGATAACTGCGCCAAGCAGTTCAAGTGCAGGTTTCATTTCGGCTGGCTTGCTTCCCGCGCGGTGATGGTTTGTGACACCAACGGCGAGTCTACCAACGTACCAGTGCACATTGAGCATCACTACTTTGGTAGCTGCCACGGAAAAAGCTCTTCTGATAGCGAAGGGGCCAACACCAAAGGCGTACCGAGGCAAAACATCATCAACCAGTCCTGGGTAGTCCAGAGCCCCAGACACCTCTGTACCCTCCTCGGTGAATCGATGGACTTCATGCTTTTGGAGCCGACCGAAGACGAAGCGATGACCTTTGAGACTGCCAGGACAAGCAGCAGAGGTGGAGATCAGTTGCTCATGACCAAGGCGAGCATACGACGGTCCTGACATGGAGGGTGGTGTAGGGTGTGGATCTTTATTTTCATTTTTTCTGCGTTATGAAAATAATAGATAGTGGTGATTGCCTACGACCTAACCGTCCAGATGAAATTGCAAATATGACGGCATACGTACTTTGAGCTGTAGCCGACAATGCAGTTAGGCAGAATCAGGGACGGATGAAACCTCGGACGGAGCTGGCGATCTATATCCAACCAAAACACTATCGCCTTTCCACGTGGCCACACCGAAAAACATTGGCATGGGGACACCTGCGTGTCAAACTGACCCGACCACCTTCATATCGCCTGATGATTCTACCGTTAGGTGTGGGGAGGCGAAAGCAGATCCGACGAGAGAAAGACACTTCTGATCACGAAGAAGCCGAATACGCTCCTAGGCAGAAAGTACATTTTCCAAGCCGCAGGGGACATTTCGGGAGCAGTTCGTTCAGCTTGTCGCTCCGAAGCGAAGGCGATCAAGGTTCAAGGATGCCAAGCCATCAGCAAAACCGTCGCCACCGAAACGCCAGGCGTCCTGGCTACCTACACCTTGTCCTGCAGGTAAGTTCACGGTCATTATCTTTGCCAACACACTCTCACTGAAAATATACCCGGTATGTCGGTCGAATAGCACCCGACCTGCGTTACATCCAAGTGTTTGGTGAACAGCATTTTGTAACTTGGCATTTTTTTTTTGGTATTTACGCTGATCGGTCGAACAGCCACGACCCACTTTCCTGCAGGTTGTGCTGATAAGTTGCGGGAGAGAAACAAGGTCGCCTCTCTTTCGTCCAGTACAACTACCATTCAGAATCCCGTAGAGATGTTTGGGTTAGCCTGGTGTTCCTGCGATCACTTACTACATCCAACTCCAAGTATTTAGGTGTTTCGTGAGTAACATTTTGGGGCTTGGCATTTCGTTTTTTGGTATTTACGCTGATCGGTCGAACAGCCATGACCCACTTCCCTGCATTTTGTGCTGGTCAGTTGCGGGAGGGAAACAAGGTCGTCTCTCTTTCGTCCAGTACAACTATCATTCCATATTCTGTAGAGATGTTCGGAGCTCCTCGGTCGAATAGCGAGTTAGCCTGGTGTTCCTGCGATCACTATACATTGTTTGGTGAATAATAACTTGTGACTTGGCACTTTCTTTTTTTGCCTTTGGTATTTACGCTCTTCGGTCGAACAGCCGCCACCAAAATTCCTTCATGTTGTGCTGGTAAGTTGCGCGACGAAAACAACGCCGACTCTCTTTCGTCCAGTACAACTATCCCCCAACATTCTATACATGTATTTGAAGCTCCTCGGTCGAAGAGCAGAGAGTTAGCTTGGTGTTCCTGCGTTCACTTACATCCCAAATGTTTGGAACAGATTGGCACTTTGGCTTCAAATTGGCATTTTGGGTTTGGTATTTACGCTGATCGGTCAAAACAATATATACCAATTCCTTGGATGATGTTCGGCTGGTAAGCTTCACCGACGGAACCAGGGTAACTACCACTTTTGTGCAATACTCACCATCACTCAGTATGCATATTGTCTGTGTATTTTTAGCTGGTCGGTCGAAATGTAGCGAGCTACAATAGTGTGGTGTTCCTGCGGTCACTCGGCATCGTATTTGGTATCTGATCGGTCGAGTAGCCGCGTCAGAATCGTCCATTCCAGAGGTAATTGTTGTCCCTGGTTCGATTGTTGACCCCTGCATTGATTTCCCACAGTTGTGAGCTCTGCAGAGATGGAAAAACGGAGAAGTGTAATTTGTTCCGCGAAGGCATCATGGAGGCACCTGCAGAGTGGTCCCGGCGACGAAGCCACGACGACGAGGATACCCCAAAGGAGAGGGAGATGGAACTCATGTTCACTCGAATGAGGAGCGCACTACCATATGGATCAGTCGCTATGATGCGTGTTCATCCAGAAGAGTACCAAGGCCAGGATGTAGTCCCGATTTTCATCGGGCGCAAGGCTCCATCCGACTACACTAGTAGCTTCGCGACGGATGGCATGTTTTCCGAAGGCGATGTTATGGTGTGGATTCACGACGTTTTTAGTCACGTACGCGGCGTAGAGTATGACGTGCCCAAAGTTCCGCCAGTCGACGAAAATAGAGCGGTTCCGCTCACCTCTCTTGCAGGGCTATAGGCCAGGGAATAGGGGGGTACATGGAGAGGTTGCGGGGAGACGGAACTAGTGCGACAAGGAGATATCGAATTCGTCCAGGTGTTATAGAGAATGCTCGCTCCAATCTGGTCATCATGTCAGAGCGTCCACAAGATGCTTTCGTGGACTTCCTGACGGAAATAATGAAAGGTTCTGACGAGAGGCGGGCCCACGTCAGGGAAAACCTTTTCCAACCGGGTTCAAAGCTCCACCGCAGGGGAGGAACACAGCGTGGAGAGGTTTGAAAGCGATTGAGGCAGCGGTTGTGGACGTGATAACGTCCCCCGAAGAACGACGCCATCGCTATAGGCTACAGTGGAGAGGAGAGTCACGAGTTCTTGCGTAGGCGGCCGTTCCGCGTGATGTCGATGAGGGTTACCTCGAGCGTTGCGAACGTTTGTCGTCCTTGTCGAGTTGATGATGGTCAAGATATCAACCGAGTATCGCCTGTCTGCTGGGGGGCACGACGGTAGCAGGTATAGCGCTAGCGTTAGGCGCAACTCCTCAGGCAAGGCCTGGTTGCGAAAGAGCATCTAGTGGTCCCCCCGGGGAAAAGTGTGCTACTCGTTCTTGTGGCCAAGAGATCTCCTCGATCAATCAGGAGGGGGGCCGTCTTTGATCATTTTCCTAAGAAAGCTCTTGCTGTAGACTGTGGCGGACGTCCTGGCGCCCACGTGTTACGTTTTGGGGCATCAGCTGGATGGATGGCAGTAAGTCCCTATGGCTGTGCTGTCCGTCACCTCAGTAGATACGAGACTGCGCTGTGGGGAAGTGACGCATAGAAATATCCATCGGAACTTTGAACATATGGACATACATGTGGGGCTATGTGGCTTGAAGTTGTGCGAGTTGTTCTGCATGCATCTGTTCTGTGTCCCAGATACTTTGACGCGGTGTTGACCAGGATCGATCTTGGACGAGGAGTATCCTCGATCGACTACACATCCAAGTGATTACGGGATGAACGTTCCCAGCGTCGTTCCAGCATGTCCTGGAACATTGATTGAGGGCTGTAATGTATTCAGTGGCGTCCCGTCGCTAGGGCTTCGACGACGGTGTGCCCTCCAGTTGGTTTGGTTTTTCTAATTTGGCGACACCCTAGACAAATAGCCTCCACGGTAGAATGTAACGATGGCACCAAGAGCAAGGAGGTTGACTGGACTCGTAAAAATACAATCGGTCATCATGTTCTTTCCCGAATCATCTTGCTTTAACAAGCTCAGCAGTGCGGCTTGAAGGCTCCTATATGGACGGACCACTCGGTGATTATACCACTCGTTCGACCGTCTAGATTTTTTGGTGAGGGTACTACGTTTCGCGTCGACCAGCCCCTTGCATATCGCCGGCCCCGTGCATGTCGGGCAGAACATGTTTGAAACAAGTATGCCTACTGGCGTATGACATAGGCATGGAAACGGTAGTGAAATATAGTCCCCAAAAAGTGACACCCCTACCGTAGCATGACTCAAAATAAATGCGAAATGACACCGACTGACGGACGTTTCAGAGTCCGCTCGCACGTGAAATTCCCTTTTCCGTGAGAAAGACTCAACGCGTAGCCAATGCAAAGTTGCCGCACGGAGGGTTTGTTGTGCCTGTGATGTGTCGACGGTGCGCCCGGTACCTCCACACGCCACCATCTTCTCATCCATATCGTTGTATGGAGGAACGAAAACGAATGTGACCCTTGTGATTGATTGCTGCTGGTTTTGTTTGCTGACGTCGCTGGGCTCTACTCAAAACACACGTCATCAGGTATCATGTCCGGTGTGGGTTTGTCCTGCCGTGTCTGCACATATTTCATCTCGCATCACCCGTTTTTTGACACAGCTGTGCTCCGATGAGCCCTCTCCGCAGGGATCACTTGTTTCCACGGATCCGTGCATCACAATCCTTATTATTGCGTGTCTAATTTCCCGAAGCTTGGTTGCCGCTGAAAGGTGGGGCTTGGGATCTAGACTTGGTCATATTTATTCCGTTCTGAATCGCAGCGTGCATGCCGAGAAGCTACACACAAACCCGGGAAGTCGTCTTGCATCTCATCAAACATTGAAACACTGGGCATGCTTGATGTGCTGTCGATCGAATTTTTTCAGTCATTATTGCTTTGGCAGGACTGGGTCAGGATCCAAGCGCGGGAGTCTCAGACGCCAATTCTGTGGCTCTACCTTACTTAGCACCTAAAAGAACGTAGGCGGTAGCGTGCACCCTGTATGTCCGCGCGGACCAATCTGACTATCGATCCTTTATAAATAGAGTACATAGTCTACGTGGACAAATACTCGCCGCACAGCCCGCACAAATGACGAAACGAGAGAGAGAGAGAGAGAGAGAGAGAGAGAGAGAGAGAGAGAGAGAGAGAGAGAGAGAGAGAGAGACCGGGAGTTTCCCAACATCCGAGCACCGTTCGAATAATCCTCGCAACTCAAAGGCCTGAGTTCACCTCCGTGGCCTCCGCTGTTTGTCGCTCGTCTCTCTCTCTCGAGATCGGGTCTTGGCGTGTGGTATGCATAGCTCAGATCGTCGGTCGAACGGTCGGCATAATCAATCGTGTACAGCGCAACGGCACGAGCGACAGGTGGACAGGTATACAGGCGATACGTTCACAGCAATGGACGGTCTTCAGATTCGCCCTTGGGGGGGTGACAGTGACCAAGCGCGGGTGTTAGGCCGACAGACCTGGGGCAGACGCTTCCTAGGAGAGGCGTAACTGCTGTAACGCTTGCCTCCTCGTCGAACGGGTTCACCACAGAAGCCTCGCCACCTTTTGGGGACAGACCATGTGCAGCAAAAAAGCGCGCTGCGGGAGAAAAAAACGACCTTTACGCAATAGCCATTAATCGAAAAGACAAACGGCAATAATGGCAAAAAAATCACAAGACCACCCGAAATCGGGCATTTCTGCGCCCGGTGGGGACACGATTCCGCCACAAACCGACTTCTTTCGACTCCCGTGTCGCGTCTCTAGTCGGCCGTTCAACCAGACCAGCGGTTGTTTCCCCCCTCAGACTCCGTCCGTGCCCATACCATTGATCGCATTCAGACCCGTGCATGCTTCGAAGGTCACTAGTCTACCCCACGTTGCCGTGCAATATGCCTTGTTGATACACTTGAGAAACACACGCAGACCACACACGTATCCACCCCCTTCCCATCAGCAGATCTGTCCCTGGACAAACGTGCGGAGAGAGACAGAGAGAGATAGAGGAAAGACTCCCCTCCCGCACCAGGAAATGTTCGGCAGGCGAGGTCCGGCCAAACACTTTCTCAATCGTCGTTTTCCCTGCCGCCCTTGCGCCCGCCCCCTCGTCCCCCCCGTCCGCCGCCGGCCCTGGCCTTCTTTAAGCGCTCCTCCTCCTTTCCCTGGGTGCGGTACTTGCGCTTCCTCTCTTCTTTCCTCACCCCGTCGAAGGCTTCGGAAACCTTGGCTTGCTTCTGCATGTTCGCCTAAAGAGACAGTTCGTTGTATTTTGGGGGCCGGAGAGGGGGAGCGGTGGGGGCGTACTCATTTGTTGCTTGCCGTAGTCATTTGACCATTGACCACGCGTCCCTTTCGAGACGGAGCACCGTTCCTACACCTACTAGAGACACCACCAACATTTGGGAGCTCTTTACGTTTCTGCCACAAACTCCATAAAAATTTCTTGCACATCTTATCCCCGTCCTCTAGGGCCTCTTGTGCCCACCATCTATCCCCAATTATCGCGATCGTTTTTTCGCTGTTGTCTAATTTACCAAACTTGTCCATGTCACACCCTCTCTGTCTCATTTCCTCCTCGAGATCCTCTCTTTCCTTCCTGTACAACTCACACTCCCCAACTATGTGGGGTCTACTCTCCTCCGATTTGCCACATGGACATGTGTGTCTATCCTCCTCTTCCTCTCTCCTACGGCTGGTATACCTCTTCCTCCGTTCTGGCAAGTCCAGATCGCCTACTCGAAATTGCAATTTCAGCTTTTTCGCATAGTCCATGGGGCCGTCCAAGTACTTCTTCATCCCTATCCCTTCTTTCAACTTCCCGTATATCTCCAAGTGGTCTTCGCTTCGTACCTTCTTGAGAAGGGTTGTCTCCTCCCTA
>FN649740.1:3318243-3367238 GCA_000310025.1 Ectocarpus siliculosus | reverse complement strand
ATATCAGTCTCTCGTACGGTGCCCTGTTACTGAACGCGAGACTTGCCTCGGCCACCGCCGCACCCCCCGAAGCTTTTCCGGAGCGCAGATTCATGATAGGGTCTCTTGTACGGTGCCCTGCTTCTGAGTGTGTGCTTGCTCCGGCCACCTCCGCACACTCAGTATGTTTGTCGGATACAAAGCACACATACAAATATCAGTCTCTCGTACGCTGCCCTGTTACTATGCGCGAGACTGGATTCGGCGACGACCGCGCTCTCACTAGGTTGGTCGGATTCGAAGTGCAACAGGTGCTACTGTTAGACACAATACGTCGAATGTGCTTTGCCCTGTTACTGAGCGCGAGACTTGCCTCGGCCACCGCCGCAGTTACCGTAGTTTAGTCTGACCCGGAGCACAAATACAGGTATTCGTCTCTTGTACGGTGCCCTGGTTCTGAGTGTGTGGCTGGCTTCGGCCACTGCCGCAACCTCCGTAATGTAGTCTGACCCGGAGCACAAATACGGGTGTTCGTATCTTGTACTGTGCTCTGCTACTGAGTGTGTGGCTGGCTTTGGCCACCGCCGCACTCTCATTATGTTCGTCGGATACGAAGTGCCAAAGTATATACTGGTTGACACAAAACGTCGCTTGTACGGTTCCATGCTACTGAGTGTGTGGCTGGCTTCGGCCACCGCCGCACTCTCAGTAGGTTTGTCGTATACGAAGTGCGAACGTATGCACTGTTTGGCACAATATGTCGCTTGGACGGTGCCCTGTTACTGAGCGCGAGACTGGTTTGGCGACGGCCAAGGGCTCCCCAGGTTCGTCGGATACGAAGTGCAAAAGTTAATACTGTTTGACACAATATGTCGCGTGTACGCTGCCCTGTTACTAAGCGCGAGACTGGCTCCGGCCAACGCGGAACTTTAGGTAGTTTGGTCTGAACCGGAGCACAAACACAGGTATTCGTCTCTTGTGCGGTGCCCTGCTACTGGTGTGTGGCGTGCTTCGGCCACCGCCGCACTCTTGTTATGTTTGTCGGATACGAAGTGCGAACGTATATACTGTTTCACACACTATGTCGTTGTATGGTGCCCTCTTATTGAGCGTGAGACTGGCTTTGGCCACCGCGGCAACCTCCGTAGTTTAGTCTGACCCGGAGCACAAATACGGGTACTCGTATCTTGTACGGTGCCCTGCTACTAATGTGTTGCTGGCTTCGGCCACCCCCGCACTCTCAGTGTGTTGGTCGCAAACAAAGTGCAAACGTATACACTGTTTGGCACAATATGTCGCTTGTACGCTGCCTCGTTACTAAGCGCGAGACAGGCCTCGGCCAACGGCGCACTTTCGGTAGTTTAGTCTGAACCGGAGCACAAACACAGGTATTCGTCTCTTGTGCGGTGCCCTACTACTGAGCGGGAGACTGGCTTCGGCAACGACCGCGCTCTCACTAGGTTTTTGGGATACGAAGTGCAAAGGTTGATATTGTTTGACACAATGTGTCGCTGGTATTGTGTCCTGTTACTGAGCATGAGACTGCCTTGGCCACCGCCGCAACCTCCGTAGTTTAGTCTGACCCGGAGCACAAATACGGGTATTCGTATCTAGTACGGTGCTTTACTACTGAGAGTGTGACTGGCTTCGGCCACCGCCGCACTCTCAGTATGTTTGTCGTATACGAAGTGCAAACGTATACAATGTTTAGCACAACATGTCGATTGTACGGCGCCCTGTTACTGAGCGTGCGACTGGTTTGGCGACGGACAAGGTCTCGCTAGGTTAGTCGGATACGAAGTGCAAACGTTGACACTGCTTGACACAATATGTCGCTTGTATTGTGCCCTGTTATTGAGCGCGAGACTGGCCTCGGCCACCGCCGCACTTTCGGTATTTTACACTGACCCGGAGCACAAAATACGGGTATTCATCTCTTGTACGCTGCCCTGCTACTGAGTGTGTGACTTGCTTCGGTCACCGCCGCACTCTCAGTATGTTTGTCGGATACGAGGTGCGAACGTATACACTGTTTGACACAATGTGTGGCTTGTACCGTGCCCTGTTACTGAGCGTGAGACTGGTTTGGCGACGGCCAGGTTCTGGCTACGTTAGTCGGATACGAAGTGCAAAAGTTGACACTCTTTGACACAATATGCCGCTTGTACGCTGCCCTGTAACTAAGCGCGAGACAGGCCTTGGCCAACGTCGCACCTTCGGTAGTTTAGTCTGACCTGGAGCACAAACACAGGTATTCGTCTCTTGTGCGGTGCCCTGCTACTGGTGTTTGGCGTGCTTCGGCCACCGCCGCACTCTTGGTATGTTTGTCGGATACGAAGTGCGAACGAATATACGGTTTCACACAATATGTCGCTTGTACGGTGCCCTACTACTGAGCGGAAGACTGGCTTCGGCGACGATCGCGCTCTCACTAGGTTGTTCGGATACGAAGTGCAAAGGTTGACATTGTTTGACACAATGTGTCGCTTGTATTGTGTCCTGTTACTGAGCATGAGAGTGGCGTCGGCCACCGCCTCAGTTACCGTAGTTTAGTCTGACCCGGAGCACATATACAGGTAGTCGTATCTTGTACGGTGCTCTACTACTGAGAGTGTGACTGGCTCCGGCCACCGCCGCACTCTCTGTATGTTCGTCCGTTGCGAAGTGCCAAAGTATATACTGTTAAACGTCGATTGTACAGTGCCCTGCTAGTAAGTGTGTGGCTGGCTTCGGCCACCGCCGCACTCTCAGTATGTTTGTCGTATACGAAGTGCAAACGTATACAATGTTTGGCACAACATGTTGATTGTACGGCGCCCTGTTACTGAGCGCGAGACTGGTTTGGCGACCGCCAAGCTCTCGCTAGGTTAGTCGGATACGAAGTGCAAACGTTGACACTGCTTGACACAATATGTCGCTTGTATTGTACCCTGTTATTGAGCGCGAGACTGGCCTCGGCCACCGCCGAACTTTCGGGATTATACACTGACCCGGAGCACAAAATACGGGTATTCATCTCTTGTACGAGGCCCTGCTACTGAGTGTGTGGCTTGCTTCGGCCACCGCCGCACTCTCAGTATGTTTGTCGGATACGAGGTGCGAACGTATACACTGTTTGACACGATGTGTCGCTTGTACGGTGCCCTGTTACTGAGCGTGCGACTGGTTTGGCGACGGCCAGGTTCTGGCTACGTTAGTCGGATACGAAGTGCAAACGTTGACACTGCTTGACACAATATGTCGCTTGTATTGTGCCCTGTTATTGAGCGCGAGACTGGCCTCGGCCACCGCCGCATTTTCGGTATTTTACACTGACCCGGAGCACAAAATACGGGTATTCGTCTCTTGTACGGTGCCCTGCTACTGAGTGTGTGACTTGCTTCGGTCACCGCCGCACTCTCAGTATGTTTGTCGGATACGAGGTGCGAACGTATACACTGTTTGACACAATGTGTCGCTTGTACGGTGCCCTGTTACTGAGCGTGTGACTGATTTGGCGACGGCCAGGTTCTGGCTACGTTAGTCGGATACGAAGTGCAAAAGTTGACACTGTTTGACACAATATGTCGCTTGTACGCTGCCCTGTTACTAAGCGCGAGACAGGCCTCGGCCAACGCCGCATCTTCGGTAGTTTAGTCTGACCCGGAGCACAAACACAGGTATTCGTCTCTTGTGCGGTGCCCTGCTACTGGTGTGTTGCGTGCTTCGGCCACCGCCCCACTCTTGGTATGTTTGTCGGATACGAAGTGCGAACGTATATAAGGTTTCACACAAGATGTCGGTTGAACGGTGCCCTACTACTGGGCGGGAGACTGGCTTCGGCGACGACCGCGCTCTCACTAGGTTCTTCGGATACGAAGTGCAAAGGTTGATATTGTTTAACACAATGTGTCGCTGGCATTGTGTCCTGTTACTGAGCATGAGACTGCCTTGGCCACCGCCGCAACCTCCGTAGTTTAGTCTGACCCGGAGCACAAATACGGGTATTCGTATCTTGTACGGTGCTTTACTACTGAGAGTGTGACTGGCTTCGGCCACCGCCGCACTGTCAGTATGTTCTTCGGATGCGAAGTGCCAAAGTATATACTGTTTGACACGAAACGTCGATTGTACAGTGCCCTGCGAGTAAGTGTGTGGCTGGCTTCGGCCACCGCCGCACTCTCAGTATGTTCTTCGGATGCGAAGTGCCAAAGTATATACTGTTTGACACAAAACGTCGATTGTACAGTGCCCTGCTAGTACGTGTGTGGCTGGCTTCGGCCACCGCCGCACTCTCAGTATGTTTGTCGTATACGAAGTGCAAACGTATACAATGTTTGGCACAACATGTCGATTGTACAGCGCCCCGTTACTGAGCGCGAGACTGGTTTGGCGACGGCCAAGCTCTCGCTAGGTTAGTCGGATACGAAGTGCAAACGTTGACACTGCTTGACACAATATGTCGCTTGTATTGTACCCTGTTATTGAGCGCGAGACTGGCCTCGGCCACCGCCGCACTTTCGGTATTTTACACTGACCCGGAGCACAAAATACGGGTATTCATCTCTTGTACGGTGCCCTGCTACTGAGTGTGTGGCTTGCTTCGGCCACCGCCGCACTCTCAGTATGTTTGTCGGATACGAGGTGCGAACGTATACACTGTTTGACACGAAACGTCGCTTGTACGGTGCCCTGTTACTTAGCGTGAGACTGGTTTGGCGACGGCCAGGTTCTGGCTACGTTAGTCGGATACGAAGTGCAAAAGTTGACACTGTTTGACACAATATGTCGCTTGTACCCTGCCCTGTTACTAAGCGCGAGACAGGCCTCGGCCAACGTCGCACTTTCGGTAGTTTAGTCTGTCCTGGAGCACAAACACAGGTATTCGTCTCTTGTGCGGTGCCCTGTTACTGGTGTGTGGTGTGCTTCGGCCACGGCCGCACTCTTGGCATGTTTGTCGGATACGAAGCGCGAACGTATATAAGGTTTTACACTATATGTCGCTTGTACGGTGTTCTACTACTGAGAGTGTGGCTGGCTTCGGCCACCGCCGCCTTCTCAGTATGTTCGTCGGATGCGAAGTGCCAAAGTATATACTATTTGACACGAAACGTCGCTTGTACGGTGCCCTGCTGGTGAGTGTAGTGGCTAGCTTCGGCCACCGCCGCACTCTCAGTATGTTTGTCGTATACGAAGTGCAAACGTATACAATGTTTGGCACAACATGTCGATTGTACGGCGCCCTGTTAATGAGCGCGAGACTGGTTTGGCGACGGCCAAGCTCTAGCTAGGTTAGTCGGATACGAAGTGCAAACGTTGACACTGTTTGACAGAATATGTCGCTTGTATTGTGCCCTGTTATTGAGCGCGAGACTGGCCTCGGCCACCGCCGCACCTTCGGTAATTTAAACTGATCCGGAGCACAAAATACGGGTATTCATCTCTTGTACGGTGCCCTGCTACTAAGTGTGTGGCTTGCTTCGGCCACCGCCGCACTCTCAGTATGTTTGTCGTATACAAAGTGCAAACGTATACAATGTTTGGCACAACATGTCGATTGTAGGGCGCCCTGTTCCTGAGCGCGAGACTGGTTTGGTGACGGCCAAGCTCTCGCTAGGTTAGTCGGATACGAAGTGCAAAGGTTGATATTGTTTGACACAATGTGTCGCTTGTATTGTGCCCTGTTACTGAGCATGAGACTGGCGTCGGCCACCGCCGCAGTTACCGTAGTTTAGTCTGACCCGGAGCACAAATACGGGTATTCGTATCTTGTACGGTGCTCTACTACTGAGAGTGTGGCTGGCTTCGGCCACCGCCGCCTTCTCAGTATGTTCGTCGGATGCGAAGTGCCAAAGTATATACTATTTGACACGAAACCTCGCTTGGACGGTGCCCTGCTGGTGAGTGTGTGGCTGGCTTCGGCCACCGCCGCACTCTCAGTATGTTTGTCGGATACGAAACGCGAACGTACATACTGTTTGACACAACATGTCGATTGTACGGCGCCCTGTTAATGAGCGCGAGACTGGTTTGGCGACGGCCAAGCTCTCGCTAGGTTAGTCGGATACGAAGTGCAAACGTTGACACTGTTTGACACAATATGTCGCTTGTATTGTGCCCTGTTATTGAGCGCGAGACTGGCCTCGGCCACCGCCGCACTTTCGGTATTTTAAACTGACCCGGAGCACAAAATACGGGTATTCGTCTCTTGTACGGTGCCCTGCTACTGAGTGTGTGGCTTGCTTCGGCCACCGCCGCACTCTCAGTATGTTTGTCGGATACGAGGTGCGAACGTTTCTGCGGCCTTTCTATCGTGCCTCTCCCTCTCTCCCAATAAAGACAGTCTCTCTACTTCCCTCCAAACAGCAACTGAGGGTGCCCTCTCCTGCGGTGGAGGGAACCAATCTTACTGCACACAGTAGTCTCAGATGACCAAGTCCCTAAAATAGTACCCTACCATTTTCTTCGCCAACATCGAGGTCATCATGACACTACTCGTGCAGTGGGATTAGCTCCTGTTACTGCCTACCTACCGCACACAGTGCTTTCCCCCGATTGCCTCCCGACTCGCTATGTCGTACCGAACGGGACACCCCTTGCGAGTCCTCTATTGTGAGCGTCTGCTACACATTCCTCTGACCTCATCTTCCCGCCCTTCGGGATACTCGTTCCAATGTGTTGCCCCCAACAGCCATATGCAGCAAATTCCCAAATCCTTAGCTAAATGGTGCAGCGCGCGTTAGTTTCTGGGATTCACCCCTATTTCGTAACTATTTGCCTCGAAGCTCCGCGGGCTTGGGCATACTTCAGAACTTGCACTGCACAACCTTTAACTAAGACAGGATGTTAGCGGCGCGTCATCGGGTAACGTTGCACAACATGACAACGACGCCACCACCAGAGCAACTGCTCCGCCGTCTGCCTTGGAGTCATGCTACGGTAGGGGGGGCACCTCGAATTACAGCACATTAAAACCAAGTCAATATATTGGGCACAAATCGCTTTCGCACACCGCCGTGTGAACATTTGCCGTTAATCGGCGCGTTGATGATGCGGCGAATGGCTGGAATATGTCTTTCGGTCGAAAATGTCCTCAACATACAACTGAGAAGTGCACCGTGCACTTCTCCCCGTTGCAAGAAAAGCATCGCGTGGGTGTCGTGGTGCATCGGCTCCGTCGTCGCTGTGCTAGCACAATAGGCGTCGACAAGAGCTTCGCTGTTTCCAAACACTTCAGGATGTGACCATGTCACAACCTCTGGAAAAGGGACGAACAACGGGCACACTCTTAGAATATATCCCAGCGCACAACGTGGTACGTCAAGGAGCTTGGAGATAGTCAAAAAAGGCGAGGAAGCCCCTACGAGAATGTTTGGAAACGAAAAGTCTAACCCACTTTTCTCAGCTTTAGTTCGTCGTCTTGTGGTCCCCCGTCATTGCCACCGTCAAGCTTCAAGACACATATGTTAAACGTATATTCCCTCCGAACTGCAGGTGCAACACTGACGGCAAGGAATGAATGTAACCCCCCGCGGGTCAACACCTACGATATAGTTGGCAACACGGTTGCCGCGTAGATGTACATTCAATCTTCACTCACACGTCGCCCACACGAAAGGTGAACGCCCCCGCACACCACTTGATCGGCCGAGGATCAATCTATTGAGCTTACACTTAAAAGTCCCCCGCACGTAAGGTACACATTTATTTCCCCCCGCACACCAACGGTCATGAATTGTTGGTGTAAACGAAAACCTATCCCAAACGTGCAGTAAAACGAACCAATAGAGCGAAATCTGTTGCATCTTTCGCCAAGCCAGCAGCAGTGCCCTACGAAAATCGAAGCAACGGCACAAGATCTCCGCGCGCAACCATCTGTAGGTCTTTACTCTCACTGCACACCTCTCCACCCACACCAACACGCAAACACACCAAGACCGCCCTCTCTCGACCTCCATGCAGCGGTTCCGATATGTCTTCCGTGGGCGTCCTACTTTACCTAAGAGAGAAAAAGGATAAGGGTCTACAATCCTAAAAATGTCCTGTCATGGATGCCTGCCGAGGAGCAACAGCGTACTGGTAGTGGTGGTCGAAATGCATACACCTCTACGTTGAGGATCGACCCCTCGTGCGCTCTAATACAGGCGGTTTCCATTGTTCTGTGCCATCGCGAGGAAACGTGGTTCCGTGTTTTCCCAGGACGAGATCTACAAGGGAACCACGAGCATCACCATCGCTATAGGTGTACGTTGCCTTCTCTGGATCCTTGAGCCATTTCGTGTTGATTTGCCCTGGTGGTTGTAGACGGTCCGCCACAATGACGTAGGCGGTGGTGCGGCCGGTGGTGGCCTTGGAATCCTGCGTGATGTTCAGGCTCTTGAACTGGTTCGCTTCCAATCTGTTTTGGAAATAATTGGGCAACCCCCCGACTGAAATGATGCCCTCTTTCTTCGCTGACTTCACAATTGACCTGATTGTTTCCCTGCATCAAAAGGTTGCGACGCGAAGTTGAGGAGTATTAGGGTGAGAATAGTAATTCTTCGGTGTACCTTGAATGTATTCAATTTATTTGTATTCAATTTATAATGTGAACTTCACACCTCACATCTTCGGTTTCACTCTTGGTGTATCCTGGCATGAGAAAGGCATTCAGAAACGAACTCAATAATGTTCTCACTTCTTACTCGTCAGTTGGAGCCGCGGTGGAACCGGATTCGGGAACCTCACTGTCGGTTGTGTTCTCGGCTCCCGACCCATGAGCGCCTTCGTCTGCACCCTCCCTGGTTGAATTTGGGTTGGCAATACGACGGCGTGAAGATTATGTACATGGTGTTGTCGTTAACCTCGGGCATAATAATACCAAACGCAACCAGCACACGCGCTCTTGTTTGGCTGGAATCGCGTTCCGTGTAGCTATTCGAGCGAGGAGCAGCTACCGTTGTTTGGTGTGCTTTCAAGCCAGGTAGGTGGCTACAAACACACGTGCTCTCTCAATCACGTTTCGTGTAGCTACTCGAGCGAGGAGCAGATTGCGTTATCCGGTGTACTCTCAAGCCGGGTGGGTGGCTCCAACCAGCGTATTTGGTTCTTCGGCAGGGACAAACAAACGTTGAGCACCATCATATATATGAAAATACAGGCGCACCTCTTTGCGTCGTCTGGCGCCTCAGAAGATGAGGTAGGTGAAGCGCCAATATCCTTAGGAAAGGCCTTCTTCTTGTAGTTCACCTTGGCCCTCTGCTGTTGTGAGCAATCATCTTGTGAATCATCGTCGCTCGACGAGGACGTGTTTTCTAGGAGAATGCCACCACTCCCGCCGTGGTTGTCTGAAGCCAACACCTCGTCACCAGAGGAATCGGTACCATCGGGTGCCTTCCTAAGACTTTTCTTCTTCTTCTTGTTAGGCTGTGCTGTGGGCGTGTCGCCTTGGTCTCCCGCACCGCTGCTGGACAGAGAAAGGTTGTTGACACGGGTAGCGTAGCATCTGATGGAACAACGATAAAATGCTTGGTGTGTGCAAAATATCGTTCCCTGCAATAATAGCACTGACCGATCGAGGAGGATAATGACAGCCGGAACAGAATTGGGAATGCGCTGATCGGTCGCGGAGGCGAGTGATCGTTCAAGGAGTGAAACGATCGGTCGAATCCATTTTGTAACAGAGCTGGTCGATCGAGGAGGCGAACGGTCTATGGGGCCGGTTATGGACGTTTTGTATTGGTGCTGAGTGAGCGCACATTATGTAACATCGATGAGGGATCGACAACATGAGTGATCGCTCCGCCGGTGTTACACAGGGATCAGAGTCCCCCGCACCGCTGCTGGAGGGAGAACGGTTGTTAACAGAGAACGGGTAACTTTGTATCTGATGGAGCGATCCAGTATTTCGTCTATGGTGATTACGCTGATCGGTCGAGGAGGCTGCTGACCATTCGAACACATTTGTGGAATGCGCTCATTCGGTAGACGAGACGATTGATCAGCCGATTCGAAGTTGTAACAGAGCTAATCAATCGAGCTGGCGAATGAATGGCGGAGGGGGGCGGTAATGAACTTTTGAAATTGGTCTGTAGCAATGGGGCTGTGGTTGCCACGTACGGTTTTCCAACTCGTGAGTGAACAGGAGTGACCAACAACTTGGACAATGGAAACACTTCGGCAGTGACTTCGACTGTGGACGACTTGATGCTCTCACTTTGTGTCGGGTAGTGTCGAACGGTAGCGCTTATTGCTGCCCGACTTCTTCGTGTTCTTGGCAGTGTCCTTCTCCTCATTGCGCTTCTTGTCCTCGCTGGGTTACGTGCGAAATCGAGACAACTGGCCCTTGGTTCGCCGCGGAATGTTCGGTACGGAGTGATTGTTCCGAAATCCACGTCGATATGGAAAAATAGCGATTCCGTGTGAGACGAAGACGTCCGCAACTATCGCCTCTTGTCCTGGATGCCTTGTGGCTGCCATGATCATGGTATTCGTCAAACGTCTGGGCCTCAGCCGTGTGGCCCGGGTTGTCTTTCTTGTTTGTTCGTAAAGATGCATCAACTCAGCGTGCGACTACGTAGAGCCCACTTAGTGAAAACACCTGGTAAAGCACCCATCGCTCAGATCAATATTTACCGGCAAGTGATTGTTGTTGTCTTCACATTAAAAACCGTTCCGATCTCTCTCTACCCAGTACCTTCGTATGTCCGTACTGATCCAACACTCGACGCGGTCGATTCCCGTGGTCACAGGTTAACTTACCCTAAAAAGGTACCCTCAAATAAACTGGCCCCGAGGGGTCCGCAAGTCAATAGAAATCAACGACAGATATTCTGGGATCCTCCGCTCCTACTTCGCGCTATGCGAGGTATCAACTAAGATTATCAGCTACTATCTATCATGGGCCCGAGAGAAAGAGGTACACCCCCTAGGTTCAATCTTGGTACTTCACAACGCAAGCAGAGACAAGGCCATCTGGCCCAGAAAAAGAGAGAAAAAAAGAGAGAGAAAAAAAGAAAAAAGAGAAAAAAAAAGGAGAAAAAAATAAAAATGGAAACCGTAAGGAGAAGAGAAAATAAATGAAAATAAAATGAAAAAGGGCGAGGACAAAGAGGGACCAGGCCGAAAATAACAGGAAGTATGAGGCAGAACAAGGCACACGGTGGAGAGACCACTAACGAACAAGCAAACACGCAAACATGGCCACCAACCAGCGATACATTGTAGTGGTACGAAATCACTACTACTGGGCGGTTGGTGCAATGGTGCAGCGTTGGGGGGGGGGGAATTGGCGAAAAGAAATTCAATCCGGCACGTGTCGTGCCACTCGGTCCGTCTCTTCTCGTTTGCTTTTTTGATCGACTATGAAACCGGTGTAATGCTCGAGCAAAAGTTATTGCACGGCTATGAAATACTCATTCAGAAACCTTTTGACCTGATGGGTCGAAAAGCCCGAGCAAGGTATTGAACGGCAATGAAATACTCACCCATCTACCTTTTCATTTGATCGGTCGAGTAGGGCGTTTGTTGGGCTTAGTTGCTCTCCTTTGACGTCTCAAAAACAACACTAGAGACAACACTGAAGGGATCGAGTGGCGTGTTAAAAAAACGTGGTAACTGTCTAGCTCGAGCAGAAGTTATTGCATGCCTATGAAATACTCATCCAACCCCTTTTGACCTTATCGGTCGAATTGCGCGATTAATCGGTGTAGTGCTCGAGCAAGGTATTGCACGGCTATGAAATACTCACCCATCAACCTTTTCATCTGATCGGTCGAGTAGGGCGTTTGTTGGGCTTAGTTGCTCTCCTTTGACATCTCAACAACAACACTTAAAGACAACACTTAAGGGATCGAGTGGCGTGTTAAAAAAACGTGGTAACTGTCTAGCTCGAGGAAAACAAAGTTGTGGCATGGCTATGAAATACTCATCCAACCCCTTTTGACCTGATCGGTCGAATTGCGCGTTTAATCGGTGAAATGCTCGAGCAAGGTATTGCACGGCTATGAAATACTCACCCAACAACCTTTTCATCTGATCGGTCGAGTAGGGCGTTTGTTGGGCTTGTTGCCCTCTTTCGGACGTCTCAACAACAACACTAACAAAAACAACACTAGAGACGCCGCTTAAAGGATCGAGTGGTATGTCAAAAACGTAACTGTCTTAGCTTGGCCGTACCCCGCTGTTGCACTCACGTGTCTGTTTGGGCGAAGTAGCAAATAACTGGCTCCTTTTTGACGATGCCCCCCTCATCCATCAAGCCGCACCGACTCATTTCCTCTTCGGTAAATGATACCAGTACCTGCACCTTGGATTCTCCGGCTCCCACGGAAAGCTGCACCCTCCGGCCAGTCCACCCAGGTGCACCACCAGGAGGGTCATCACGCGAGGATCCCCCTTGGCCTCCGTCATCGTCGTTTTGTGGTGCTGCTCCATCGGCCTTCGTCTTCGGGCCTACAGGTAATTGGGTGAGGGCGGGTCGTCACGAGCAATCATGATTAGGTCGCCACCGCCTTAAACAAAGGGTCCCAGACTGTGCAAGCTCAATACCTAGCCTAGCCTACTACAGTAGTTTTAGAGTTTTCACCTGCTGTAGCCTAGTCTATTGAGTGTTCACCTGCTGTAGATGCTGTAGATGTCAGGATCTTCAGTCTTTCGGAGTTGAAGAACCCGAACTCCCCGTCTTTGACCTTTCCAGGGTTGTCCTCGAGCGCCTTGAGCATCAGCTTGGGTACCGTATCGCCCCCTGCACGGACAGCGCGAACAAGGCTCTTGAATCTGTCCGCCCTCGATGCAAATTTGTGCGTCTTGCAGATCGGCTCCAAGAACCAATCTACGATGAAGCAGGCCATGAAAGTCGCCACAACCCTTTGCCGCCTGTTGCCCTTCGCCTCTTCCGCCTTCGCCTTCTGCGCAGCTGCAGTCGCCGCAACCTTTTGCTGCCGTTTGCCCTTGCCCTTCCTGCCCTTGCCCTTCTTATCCTTCGTCGTCTCCCCCTTACCCTCCTCCTTGTCTGCTGTACTGCTGTCGCCATCGGTTTGGGGGCCATCGGTTTGGGGGGTTGGCGTGAAGTCTTCGAGCTAACCTGCGAAACCAAGGGACGGAGGAAAGGAAGAAATCGAGCGACGGAATAGAAAATTGGTTAGTAGTAGAAGTAAACTTCAAGGGCATATGTTCTTTCGGGCAAGGTGGACTGCCTATGGTACTGCAGGAAACATGTTCAGATATCGAGAACCAACCAGGTCGCAGAAATCGAACACCACAGTTCAACAGTACAGAAAAGTAGTGCCTTTTGGTGCGATGGACCATATTCGGACTGCCCTCACCCAATCGTTCCATGTCTCGTCCGAAAATATCGCTTGTGACCCGCTAATCGACAGGAAGGGCTTATTGGCGTAGCCGTTGACCACCAAAATTGTGGTGTTCGAAGGGTTCATATCTTCGGAGAGCGTCTGCCCCGAGGTAAAGGCGTCGTTGTAGGCCTTGGACCTCCGCGCTACTGATTTCTTGAGCTTCGTCCTGTTGATCTTGTTGTTCGATGAGTCCAGCGCGGGGAGTCCGAAATATCGTGCCAGGACCGGAGTCAGACGCTTCACGGCCGACCGGAACTCACCCCGCGTGCCCTCCCCACACTTTCCGAAGTATGTCGTCTCTTCTTTGCTGACTAAGTCTGTCATGACGTTGGCCAGGAGTTGTACATCCTGAGCCGGGTGTGCCTTAGTCGAACTCTGCTCCCGGCGAGGCAAGTGCTGTCGTGTGAGAAGAGACATGACCATCGCGTCTATGATCTCGCATGTAGCCAGCTGAATGGCGTACTTCGTGCGGAAATGCTCGCAAAAACCGTTGTTCTCAATATATGACTGCACATCCGGCGAAGTTTGGGTCCTCGCGGTCAACGAGAAGAAACCTTGGAGAGCAAACTCCTTGAGCGGGTGTACCGTCCTGGCTTCAGGTATTCCCTGCTGCGCGAATGATAGGCACGCGACGGTAACAACAACGGACATGGGATTGAAATTAAAAGCAATACGCACAATGTCATGTGTGGGGCACCGTCCGGTCGGGAGTACATCAGAACAAAGTCGTTGAAGATATGTGGGAAACTGGAAAACGTGAGATAATTAGTGGTTGAACATGTGAAGCTGGAATAAGACAGCTGAGAAACCAACCAATATATTCAACTCGTGGTATTGTGAAGGATGAAATCCTATTTCCGGTGAGACGCAACGTCGCATTAAATTCCAACAACCCGCTATTCGGATGCGCGCGCTACCGGTCATGGCATCCCTTCCTTCTTCAAGAATGCGGGCATCACCGGGGGGGAAGGCACGGAGGTACCTCTGTTGGCGTCAGCCTTGATCGTCCCCTGCTGCTCCAGGTAGTTCACTAACCACTTGACAGTTTCGTTTGCCGGGCACATCGCGTACGCGAAAACAAACAACGAAGTCGCCTGCTGCCTCGTGTTGATGTTGATTAAGTCGAGGGCATCTTTAACGGTTTTCGCTAAGGTCTGCTTAGTGCGGTTGCCTGCCTCTGCGAATCTGGGCTCCGTCAGGTTGAAATTCCAGGTATCGCCGAACGTTTTAGCTGCGCGATCGTGGCAGATCTTCTGCTCAGGGTCGTAGACCTGCTTGATGAGCGGCGCCATTGTCTTTGCAACGTCAACCAAAGACTCTTTCTGTGTAGCATGGCACGAATTGAGGCAGGGAAAGTCGTAGAGGCCGGATGTCAGTAGTTGCCCGTGTGGCCAAAACAGGCATAAACTTGGGAAATCATAGTAAAAAAATGGATTGGATTACATTGGTTGATTGTAAATGCCAAGCTCCTCGATCAAGTATTTAGCCGTTTCCAAACGTTTGTGAACGTGATGTACACTCAAGAGTCGTCGCTGCTTTTGATACTGCATTGATTTAATAACAACGTACCATCATAGCGACAGCAAGCGCGAAGATTACCGTATTGTGCACAAGACCTCGATAGACGTTTGGATTACTACTGTAACAGTGTACACAACGGACCCGTTTAACATAAACCACGAGACAACAACTATCTCGTGGTCACCTCAATACCCACAATGCATAGTGTGTTTGCGTAGCAATGGGAAGTACAAGGCGCATTGTAGTCAAAAGAACCCTACCTACTGTTGGGCCAGCTGTGCTACGAGAGAGTTGAGTGATTTCAGAATTACAGCTTCTCGGTCAAGTAGCTGTGAAAACGCTGGTAACCCGATACCCACTTCGAGTATGCATAGTTCGGAGCTGTGCCGGACGAGGGGGTTGAGTGTTAACAGAACTCCAGCTTCTTGATGAAATAGCTTTGAAACAACCGCTGTATCAGACGCTACCTCATGGTAGCTTTGAAACAACCGCTGTATCAGACGCTACCTCATGGTAGCTTTGAAACAACCGTTGTATCAGACGCTACCTCATGGTAGCTTTGAAACAACCGCTGTATCAGACGCTACCTCATCGTATGCACCGCAACCTGTCATACAAGCCGAAGTTGTTCTACAAAGGAATACCAAACGTCTGGAAATTTGTAGAGGAATCGATGGACGCACCGGTGAAACCAACTCTGGCACCCTGCAAAGTACAGATTGGCGGCTAAAACATTATTGGCCCCTCACCCTCGTAGAGTGATATATATCACTTTCGACTGGTGAGGTGAGAAATGAAGAGTGACTTGTGGCCATGTGGTACTTTGCTACGAGCATCCTCCTTTCTGTTCGGAAGTGTTCCTTACCGTCGTACGAGACTCCGCCTGGCGTAAGTCATGCGCAATCTTTCTGGCCGCCTCGTGGGTCATGTAGGAATGTATGGCGAAGGAGACCGTGCAGCCCTTCACTGCAGTCTTGAGCTTGTCTTCGAGAGCCTCCCTGCGCGCTGCATCTGCATTCACCATGCGTACACAACCATGTCAGTGCTAGACAGTATCTCTCGTGTCAAACAGAACGTGGCGCATACCCCAGCCTAGCATAGAAGACCGTGTTTGAGCACGGTTGAAAATTGTTCACGTTTTAAGCCTGTGAGGAGGTATGTACTGTAAAGACCACCTCTGTATACCGCCGATTGACCGAGTATCTGCGCGTAATATTCATCCATACCTCCTATACCTTGTGCACCAAGATAGAAACAATACGTTATGGGGGTGGTGCAGCGTTATCGCGGCGGTCCTGCAGGAGTAGAACGGAATCTGAACATCAACATATTAATAAACACTGACCGACTGCAAGTATTATGGCCTTGAGGTTCCTCAACCGCTCGCCGTGTACCTTTGTGTACTCTTCTAATTTGACCTCGTTTCTCCTCGACCGACACGTCCTGTAGCGAGTGACGTATCCTGTGTTTTCCTTGTATTTAAAATATTGCTCCCAGACCGATTAGTGTGCATAATTTTCGGACTTAGACTACCCATTGTTTGCCCCGTTCTATTCCGTCATCGTTCCTCGGCCGATTAGGTAGACTCATGATTCCTTACTAGGTCCTTGATCGGTATACATATGCTACACTAGAAATTGATATCTCCTCGTTGCGGTGATGGCAAATCACTGTGTATTGAGGGATGTTAACATGTACAGCATATCCACTATGCATCAAGTCAGCAAGACGGTTTACATTCCAGTCGTTCAAGGGAAGACACATATTCCCGCCCTGTAATGCGATGAACCGCATGGGGGCAGCGCTGATTACAGGGATTACAACTCTGGGGTTTACCGAGGTCCAACAGCTCTATAACAGGCGGAAGGATCCCGGTCGCACTTTTGTTAAGATGTACAGCACATCCACTTTGCTACGTCAGCGCTGACTGACTCGTAGCATGGTATGCTCTACATCTTAACAAGGAATGCTCCATGTGTTCCCCGTGGCTCTGGGGGGCCGAAAGACTCAAAACGCGGGGCGTACCGAGCGTTTGCCTATACCTTTCAGTATTGCTCCCAGGCCGATCAATGTGCACAACTTTCGGACTTACCCATTGTTTGCCCCGTTATTCCGTCATCGCTACTCGGCCGATCAGGTTGCGTTGAGGGATACTTCACGCTTCCCTCCTAACTTTTCGACCCACAACAAATTGGTATTTCCTCATAGCTCTCAGGCCATTCAATGTGTATTGATGTATACTCCATGTGTTCCCCGTGGCTGTGGGGGATCGAAAAGCTTATATCGAGGGACGTGGTTTGCCTTGGTTTTTCATTATTGCTCCTCGACCGATCAGTCGGTCAGTGTGCATTATTTCGGACGCACCCAGTGTTTGCCTCGTTATGTCATCGCTCCTTGGCCGATCAGGTTGAATTGAGGGATACTCCATGCTTCCCTCCTAGAAGTATCTCCTTGACCGGATATATTCGTCTACACTATATATTTACATTTATTTCCTCATTGCTCTAAGACGATTCAGTGTGTATCGAGGGATACTCCATGTGTTCCTCATGGCTCCTCGACCGATCAAGCTAACACTGACCTTTTTCGCCGTGGAAGACCCCTTCTTCCCCAAGGTCTCCGCCTCGTGAAAGTGACAGGCCCAGTTGCTCGTGCAACGCGGCATTGAGCACCGCGAAACGATGTTGACCTTGAGTCGTGACCATGTGCGGGCGGTGATCCTCGAACTCGTGCTCAACCTGGCCGTGCTCGATGTCCTGCGCGAAATCGGATCGAACGGTAAGACCAAGGGCGTGGGGGGTTGGGAAACTTTGGAAACACGATGTCCTACATTCGGTTGAAAACTAGGGCAATTTACAACTCAATCATCCTTACCCTACTTCATCGTGGATCGCGGCTTTCCGGGAAAACAGGGTAGACTTCGGGCGACAGTGTTAACGGCAGGGTAGCCCGAGCACGGTTTTCGATGGTGGATGTCTCGTCTTCGTACTCCCTTGTTCTTGAAAAGAAACAGTTCCAACTTTGTCCAACACATTTTATTCCACTCAAATATCCCACAGGGGTGACCACGCGGCCAAACGCTACTGTTGTGGCAAGTTAGGTGGACAACCTACGCTTCTACACCCGAGACCATGGCAGCAGCTCCACAACACTTACCCACGTGGATGCTTTCAGGGCGGCGTCCCATGATATTTTGGATTGGGAGCTCCGGACGGTCTCAATCCGCCGAGAAATGTCGGCCTTGCCCTGTACCATAAATTGAGAGCGCAACCCAAGATCGAGTGAGTGGTGTTGAGGGAGGCTGCGAGGCAAGAACAAGATAAAATACAAAACCAGCCCTAGAAAAGACCGAAGATTTGTGTCTCAGAAAAACAACCAGCAGCTTCCAGCTGTCGAATTATATATAGACTACATCGGGTAATCGTGTGGTGATCCGGCATTGCCGTCGACGAGTTGACTGTTGTAGCCTAGACCACACAACACCCATATAACCACTCGTTCTATGTTTTCGCCGGATGCAGCTGCTGGGTTCCGGCCACGTTTGAATCGCTGAAGCATTATCAAGACATGTGTCACCGTGGTTAGGATGTCTCACCTCGCCGTCTTTGGTTTTCTTCAGCGCGTTCTCGACTGCATCCAGCCAGCCCTCCGGCGTCCCCCAATCTTCCCGAGGCGGGGTCAATGCCACTGCCGTGGTCGAGGTGGACAGGCCATTCCTGTCCTCAATCTCCCTCGCGATGTGCTGTGCAGTAACAGGTCTAAAAGCATTGTTTATTTTGTTTTCTTTCGAATTGCTTCATTATTTCTTCGGTTTCTAGGCTACGTGTTGGGGAGAGAGACGCACGAAACGCTCATCGTCTCTCCGGCCGCGTTAGCTGCAAAGGCCGGCGTCAACTCTTACAAATCCATCTCTCTCCCCACAAATACTAGCCGGGGGACTACGACTGCAAACGCAGGAGTCCCAAAACTGACCAAGTCCTCAAATGGTACACACCATTCTACAACACCTGACTAGATACCGAATATTCCCGAACTTATGCCCCCACCTTCGAAAGAAAAGGGATGGGAGGGCGGGATTTTCTAAACTGCCGCCGCTACTGCGTTAGGCGGCTGCTGCTGTCCTTCCGTTGCTTCACGCGCTCTGTAGCTGTCACACGTTACCCGACTTTGCTACAGCCCCTGCGTGGACTCGATCACGGAATGACACCCCCAACTATAGACTAATAATTCCAAACACCGTGACCCTGGGTTTCCGGTAGAAAATGAAGCCAAATTCTAATTCGACTGTTACAAAATAAACACCAGTTTATTCTATCTGCTTCGACGAACAAACCTTCCTTTTATTTTGTTTTCTTTCGAATTGCTTCATTATTTCTTCGGTTTCTAGGCTACGTGTTGGGGAGAGAGACGCACGAAACGCTCATCGTCTCTCCGGCCGCGTTAGCTGCAAAGGCCGGCGTCAACTCTTACAAATCCATCTCTCTCCCCACAAATACTAGCCGGGGGACTACGACTGCAAACGCAGGAGTCCCAAAACTGACCAAGTCCTCAAATGGTACACACCATTCTACAACACCCACATCGAGGTCAGTTTCTGGACGACTACCGAATAAGTCAACTATCCGTTCCCCCAGACGGTCCCCTCCCCCGGCTGTCTCGATACGATCCTACTGCCGTCTGTAAGTTTCCGTGACACTCGCCGCGAATCCTCTACATTGTTTCGCGCGTACGGCTTGTATGCATCCGACCTCCACTTCCCTTCTCTCTGAATCACTCGTTCTGCGATGTCTCCGCCCGATGCAAGAGCCGTCGCGCCTCCAATTCGCAACGAGTGCAACGCGTACTCCTGGGGGTTACGCCCCGACCTCGCTACCACTTCTCTGAGTGCACGGAGGGCAGCAGTATACCTCACTACTCTCACTGCTCTTCCACTACGGTACGAAGCCAACGGTGCGGAGTCAGGGAACGTCGCATGACACGATAACAGCTCCACCACAAGAGCCACCGCGCCACCGCGTGCTCTCACACCTGACTGCGGTCCGGTGACTTCGTCTCGCGTACGAACCCGTATGTTTCCTTTCTGCTCTTGATCGGCCTTGTGCCCTCTAAACCTCATTTCGACACGGTCTGCTCTACGATAGTGACTAAAGACTAATTGCGTCTCGCCAGCAAACAATGCTACGTCCGCCCTCGTAAGACAGTGTGCCTCATGCACCCTGCCCGCATCATTCGCGAACACCTCATCAGACCGTGTGATAAAGAGATAGGACAAGCACAGACACAGCCACATCACTCTGCCCCCTTCCCCCCAGTTCTGGCTTGCGCTTTCCCCGTCCAGCAGCATACGCCAAGACACAGGCAGGCGCACACGGCGTACCGTCCCCACAGCCACGTGGTTCCTCGCAATCCCCCTTAGCGCACATTTCAACATCGGAGACGACAAGTCTAGCTCGACAGAAGCTTCCAGCCTATGAAAATGTTGTACAGCCGTGAGTTTTCCGGATATTGTACTCGCTAGATTACCCTCAGACTCGAAACACCAGGCTACGAAGTCTATCAACTCCCACACATGAAGGTCCCCGGCACGTTGCCCTAGGAACTTGGGCTTCTCCGTCAGCCTGCGAAACGTGCACCAAGAGTTGAAGCCTGACGTGTAAGTCCTTCTAGACGAAGACGCAACTGAGTGCTCGACGAGCTGCATGCCAAGACGTCGGTAACAAAGTCCCGTCCTGCCTGTCCCAGGTCCTGAACCTGCTGATAGCCCTGGAGCCAACCTCGTGTAGACCGGCGTGCTGCCGTTCGATTTAGCCGCAGGTGCGCTGCCATCCGAGGTAGGCCCCCCCGCTACGCGGGAGAGCCCGCACCCCTATTTGTCTTTCCCGTGGGTGAAGAAGCCAGCGGCCTTGGGTCTCGCGCCGCCCTCGCCAGCGGCGCGCGCCTCTCCTCCGCGCCCTCCCCCGTTGCCGTGGCCAACGCCGCGCGCGCCGGTTGCCGGAGTTTCGGACGCTCCGCGCCTAGCGTGGGAAGGGTTCTGGGCGTGGATGTGTGGGCAGTTACGATCATGGCAACCGGACGACGAGTTGAAGGCGAAGCAGTAACCACGAGCGTGTCGAGCGATGCCGCCACTTTCTCTGTCACCAGGACGCCTTTGCGAAGCAAGGATTGCCACTCCATCTGCGACAGTTTTGAAACTGCCGGGGGCCGCCCCAGGATGAGCCACGCTTTTACCCGGCGGAGGTCCCCCCACATCCGCGCTCTATCCTTTGCCGTAGCCTTAGCCGCCTCGGCGCTGGGTGTAGCGGGGGCCCGAGAGGCCGATGGTGGGGCGGTTGTGCCCACAAGTTGCACCCCCCCCCGGAAGGCCAGGTCCTGCTGCTTGGGTGGCGATCAGGTCGTCGATCGTTGCTTGAAGCTGCTGGCGATCACCGGCAGCCTCATCGCGCTTCCGCTGCAGCTCCTCCCTCAGGCCGTCCACCAGCCCGCGGAGAGAAGCGAGCTCAGTCTCATCAGCGGGGGGGTCGCCGCGGGTGCCTGTCCCTGGCGCTCGCGAGGAGGATACCGCTCGACGCCTCGCGGGAGTACGTGATCCGCTGCGCGTCGAGGGGCGAGCCGTCGAGCTCGCCACCGATCGCGCGGTAGACCTCTCGTGCGTGGTGTCGAAGGTGTCGCCGCCCGACCTCGCCCTGCTTGCCCAGCCGCTGCCCTGCCGCTCCGCGTGGAGGCCCGTGTCGGCATCTGGTCGCGGTTGGAGTCGTATAAGCAGCGGACCGGCGGCAGGCGGCGGGCGAGCGTCAGGGCGGCGTTGCGGGAACACTTCTTTTCCTCTTCATCGTGGGCGTAGTCGATCGCGCGCCTGGATCTGCAGTTAGAATGGTCTACAAATCCTATCTTCGGGCGAAACTATCTGACGTGGGTTTTCGTCGGGCCCAGAACGACGCGTTGTTATATCGCGAGCTCGCGTTAGTTCATTCTCGACGCCTGTGGATTGAATGGAGTGATTATTGCTGCTGACGCTACGGTCACCGGACGTCGACCAATCCCGAATATTTCTCTCTTTGGAACACTAGCGATGGTTTCTCTTTTTTTTTTTTATATATATATTTTCTTGGATTCGGTGAACCCCGGTTCGCCATCGGCACGGGTGCTTCCACTCATTGGCGCGTCCCGTGCTGATACGTGTTTTTTTTTTTTTTCGATGCGTTGGATACGGTGAACTCCACTTGCCAACAGCGCGGGTGCTTCCACTCATTGGCGCGTCCCTCGCTGAAACTGACAACACATATGCAGCACGGGTGCTTCCACTCATTGGCGCGACCCGCACTGATGATACTTGTACGCAGCGCGGGTGCTTCCACTCATTGGCGCGTCCCTTGCTGAAACTGACAACACATATGAGCACGGGTGCTTCCACTCATTGGCGCGTCCCGTACTGATACGTGTATGACTTCGTTTTCGATGCGTGGAGATCGGTTAATTCTACTCGCCCAACAGCACGGGTGCGCCCACTCATTGGCGCGTCCCGTACTGATACGTGTACGGCGTTTTTGTTCTTTCTTTTTGAGATCGGTTAACTCTACTCGCCAACAGCACTCATTGGCGCGTCCCTTGCTGAAACTGACAACACATATGCAGCACGGGTGCTTCCACTCATTGGCGCGTCCCGTACTGATACGTGTACGACTTCGTTTTCGATGCGTTGAATTCGGTTAACTCTACTCGCCAACAGCACGGGTGCGTCCACTCATTGGCGCGTCCCGTGCTAATACGTGTACGGCGTTTTTGTTCTTTCTTTTTGAGATCGGTTAACTCTACTCGCCAACAGCACGAGTGCTTCCACTCGTTGGCGCGTCCCGTGCTGAGGCTGACAACACATATACAGCACGGGTGCTTCCACTCATTGGCGCGTCCCGTACTGATGCATGATTTGTGGTATTTCCTACCGCTGCGTTGAATTCGGTTAACTCTACTCGCCAACAGCGCGGGTGCTTCCACTCATTGGTGCGTCCCGTGCTGATACGTGTACGGCGTTTTGTTCTTTCTTTTTGAGATCGGTTAACTCTACTCGCCAACAGCACGAGTGCTTCCACTCGTTGGCGCGTCCCGTGCTGAGGCTGACAACACATATGCAGCACGGGTGCTTCCACTCATTGGCGCGTCCCGTACTGATGCATGATTTGTGGTATTTCCTACCGCTGCGTTGAATTCGGTTAACTCTACTCGCCAACAGCGCGGGTGCTTCCACTCATTGGCGCGTCCCGTGCTGATACATGTACGGCGTTTTGTTCTTTCTTTTTGAGATCGGTTAACTCTACTCGCCAACAGCACGAGTGCTTCCACTCATTGGCGCGTCCCGTGCTGAGGCTGACATCACATATGCAGCACGGGTGCTTCCACTCATTGGCGCGTCCCGTACTGATGCATGATTTGTGGTATTTTTCTACCGCTGCGTTGAATTCGGTTAACTCTACTCGCCAACAGCGCGGGTGCTTCCACTCATTGGCGCGTCCCGTGCTGATACATGTACGGCGTTTTGTTCTTTCTTTTTGAGATCGGTTAACTCTACTCACCAACCGCACGAGTGCTTCCACTCATTGGCGCGTCCCGTGCTGAGGCTGACATCACATATGCAGCACGGGTGCTTCCACTCATTGGCGCGTCCCGTACTGATGTTTGATTTGTGGTATTTTTCTACCGCTGCGTTGAATTCGGTTAACTCTACTCGCCAACAGCGCGGGTGCTTCCACTCATTGGCGCATCCCGTGCTGATACATGTATGACTTCGTGTTTCGTTGCGTTGAGATCGGTTAACTTCCACTCGCCAACAGCACGGACGAGTGCTTCCACTATTGGCGCGTCCCGTGCTGGTGCGTGTCCTTGTTTTTTTTTATTTTCATTGAGATCACTTCCGCATAGACAATCCTACGGCAGGTTGACGAGTTTTTGGCATGCATCAATTGCTGTCCGGGCGTTTTTGGTCGCTTAATCGTCGATGGACGTGACGTATTCTTATAGAAGGTTTGTGTCACGGCGGCAATAAATTTGACGTGATGCCCCTCGAGACCGTGATGCACTCACATGGACCGCTACCTGACGTTCCTCGCGAGTTCGAACCTCGCGTGTCACATCCACCTCCCCCCCCCCTATTTTTTTCTCATCTTCTTTTTTCCTTATGCATACAGCACGTAGTTCGCTGTCTCGTTTTTTTTTTCTCGTCTTCATTGTTTTTCAGTCTTTTTCTTTGAGTCTTTCTCTCGCATGCATGTGTTTTTGCTTTTATCCGTTCCCGTGAATGCTGTTGAATGCACTTTCCGATTACGTATGCGGCCGCTTTGTATGCCATGGGACTTGTCGATACCATCAGTGGGGACTTGTCAATACCATCCGTGGAGACGATTGCTTACGTGAGTGGGCATATTATCGTCGATTCCTTCAGCTATATGCCCCTCTGTGCGCGGCACAGACAAGATTGTACCGGCAAGTAGTCCCTAGTAAGCCGGGGGAAACAGAAAACAAGGCACCTGCCTCATGTGCATAATCGTGACAGCATCATGCCCTACTGCCGCGGGTCGATTGGTTATGTCCGATGCCGCAGGGTTCCTCCACCCCGTGCAGTACAATGGCTGCTATCAACCGCGACAAGTCAGCGTGCGACCATACAACAGGCCCCGCTCTTTCTTTTTGCCGTTGATTTTTTTCTTCAGAGAGAGTACGTCTGGTTGGGACGAACCGCATTTTTTTTCTTCAGCGAGAGTACGTCTCGGTTGGGATGAACCGCATCCCATGTTTGGGAAGGGACCTATCTGAGCGGCGCGGCGAGCGAGACTGCGTTGGCTTGCCGCCGCTTATCTTACTGCACCCTCCCCCCTCGTGCTAAATGCACGCAGCGGTGAGGTCACAAGAGTAGCGGGACGCGAATAGGAACACGGCCGACACGATGGATGTTGGACACGAGTACACACCTTTATATGGAGAGTCGCGTGCTGGTCACTTCCCCAATGCTTGCGCCGTGTCCCGTCCCGCCCTTTTCTAAACTGCCGCCGCTACTGCGTTAGGCGGCTGCTGCTGTCCTTCCGTTGCTTCACGCGCTCTGTAGCTGTCACACGTTACCCGACTTTGCTACAGCCCCTGCGTGGACTCGATCACGGAATGACACCCCCAACTATAGACTAATAATTCCAAACACCGTGACCCTGGGTTTTCCGGTAGAAAATGAAGCCCAAATTCTAATTCGACTGTTACAAAATAAACACCAGTTTATTCTATCTGCTTCGACGAACAAACCTTCCTGTATTTAAACCGAACATAGGTCGGCCCGGCGCTAAGCAACCGTTGTCGACGATCTGCACGAAATCAGATACCTTCAGCACAACTGCTTCGCCGGTCCGTGGCCGTTCTTCGTCTGCCGTTTCTGGCGGCATCCTGTAATGAGAAGTGCTGCTGCTGGTGTGTTCTCTAGGCCAGGGAGGAGGGTTGGTTGTGGGGAGGGGGGTCAACGATTTGTTCTTGTGCACGCTGTATCGATGGTTGGAGATAGCGGGCGCACAGGTACATATAAGGTCGGCACGCATATGCATAGACTAAATCTCCGTGCGCAGGCAGAAAAAACAATACGCGCTCCGCGGTCAATACAGTCTGGACGTCAGTATGTGGGAAAAAGGCATGCGTGTGGTGTGCATCGTCCCGGACTTACCACCGGCGAGCGACCCCTTTTCCGAATCCCAGCCAAGAGGTGATAAAAGTGGTTGGCGTGAAGATATCGGTAGCAGATGAGGACATATTAAGTTATCAAGTTGGACGTCCGTCCATGGGCTCAGAGTCACTTGCGCCAGGGTTCCACTCTTATTTCAACCAAATCGCAGCTGCCATATTCCGGATGATGTCATTTCGTAACCGAAGGGCTCATACAGCAGTAGACGGTCAGACCAAAAAAACAAAAATGCATAGTCTAGACTAGACATTGCAAAGTCGAACCAACAAGATCAACAGCAGTAGCCCAAGTCTAGCACGGTGTTTTTAAACATACCTTTCGACTGTGGTCATATCTCGAACGGGGTATCTAGTCTTTCTGACCAGGAACATACCTAGAGGGCCTCAAGGTGGGGGGAGACGAAAACACTTTATAAGAAGAGCTTTATTTCTAACTACAGTATTTCTAACTGCAGTACGTCGGCCCATCGACCTTCTGGCGCACCAGATATCCAACAACAGCGGTATAAGCAGTTCTTGCTGTTCTTTCCAAGCTCAGTCTCTCACAGCAGTGTGCGTGTGTGGCTCGAAGGAGACCACTGTTTTTATTTTTTTTTCTTCATGGCAGACCACGGGCGGTCTCACGTGTAGTTTGTACCGCTGTAGTCTACTGCTGTTGTGTCGCTGCAGCACACTCCAGGTTATAGCTTACTGCCAAGTCGTTGGGTGTCTTTCATTGAAACGACTAGGAAAGCATAGTCTATGCGTATCAAATCGGTCCAGGGGGTGCGGTATCTTCTGTCATCCACCTGGTTAAAAACTACCAGGTGATGTAATTTTTTTTTTTACCAATAAAAAATGCGGTCGAACCACACAAGGATGCGGTCGAACTGCTGCATGTAAAGCACTGTGTACATCTAAACTGCGAAACAGCAGTGGTTATCCCGCGCACCGATCCGACACTGTTGCAAGTTGGTGTCGCTGCGCCGATGAAGCCACGCACTCCCGCACCGCTAGTGTGCTCTTGTGCTTTTGTTGTGTCTCGCGTGCATTTACACCAGTGAGTCTTGATGTTTTGGATGACGATCTACAGCAGTACAGCGGAGTACAGTGCTCTCTCTTTGTGAGCTGGCGTGCGGTATCCATCAAGACTAGGGCACGCGACGTGCGATGTGACATTGAGGAGGGCGCCGGGGTGGACGTGTCGCCGCTGAGCTACGCGAAACATGCCCCCAACAGAACGACCGGGCTGCTCATTGTCTAATCTGTCGGTGTTCTGAAACCTAAATCAGGTCGTGTGATGTCGTGATGTATTGCTGCGTGAGGTGGGGGCACAGCAGTTTGGCTGCCCATGAGGCCGCCGGCGACAGTTTGGTCGAAACTCTCTTTTGTCAAGTGTGTAGTAGATCCTTGTGAAAGCGACGCATGGCTATGCTTGCTTTCAGATTCAGGCATGCGTGTCGTTGCCTGGCGTAACTGATGGAATGAGTTGCGAAAACGCCTACATTCGGAATGATATACCACGACACGAGATAACACAACCCCAGAGGACCAATCTGCACAACTCGATTACTCCACCACAAAGAGGACGCATGAAAGAAACAACAGGTTTTCGCAAAGCTCTTGACGACGCGATTTGAAGGCCACCGTTGTCGGCGTCGCTGCCCTTTCTGATGTTGAGAAGTCAACCTTTCCAACTCGGTCGAGGGGTGGGTGTGATATCTTGTGTCCGCAGTGTCCAGTGTATAAAAAAAAAAAGATCTTTAACATGTAGTCTACATACGCATAGGGTGTTTCTACAAGGACACAATGCGTGTCGTCGACGATCTCATAATAAGTGAAACTACATGTAGGTGCTTCGTGGGCCAAAAAATAAAACGGTTAAGTGTACGTGCGATGAAACCTAGGCTTCTGAAGGGATGACACTTGTTTTGTATAGTTCTGAAGGTGCGGCAGGAGGAGTGTGGTGGACTGATGTCTGGTCTAGAGGTCACCGGTAAATGTCGTGGCATTGCACGTTTCTGTAGGACGTAGAGCTCTCCGTTTTGTGCGTTAGTGAAAGGACTGGTCGCGTAGTTTGTGACAAAAGTCCGCCGGCAAACGGCCTTGGGTTAGCCTACACCCCCGGGAAGCACCGCCGGTTTAGAACATATCGAGTCTCACAAGCTATCAGGATGTCGAGCACAATTTATCTAGGTCGACAACGAAAGAACATGATGTTTGATTGAGGCCCCCTCAGAACCCGACTTCGGAAGAGATTATCAGAAGTGGGAAGTCTTGTTTATTGGCGGCGTGCGCTTTGAAGGCGGACGTACTGGAAGCGTCACTGTCTTCAGTGAATCAGTGGGACGAGGGAAGGCTTTACTCCCTGGTACAACTGGATTGCGTCTACCTTCTGGCGATGCTTGCTGGGTGTGGACAACAGTCCACCCTTCTTTTTAGAGGATGACACCGGTTCGACACGCCAAACCAACCGGGATGAATCACACCGGCCCGCTTCGTATAGCTCTACATCAAGTGGGATGGGGATGGCCGCTGTTCTCAGGTGCGCTTCGAAGTCAACGATGTTTCCAGGGGTCTTCTGTTTAATTTTAATGAGCCGCGGAGCGAGCGAGTCGCGCGACCTTTTTTCCTTTCTCACCCCCAGCAGGGAAAAAAAGGCTCTATATATCGGCCTGAGTTGCGCCGCGTTTTGTAGGGGCCCCTAAACTTGATTACCGTGAAGCCGGTTTTACGCACTTTTGGAACCAGAACGGCACGTACAGGGCGGCACCAATTGACGATGTGTTAACTGCTGAGGAAGAAGACAAATAGCGCGCTCTTCGTCGCACTGGTTTGGTCGTGCTTCGGCGAGAGATGGCCGTGCTTCACGGCCGTATGTGCCCCAAATTCGTAGGAGATTGTGCTCCCCGACCCCTTGGGTTTCCACACAATGGGTAACACCAAAAGCGGAGATCTGCCGCGCGCACGATGCAACAAACCCAGCAGTTCAACCCCACAGAAGAAAACTGAGGAAGCACTCAGCAAAACACGCAACAACACCGCGATTGTCAACATAGCACACAGACAGGCGGGAGAAGGGAGCCACACAAGAAGCTCGTGACGGATACCATTGCCATTGCTGTTGCTTCGTCCGGTGTGTGGAGAGGATTATCATCATCAGTAAACACACACACGCAGCAGCAGCAGTTAGTTGCTTCCTTCAAAAACCACACAACAACAACCGACAGACCGGCAGATCAGGAAGCACTCAGCTATAAACACGCACCGCTGCTGGGAGGGGCAAGACAGCGCTGACTGCCTGGAGAGGGAAGGGGGCCGTACACACAGCTCGTGGCCGAGGGATGCCATCATTGCCATTCTTCACTTGCTTCGTTTGGTGTGTGGGGAGGGATCATCTTCGAGTAAAAAAAAAAGAGAAGCACGCTTTTTTCTTCATGCCAGGCGCCACGCGGGTGATATATATTCTCACGTTGCCGAATGAGTATAAGACAGATGAGAGTCTTTGCCACTTAGCATCAGCAGCAGCAGCAGCAGCAGCAGCAGCAGCAACACTGCTGTCCATTTGTGTCTGCTCTGTGTGGTCAGTACATACATACATATGCTGTTAGGTATAGAGCAAAGGTGGTTGGATGTGTTCCTCCTCCGTCAGCAACTTTCCAGCGGGAGCGGGTGCCTCAGTCCTGAAGATGTGAACATATATATTCCGCAAATTTCGCGTTCCTCTGCGGGTTGCTGCGTTGCTGCCTGCGGAAGGAAGCAGCGTGTCTCGCACACCTTGCACAGCATCGCAGATAGACTACTGCAAGGTATTGAGTCGTCACCCGCGGCTCATTACCCCCCCCGCATGTAGTACAAATACCATGAACAGTTTTCGTGGGCGGCGGCGCCGAGCGGTGTGACGCCATTTTGCCGTTGTTCTCCGTTTTTCCGCCACCACCGAACTCAATACCGCCGAAAGACGCAACCTCCGTCAACCGCCAAACAAATACCGCCGCATGGCGTAACCGCACAAAAATACATTTGTTTGGGTTTTTGTCACCAGCTTAGCCAAAGTCTTTACCAACGAAACCCGCAACACGGCCTACCAACGAAACCCGCAACACGGCCTACGCAAAAAAAGTACACCACCTCATGTCATTGCCGCGGGAAATGTAGCCCCGCTAAGGATTCTATCATTGAATAACTCATGGGTCTGGAAATGATCGTTTCCAGGGTGGTTGCGAGGCAATGAAATTAATTTGAAGACTCATGCCGAACACACGCAGCCGCGTTTTTCACCACCACCCCGCATTCGCACCACCCCGCATTTCTCAACGACAACTAGATGTATGTTAATAATAATTTTTCCCCAGGTTTCTGATCTCTGGCTTTGATGTCATTTTCCCCTAAAACTCCAGCTATTGTTGCTAAAAACCTGCGAGGGTTTGACACCACCTTCTTGTGTCCTGCCACAGGTACAAAAGGTTGTACTTTTCAGTCGTTGCGTGTTTTTCGGCCGGGCAATAGCGCGGCCTCGTAATTTCTTTCACTTCAAATGATGACGATAAACACCTTCGAGCGTTGCATTCCTCCCTGCACTGTCTCGGTCTTGCCCTTGATCGACCTCTGGCGGCGTTCGGACATAGGTTTGGGATAAACCTCTTCAGGTGAGGGGCTTGCATACCTATGGGTAAGAGGTCAACCCTCGGCACGTCACCCACGACTCTAGTGCAACAATTAGTACATAACAAATCGCAAGGTCAACAGAGGAGGTAGAGTGCAAAAGCAAGGCGACCCAGGGTTTTCAGGCCTGTTGTCGGATACAATGGTGGACAGAGTTTGATGAGAGCTAGCTCGTTCAACCACAATCGAAATCAGATAATGTAACTTTCCTCTGTGGGTATCAGGTATCGACTCACGGTGAAAACGGTCTATCGTAGGTTGCGACGGACAATGCATGCTGGCCTCGCACAATGTACGTCCACAATCGAAACAACGCAAACTCAATACTCGAGGGACATATTCTAGGTGTTGGTTTACCCAGGCGCCTAAAAATGCGCGGAAACGATGGACGTTCAGGCTGTCTTTTCAAGAGCCTTCAGAACCTGTCGAGCTCTTCGGCGTGTAGTATCGACCGTTGCGGAGATCGGTACAGGGGGTATCTCGTCGAGTGTCTCCAGCAATGCTGTACATATGTGCATGGGTTCCATAAGTATTCTGCTTACGATAGTTGCACCATGACGACGGTGTGTAGTGAACAGGCTCACTAGCTGTAGGCGACAACGTAAAACAAAACATAGAGTATGCCGCTGGAATGATAGCAGCCACAGACAAGCGAAAATTCGGTTCGATGCGAGTTGTTCCTGCTGATTTAAACTGCTGCCTTAGTCTCCCCTCCCACGAAAACCGACCGGGCATACTTGCGTTCGTTTGGGGACAGGCAAAGTTTGCACTGCCCGACCGTGCGCCATGACCATACAGTCGCTTCCGGGGTTGAATACACAGGAAGAAGTCTACCTGCGTATGTTAGCCCTCACCTGAGGTATGTATGTTGACCAGCTCGTTGGAATGCTCCGGCGGTTGAGCAAAGGACGAAATTGGGGAGGATGGGGGTGGCGCGGATGAAGCAAACGTTGACGCTAAATATGAGGGGGGGGGGGGGGGTGAATGATCGGAAGCTCGAACAGTTACGCGCGAAGGTCAGGTGGGAGACGAACAACGTGGTGAAGCCAGTTGGCTGGATGAAGGACGCTATCGTGGCGGCAAAAAGGAAGCTATAACGAACAGCACCAGGTGTTCGTTCCAGGGCGTACTACACCTGTAACGGTGAGGGCTATGTGTTTATTCAACCTTGTATGGGGTACATTGGGACAGGTACCCGTGCGCGGCCAGAAAGGACGACTCGCCGGCCGATTACTGTTCTTCTTCTCCCCTCCTGCCTCCCCCCCCCCCCCCCCCAATCTCGGGGCAGTTTCCACTTTCATGTTGCCCCCTGTGTTATTGCAAGGTTATCGCGGCTCGGCGCGCGGGCAACGCGATGAGCACGCAATTCAGACGTAGCCATTTGGGATTTGGTTTTCCAATGGTTGGCCGAGAAAAGCTGGTGTTTCTTTGTCATCTTTCCGCGAATCCCCCAAGGAGATCTAACACAGATGTACTCACCAAGTTGCATCGGCCGACAACGGCCAATGCAACGTGGTGCGAAGAGGTGCCTTGCGGTGCCGTTGTAGCGCACCCCCTGCCGCGTAGGTGCACCGCTTGCCGCAAACTTGTCACTACTGGAGCGATATGGAACCACAACAACGAGCAGCACCCCTCAGATTTCCACGTAGAAACAGCCGTGCCGCACCGCAAGGTCATGCGGCTATACCTCGCACCGCACTATATACCGGGGAAGACTAGTGTGAAATCCGCCGCACATGTCACCCTTCTTGATCTGGAGTGCAAGGCAAGCGTCTCCCGTGGTGTGGACAAGGGCGGGCGGTGGAGTAATTGTCAGTGTGCTCGATCTAAGGAGACCCCGCACCGGGGAGTGGCAGCGTTAGGGTTGCTAATTGGTTTGGCTCCTCAATAGGGTTTAGGGATTGGATGCCGGAACTATGTTCTGGATACATGCATAAGTGATAGTGTTTTAGTTGTATAGTACTCCTTCGTGGGCATGCTCCAATCCGGTGAGATGGCCCTCAACCAAATGCCCAGGTCAACATAGATTGGCACCTCAAAAGGCTTCGGGTCGGCACTACAAAAAGCTAGGGGGCAGATGGTTGTCGCGTTCCGGGCCATACACGTGCGAGGTTCCCATCGTCGTTTCTTTCGTGATCACTGGGAGTACTCGTTTGTGTTGTTGTTGGTGCTGCTGGGAGCCCAGTAACCTCTTGCGAAAGGTGGTTTGATCGCGAAGCACGACACCGCCCGCCTGTGTTCGCTGTCTTGTCCGTTGGTCGCCCTCCGTTAAGCTCCCTTGTTTGTGGGAGCTCTAGATGTCGTATCTACGCCGGGCCATTCCGTTGGGCTATTTCCAAGGGAAGGTTCCTTCTAGCGCGTGTGGGAAGTGGCAAGAAACGTGTGGGACATACCGGGGTTGGTACTTCTTCGACAACGCGTACGGCCTAGACGCTGACCCAGTCACATACGACTGGGTCGTTGATCGCTACCTTCGTCCGATGCTCTGGATGCCCTCTGAAGATTGGGGAGCGTTCGTTCTGTTGGGGTGGGTACAGCTCTGCGGACTTAAGGTGCACAAAGGCAAGTATATTAGTGAAAAGAGGAATATTGGTGAGGGGACTCGACGACGACGAAGCTAACGCGAAAGTAAACACACAAGCCCTTTACCCCGTGTTGTGCTCACCCCCTGTCACAGTCGTTGGCGTTGTGGACACGAGGCTCGCCAGCATGGACATCTATGTTGCGGCGGGAAAACGAGTCCGGGAGTTCTACAGGGACATGCGCACTACGGCCTCACCGCAGACACCTGACGTCTTCGTCATCCCAGGACTACCGGGAAATGACGGGTCCATTAGGTGTGTGCGTCGAATCTTATCGTTTGGACTTTGTCTTTTTGTTACGGTAGGAAGTGGCCATAGATTGGGGGGCACGGACCTCTACCAACAATAATAAAAAGGCCATTTCCGAGCTTAGGGCTGCCAAAACAGATATTCGTACTTCTTCTTCGAGGAAAATTGATCGTTGTCTTGAACTATCCAAAAGGGACATAATTAACCTTGAGAATCATGCCGCCTACCGCCTGGTTTGTGTCGAGTGAATATAGAATGGCCCTCGTCATCATCCATGGGCGCATGGAAGAGGTGTACTTTATCGGGGGACACATGACTGGCGAGAAGCTTTCCTACCTTCCGGCGATGGAGCGGTGCAATCGCGTGGGCAAAATAAAACGATTCATCACCGAAACATGGAGGGGTGTGTGTGGCGCCCAAGGAATATGATTTCCCATGCTCTGAAATGGTCGGGTACTCAAAACGGCGAAGAGTTTCGACGTTGAACAGTTGCTTCGCCAAAAAGGTCTCGCCGGCAAAATGAGCTAGGTCTTGGGAGATTGCGTTCGTGAGTAGGGGATGAGTGGTGATAAAAACGGTCAGCGACTTAATACGCTTCAACTTCTTAACGGGGCCTCCGCTTTTGTCAGTGCTTGTTGGCGATGCCTCCAGTCGGGGGTAGGTGGGTTGGCGTTAAGGTTCGGTCGAAATTAAACGAGAAATTCCCTCGCCCAGTAACGTGTTAAGAAACCCAACCGGGTTGGAATCACCCAGTCTTTCCGACCCACAAAACCAAGCGGCGCATCGGTGGGTGAAACCGCGCCCGACGTAGAGACAACCCCTCGTTTTTCTCTCCCCGAACATTCCACAGGCGGAAAGGACGCTGTCAAAACAAAAAACAAGGCGGAAACGACACAGCCGTTGCGAGATTATTAGTGGTTGACACGAGATACACCCGTGACGGCCACCTTGGCGTGCGGCCATCGGAGAAAAAACGGTCAAAACTCCAGCAACATAATAGTTTCGCCCCCATGCAGTAGGGAAACCCAGCTCTTTTCCTCGTTTGTTGATTGAGGAGGATAGGCGGAGGTCTAAACAAGTCTGGCCTGTCAACTATAGCAGCGCTCAGGTTCAAAATGGCCCTTTGAAGGTCAGAGAGTAAGGGACTCCATCCACCGCGGTTCCCGGTGGTGCAGTTTTGCATCCCACTTTTAGTTGTTTGAAAGCGGGGCAAGCGCGCGCCCAGAAAGACAGAGGTGCATCTTTGCGTGAGGCATAGAGCCCGGATGCGACGACTTACCACCAGAGCTCCGGTGCGGCGGCTTACAACCCTTCGAGACGTAATATCCGGCCGCACGTGCATTACGGGCGGAACAACCACAACATCGCCCCACGGGTTTTTGTCCCGCTGAGCACTTGGTTAATCCTGCGTATTTGAACAATGCTTTGGGAGCTGGACGGATCATTGCCAGTAAGCTAGTTGCGCGTAAGGCAATGCCTAACGCGCCCGGGAGGGGCTTAGTTAGGGTTGGGCATAGTACGTCGAAGTTAATGACCAACAAACGAAAACGTATGTGCCCCCCCCCCCCCCAACTTCTATATGTTTGCGTCTTGTGTGCCGATATCAGATATGGCTAGCTTTTAACGACATCACGGCAAAGGGCACCGAGATGATTGAAACCGCCCTTCCTTGCAGCGAAGTATACGCGGCTTATTCTGTGCTTCTTACTTGCTACGTGTAGATATGGGACTCCGGATAGAAGAACAGAACGAACGTGTAGTAAAGACATTCCCAAAGCGTAATGTGGTGGACCTATTATCCTCGGCGTCCCCACGTACCCTCGGTCCACGTGGCAGTGTTGTGATGGCTTTTATCAGTAGTGCAAAGCGGTGAAAGATCGAGCTAAGGGCAACCCTCACTGAAGTGTGCCTGTTGTTGTCGAGCAAGAAATACACGACGCCATTTTTCTGATGCAGAGAGAGAATGGATTAACAACTCGACAATGATTGGTACCGATGGGGGTTCGATCCTGGCCACAAATACTTTTTTTTCCAACACCTTATCTCTCTGCCTCGAACCACAAGTGGAACGCTTGCGAGTCGAGACACGCACAATAATGTTTTTTCCGTAAATACACATACGTGTATGCAGAGAAGTAGTGGTTGTGAAGAGGAGCTTGCTCCCCTTTCTACTCATACGCCAAGCTGGCGCTCAGTTAGTGTGTAGCGTCGATCGTCGTGCGGGTTAGACTCTTTTCTGGTAACAGCAATTATGGTCTGCTCTCCTCCTGCAACCCTTAGTCTATGAGAACTGATGTAGACTCTGCCCCAGGGCAAATTTCATGGGAAGAGAGAAAGGGAGGGATGCGAATATAGAGTACAACCCCCAAGCTCAACATGGTACAGAGGCACCGAAACACCGACTCTCTCTTCATATTTCTGTTTTCTTCTGTAGATTTCCGATACCATTTCTTCTCTCCTCGCAGCGTTACAATACTGGGGCTGGATATTCGGCCCTTTCACTCTGTGGATTGTCGGAAGCCGACAGGGCGTGGCCAAATCATTTGTGGTGAGCTTCGTGGGGACGTAACAGCAATGGTTGCATGACATAGAGCCTACGTTGTTCTTGCAATGTTCGATCTGCACAGACTACAGTATCCATGGTGACGGGCGCACGCGCAAACCAAAATTATTCGAGCGTGTGCCGATCATCGGGAAAAGAGTGACCCTCACTTGCTTCCAGACCGGCCCAAAACCGATCACACCAATCCTTTGGGAGACGACTGGACCTTTCAACGCATGTACTCTCCAGGCATACGGTTCGTGGCCCGCCACCTGGTCCTTACCACCCTCACCCTGTTGGGGATCGCGGCTGGGAGCGTTGGGATGAGCTTGCCACCGCCCCAACATTTGGATGCCGCATCTCCAGACACTGCGATCAACTCATCACTGCGTGATATTGCAGGTGGCCTGTCGTCGACAACCCCAGCACGCTCCTCGTCGGGGGAGAACACTCGGCGCCACACACTAGGCTCAGTCGACCTCAACGCTACACCTTCTCCAAACACGTAAGCTATCGTGCAGCAGTGCTGGGTGTGTCTATTTCACTAAATAACGATTTATAGCCATACAAGCGTCTTCCTGGACAATACTGAAGTCTACAGGCAGACGTTCGCCTGTGACTTGCATACTTGGTTGGGACGCTTACTACACGGACGAGTCTAGCCTTTGTCGCGCATATGTTTCATGATTGCAGCACATCGACCGTATTGCCTAGGCTACAGTATGGGCTAACGTCACTCAACACGAGAAGGAGTATACTGTAGTCGCATGTGTCACGCTTCGTCAGTCAGAGACTACAATACTGCGAAAGCGGCAAGCCTCGTGTGGTCCACGTTGATTTTGGCCGCCGCACCATCGCCAACAGAGTAAGCCCGAGTTGGAATAATCGCAGGAACTGCTCGTGTGCAGACGCGTGGTATATGGCAAGCGTGTCGTTGTGAGGACAGCCACGTGATGGACAGGGGGGCAGCCGGAAACACACGGCTCTCGATAAAACTTTGAAATCCAACACGCCCGAATAGTCCCGAAGTCTAATTTTTTGATACGCGTGCGTGCGTGGTATCTTCATTCCGAGGCTACTCACAATGCGCTTACAGCAGCAAAGTGGACATGGGACACATCCGCTCCACTTGCAGCTGGCCATCACGCTTACCGGAGGTTGTTGAGACGGTGAACGGCATGCACAGACAAACGTGTGAGGTAGTGAATCCGATCAGTCCAGCCAGCGGCCGAGGACATGGGGGGGTTTCAGTTATATGGCGGTTGAACAAAGACCCCCGAACAACTGTGTTTGTGTTGAAACTTCGTAGGCGAACTGCAGTACACCAACAACACGCAATCGCCGCGCAAAGGATTAGAGAAGACATGTCAGACAAAGTTGTAATTACATCGTTGCTCCTCGGCCGAGGGGGTCCTAGAGGGTGTAAACAACGTCAACAGACCCTCCGGAACTCGCTGTGGCAAACCTGGCCATAGGCCGTGTGCGGGGTTACGAATCTCTCCCGACCTGGATAAATCCAAATCCAATCAGTCGCAGCTAGTCGGCCGAGGACATGGGGGGGTTCAGATATACGTCGGTTGAAGAAGAAAGACCTCCGAACAACTGTGTTTGTGTTGAAACTTCGTCGGCGAACTGCAGTTCAGGCGAACTGCAGTACACCAACAACACGCAATCGCCGCGCAAAGGATTAGAGAAAGCATGTCAGATACAGTTGGAATCATATCGTTGCTCCTCGGCCGAGGGGGTCCTAGAGGGCGTAAACAACGTAAATAGACCCTCCGGAACTCGCTGTGGCAAACCCGGCCATAGGTTACGAATCTCTCCCGACCTGGATAAATCCGAGTCCAATCAGTCGAACCTAGTCGGCCGAGGACATGGGGTTCCAGATATATGTCGGTTGAAGAAAGACTGTGTTTGTGTTGAAACTTTGTCGGCGAACTGCAGTACACCAACAACACGCAATCGCCGCGCCAAGAATTATCTAGTCTAAATATGTCAGGCAAAGTTGTCATCACATCGTCGCTCCTCGACCGAGGAAGTCATAGAGGGTGTAAACAACGACAACAGACCCTCCGGAACTCGCTGTGGCAAACCCGGCCGTCAGGCGATCTTCGCGATGGGGTGTGTGTCCAGATACATTTTGAATACATATGTCGAGCAACGTACACTTCGGGCCCTCCCTTTGTCACACCTCACCGCCGCTATTCTATCGACCATAGAGCTAAGGCGTCGTGTGAGTGTGTTTCGACATATTGTACGATCCGTTGCATAACCTTGATGATTCTTTGTGGCCTATATCGCATCTCGGTGGATTTGTGATTTCCTGCCTCAGGGTTGCCGAATTTGTGTCTCATTGGTGGCCTTGATTAAACAGAGTACGTTGAAGACGATTAAATAGCATCGAGCTTGATCAATGAGGCATTTTCTCGAAGAGCACTCACCCGAGGTGGGGGTGTATACGGGCTCCGGGGTTACGTTTGTTTGTGAAATATTTCAAAACATACTACAAGTTTCCCAGTTGGCGCCGCCACGTGTTGAGACATTTGATACTACCGGTTACAACCGATCTCGGTCAATCGGCCGAGGACATCGTTTCCTGATTTATATTTGGCTCGAAAATGGACATGTACGACGACTGTTTCCAAATTTCTGGCGCCGATCTGCAGTACACAAAAAAACGTACTTAGTCACGCCCTGAAAAAGGAATTTGTCACGCGACAGGTTCCGACATACCGATAGGTAGCGCTCCTTTGCCGAGTTATTCCTAGAAAAAGAGACAAATATTTGATCGGGGGCACTAGCTGTCGTATAACGGGCCATCGCAAAAGTCCATCGTCCCTGTGGGGTGCGTGTGCTCAGAGGTAGGGGGATTCTCGGACGAACACGTATCTCGCAACTGAACCCTTAATACCCCTGGGCTGTCTTTCTCGCAGGCCGGACCATCGCGCTCGTTCAAGGCATGTTGTACATGTGTTGATTTTCGGAGCCCGCACAATCCTGTAAAACCCGACGACCTTGGTGTTTGTGCATCTCGAGGAACCTTCCCCTGAGTGTGGCACTTGCCACCTCTGTGAGTGAGATTGTCCGTGCGTATTTGCTGTTGAAAATGCGCTTAACAAACCTCCCTTTCACACCCGACGCTGCACCACGACCTTGGTGCTTTCAGTGTGTTCAGGAAGTTTCAGGATGTACAAAAATGCAGGTTCAAGGCCAGGTTGAACAAAACCGTGGATACTGCGGTGGAGATAGCGTGTCAAACTGCGGCCAACGAGTTCGGAAGGCCTGTCGACGACTTCACCACATTGGCTCGCCAGAGTCTCGTGTCTCACAACGGTGGTCGAACAATAGGCGAAGGAGACCCGGCATCTCCGGACAAGCCCATGCACGCCATCAGGGAAACCTGGGCGAAAATTAATCAGCCCCACGTCGTAGCGGCCGAGGCCGGGTATAATGCGCGACGGACCATCCTCGGTGCGATCGCCGGCGAGAAGGTGAAGTACAAACACGCCAACGAATTCCTAGGAGGTACTCTGAGCCGGAAATCCTTCAACGAGGCAAAGGAACGGAGATTGACGGCTCTCGAAGACGGCGACGTGTCGGCATTGTAAGTACGTCAAGTACGTCAAGGTTGTGTGACAGCCAGGGTACTGTTTGTTTTCGTCAGTCCGTGGCGGTGGATCTGCCGCACCCGACAGGGAATCGAGCAGGACACATCGGTTGTGCGGCCTCGTCGTGCCTCTACCGTCTGTCGACGCTAGGTTATGAAAGAGCATGACAGCGACCCAAGGTAGCTGGTCGGCCGAGGACCTGAATACGCTGCAAAACACTCACTTGTTCGGCTGGGGGTAGCAGTTGCGAACCATTCACGCATGCCACGTTTCTGTACCTTATCCATGCAGGGCAGGGAAGAGAAAAATGAGGTCCGATAACTTGCAGGAGAAGTACCCAATGGCATGCTGTCGGGTGGAGCAGAGTATTCTCGAGCGCACCCAGCCTTCTCCAAACCTTACGAAGACGAATCACGACTACCGGCAGCGTGGGGATCACATTCGGTCTGACGCGGACAACTCTTTGGTCTGCGTCCACCCGGAGAAGTGTGAAACTCACAGAGTGCACTACATGACTGGGACCCAGCAGCACCTGTATCACCAGTGCATGGATGACCTACAAGTGGCTGTGAGTGCCATACTCGCTATGCACGCACAGCACAGTAGTTGTCTGTGTAATCGGTTGGTATGTGCCGTTTGGTTGACATACGATACCAGTATATGATGAAGAGAACTTCAGGAGTCTCCATTGGCGTCACCTCTCAGTCTGCACGTATCCGGCTACATGAGGCCTTCACAAGTAACTGACGCCCCACCGTGTCCGTCCTGCATACGTCCGGCGCCGCGCGTATCGAAGTTTAGTGCCGGGAGAGCTGAAATTGCCTCTATTTCCCGAAGTTCTTTCGACAAGATGGTCCCCTTCTACGTGGTGGAGCAATCAATACGATCCTGCCTCTGCGTCCATTGCTACAAGGCAAAACTTATCACTGTTGCCCTGTACCAGCTGTGGCCAACCCTTCACCATGGCGATAACTCGGGTTCAGGCTGCACGTGCAACTGCGGGTTTTGCTCGGATGGAGCATGTCGGACCTTCCTGCCGTTCGCCACGGAAAAGTCGGTGCACGGCATGGGGGACCTCAGCGACCTGCTCCTGTGCGAAAAGGTCTTCATCTACAGAGGTCAAAATGGCAAAGACGTCAAGGCACATAGGTCGGTCTGTGTGTCAGGACATTGCCCAACATGCCAGCGCAAGCAAGCGGCGTTCTTCGGTTGTCCCCGTCATCAGGGCACTACCGATCGACGTTTCCCTTCTTCTGCCGCCACCTTGGGCGCGTGCCCTAGCGCCATGGAAGGCCAGCCAGGAAGGGTGAAGTGGTCCATGTTTACCTCTGTGGATGCTGAAGGACGCGCAACGGACGCCCGCCGCCTCGCTGGACCGCAGCCACCCGACGACGATGATGGCGACTGGGAACCAAGAGTGGCGTCGGATACATCTAGGCCGAAAAAGGTGAATGCGAGGTTACCGAAACGATCGCAGTGATGTGCTGGGGTCGGTCAATGTTTGCGTATTATAGAGCCCGCTGGTCTCGAAAAACATGACCGGCTATTCCCAGTCGTTTACTTTCCTCAGTTTCCTGACTTTCGGCAAGTAGGTATGGCAAGTACATAGCTACGGCCGCGGGTGTAGGCTCCTCGACCGATCAGCGGCCACCACGTGAAACACGTGAAAATGAGATGCTACCCATGCCTTAAAGCTGTCTCCTAAGAACTCGATACGTAATGATCTACATAGCTTTGGGCACGTAGGCCCTCGCCCACGACAAAGATTGCCACCGGCGCGCTACACCTCGTTGTTGTGACTTTCCTAAGATCGACAAGCAGTACGGCGTGGTAGTTGCGGAATTAGCTGGCATCGAGCCATCGATCGATTCGTGAAGGGATTACTCTGTACTGGACGCAGCGTTGTACGCAATACTGTTTCTCAGCGTTCGGGTGTTTGATAGTATACGCACATCATAACATCCCTTAATCGTGGTTTACTGCCTCCCGGCTCTGTAGATTGCATTGCTTATGCTTGAATCAACAACCTGGAGCTTGAAAACTCTCAGATAGACTATGGACTACAATTGAATAAGCTCGTCCAACTGTCCCCTACCTCCTCGCTGATGACCCACCTCAAGCTAGTCGATAGAGCAGCTGGTAGCGAGAACGTGCGTGCTTGTGTGGTCCTGAAGGGCTGTCCCTGATCATCGGAAACAGACAAGAGTGGCGTGTACCCATGTAATCTCGGGGTGAATACGAACAGCACCACGTCGATGTCTATCATTTGGCCATATCCCGTCCCAGGCTGTTGCTACCAAGACGGGGACTGTCGACGATTTCACCAAAGAATTTAAGGACATATTCCGGCGATACATTCCTCACCGGAGGCAGTATCACAACCAACGGAGCGCGTTCCACGAAACCCTACGTACCCTGGAGGAAGGTACGGTGGTTTTCGTCTTCGACTTCCAGGAGCAGCTTCAGCTCATCGAGCAGGACGAAGTACAAGCCCAGCACTGGCAGCACGAAAGTGTAACGATATTCCCCTGTCCCATCTACTTCAAGTGGAAGGGCCGTGTGTGGTCCTACTCTTTCCAAGTTCTCAGCGACGATAGAACCCAGGACCATGCGTGGGTGCAGCATGTCATGTTCAAGATTCTGACGGAGCATGTCCCAGCGTTGATGCGGAAACTAGGCGCTCCCGCCATGGTGCTAGCGATCTTCTTCACCGATAACTGCGCCAAGCAGTTCAAGTGCAGGTTTCATTTCGGCTGGCTTGCTTCCCGCGCGGTGATGGTTTGTGACACCAACGGCGAGTCTACCAACGTACCAGTGCACATTGAGCATCACTACTTTGGTAGTTGCCACGGAAAAAGCTCTTCTGATAGCGAAGGGGCCAACACCAAAGGCGTAACGAGGCACAACATCATCAACCAGTCCTGGGTAGTCCAGAGCCCCAGACACCTCTGTACCCTCCTCGGTGAATCGATGGACTTCATGCTTTTGGAGCCGACCGAAGACGAAGCGATGACCTTTGAGACTGCCAGGACAAGCAGCAGAGGTGGAGATCAGTTGCTCATGACCAAGGCGAGTATACGATGGTCCTGACATGGAGGGTGGTGTAGGGTGTGGATCTTTATTTTCATTTTTTCTGCGTTATGAAAATAATAGATAGTGGTGATTGCCTACAACCTAACCGTCCAGATGAAATTGCAAGTATGACGGCATACGTACTTTGAGCTGTAGCCGACAATGCAGTTAGGCAGAATCAGGGACGGATGAAACCTCGGACGGAGCTGGCGATCTATATCCAACCAAAACACTATCGCCTTTCCACGTGGCCACACCGAAAAACATTGGCATGGGGACACCTGCGTGTCAAACTGACCCGACCACCTTCATATCGCCTGATGATTCTACCGTTAGGTGTGGGGAGGCGAAAGCAGATCAGACGAGAGAAAGACACTTCTGATCACGAAGAAGCCGAATACGCTCCTAGGCAGAAAGTACATTTTCCAAGCCGCAGGGGCCATTTCGGGAGCAGTTCGTTCAGCTTGTCGCTCCGAAGCGAAGGCGATCAAGGTTCAAGGATGCCAAGCCATCAGCAAAACCGTCGCCACCGAAACGCCAGGCGTCCTGGCTACCTACACCTTGTCCTGCAGGTAAGTTCACGGTCATTATCTTTGCCAACACACTCTCACTGAAAATATACCCGGTATGTCGGTCGAATAGCACCCGACCTGCGTTACATCCAAGTGTTTGGTGCACAGCATTTTGTAACTTGGCATTTTTTTTTTGGTATTTACGCTGATCGGTCGAACAGCCACGACCCACTTTCCTGCAGGTTGTGCTGGTAAGTTGCGGGAGGGAAACAAGGTCGCCTCTCTTTCGTTCAATACAACTACCATTCGAAATCCCGTAGAGATGTTTGGGTTAGCCTGGTGTTCCTGCGATCACTTACTACATCCAACTCCAAGTATTTAGGTGTTTCGTGAGTAACATTTTGGGGCTTGGCATTTCGTTTTTTGGTATTTACGCTGATCGGTCGAACAGCCATGACCCACTTCCGTGCATTTTGTGCTGGTCAGTTGCGGGAGGGAAACAAGGTCGTCTCTCTTTCGTCCAGTACAACTATCATTCCATATTCTGTAGAGATGTTCGGAGCTCCTCGGTCGAATAGCGAGTTAGCCTGGTGTTCCTGCGATCACTATACATTGTTTGGTGAATAATAACTTGTGACTTGGCACTTTCTTTTTTTGCCTTTGGTATTTACGCTCTTCGGTCGAACAGCCGCCACCAAAATTCCTTCATGTTGTGCTGGTAAGTTGCGCGACGAAAACAACGCCAACTCTCTTTCGTCCAGTACAACTATCCCCCAACATTCTATACATGTATTTGAAGCTCCTCGGTCGAAGAGCAGAGAGTTAGCTTGGTGTTCCTGCGTTCACTTACATCCCAAATGTTTGGAACAAATTGTCACTTTGGCTTCAAATTGGCATTTTGGGTTTGGTATTTACGCTGATCGGTCAAAACAGTATATACCAATTCCTTGGATGATGTTCGGCTGGTAAGTTTCACCGACGGAACCAGGGTAACTACTACTTTTGTGCAATACTCACCATCACTCAGTATGCATATTATCTGTGTATTTGGAGCTGGTCGGTCGAAATGTAGCGAGCTACAATAGTGTGGTGTTCCTGCCGTCACTCGGCATCGTATTTGGTATCTGATCGGTCGAGTAGCCGCGTCAGAATCGTCCATTCCAGAGGTAATTGTTGTCCCTGGTTCGATTGTTGACCCCTGCATTGATTTCCCACAGTTGTGAGCTCTGCAGAGATGGAAAAACGGAGAAGTGTAATTTGTTCCGCGAAGGCATCATGGAGGCACCTGCAGAGTGGTCCCGGCGAGGAAGCCACGACGACGAGGAGACCCCAAAGGAGAGGGAGATGGAACTCGTGTTCACTCGAATGAGGAGCGCACTACCATATGGATCAGTCGCTTTGATGCGTGTTCACCCAGAAGAGTACCAAGGCCAAGATGTAGTCCCGATTTTCATCGGGCGCAAGGCTCCATCCGACTACACTAGTAGCTTCGCGACGGATGGCATGTTTTCCGAAGGCGATGTTATGGTGTGGATTCACGACGTTTTTAGTCACGTACGCGGCGTAGAGTATGACGTGCCCAAAGTTCTGCCAGTCGACGAAAATAGAGCGGTTCCGCTCACCTCTCTTGCAGGGCTAGGCCAGGGAATAGGGGGGTACATGGAGAGGTTGCGGGGAGACGGAACTAGTGCGACAAGGAGATATCGAATGCGTCCAGGTGTTATAGAGAATGCTCGCTCCAATCTGGTCATCATGTCAGAGCGTCCACAAGATGCTTTCGTGGACTTCCTGCCGGAAATAATGAAAGGTTCTGACGAGAGGCGGGCCCACGTCAGGGAAAACCTTTTCCAACCGGGTGAAGTAGTGAGGAAAGGGTTCAAAGCTCCACCGCAGGGGAGGAACACAGCGTGGAGAGGTTTGAAAGCGATTGAGGCAGCGGTTGTGGACGTGATAACGTCCCCCGAAGAACGACGCAATCGCTATAGGCTACAGTGGAGAGGAGAGTCACGAGTTCTTGCGTTGGCGGCCGTTCGGCGTGATGTCGATGAGGGTTACCTCGAGCGTTGCGAACGTTTGTCGTCCTTGTCGAGTTGATGATGGTCAAGATATCAACCGAGTATCGCCTGTCTGCTGGGGGGCAAGACGGTAGCAGGTATAGCGCTAGCGTTAGGCGCAACTCCTCAGGCAAGGCCTGGTTGCGAATGAGCATCTAGTGGTCCCCCCGGGGAAAAATGTGCTACTTGTTCTTGTGGCCAAGAGATCTCCTCGATAAATCAGGAGGGGGGCCGTCTTTGATCATTTTCCTAAGAAAGCTCTTGCTGTAGACTGTGGCGGACGTCCTGGCGCCCACGTGTTACGTTTTTGGGCATCAGCTGGATGGATGGCAATAAGTCCCTATGGCTGTGCTGTCCGTCACCTCAGTAGATACGAGACTGCGCTGTGGGGAAGTGACGCATAGAAATATCTATTGGAACTTTGAACATATGGACATACATGTGGGGCTATGTGGCTTGAAGTTGTGCGAGTTGTTCTGCATGCATCTGTTCTGTGTCCCAGATACTTTGACGCGGTGTTGACCAGGATCGATCTTGGACGAGGAGTATCCTCGATCGACTACACATCCAAGTGATTACGGGATGAACGTTCCCAGCATCGTTCCAGCATGTCCTGGAACGTTGATTGAGGGCTGTATGGTATTCAGTGGCGTCCCGTCGCTAGGGCTTCGACGACGGTGTGCCCTCCAGTTGGTTTGGTTTTTCTAATTTGGCGACACCCTAGACAAATAGCCTCCACGGTAGAATGTAACGATGGCACCAAGAGCAAGGAGGTTGACTGGACTCGTAAAAATACAATCGGTCATCATGTTCTTTCCCGAATCATCTTGCTTTAACAAGCTCAGCAGTGCGGCTTGAAGGCTCCTATATGGACGGACCACTCGGTGATTATACCACTCGTTCGACCGTCTAGATTTTTTGGTGAGGGTACGACGTTTCGCGTCGACAAGCCCCTTGCATATCGCCGGCCCCGTGCATGTCGGGCAGAACATGTTTGAAACAAGTATGCCTACTGGCGTATGACATAGGCATGGAAACGGTAGTGAAATATAGTCCCCAAAAAGTGACACCCCTACCGTAGCATGACTCGAAAGTTTGTTGTCGAAGACCGAATAAACTGTAGTTTATTGTGCACGGAAGAATTCGGAACATCACCCAGATCTACGGTTGTATTTGAGTTCTTGTTGTGGCGTGTTGGTTGGGTAGTCTTGGTTTGGTTTTCTGGGGTCTTACAAAAAGAAAGGTCTCACGGAGTTCTCATTCTGCTGCCTCTCGCTGCTCCTGCATCAAGAGTATGATAGACGCGTGTCTACTGGACCAAGGGCCACGTGTTGAGGAATGCACAGTGTGTAACACGCAGCCCGCGTCGGAGGGTCACCCGGGAAGGAGGGCAGCAGCTAGCCACATCGAAGTTTGGACCCGTAGCTAGCAGAAATTCGTAGCGTACGCGACGAGGGCAAGATGATGATGGAACACGCTCGGCTGGAGCGACCAGCCGTGGAACTACGAGGGGACTACTACCTACTCTGGGGGCTTGACAACCCGCGTAGTATGTGTCTTCGTGTCAAATCTCATCTAGGGCTGGCTAATCAAATCTCATCCACCACCATCGTTATCAATAGACAGCCGTGCCGTCACCGTGTCACCTTGCCCGCGGTGCAACTCCGTCGTGTGTCATGCTGGAGGTATGCATAGGACGCCGCCACATGAGATCACACAGTTCGCCCAGTCTGCTCGACAGCAGTCTGCTGTGTGCTCCCATTTGTACTTCTCGTCTGCCTCGGCCAACGTTCAGTTTCTGCAACCGAGCGGCAGGCGAACAGCAATCGAGGGCTACTGTTGTGCCTATATACATACCGGTACATCCTCATCATGACGCCACCTGTACGGGGATGCTGGTATTCGGCTATCTATGCGCAACCATGCGTAACCGTCTCCACCACCCAATGCACTAAACGTGATTGAACCAACGCACTACACATGATTGAACTCCCGTGTGGGAATGTAGGTACGCCATGAAAACGAGAAAATAGAAACGAAGTCGTAGGCGCGGCTGATGATGTATGATACCACTCCCCATAGCATCAGGCGGAATAATGTCGCTAGAACGGTGCCCTGCTGCTGAGCTCGGGGCTGGCTTCGACCATTGCCGCCAACTCAGTGGAAAGTCGGATCCGGGGTGGACAATGAATAGCGTGCAATGTTAAACAACAATGAGTTGTCGCTCGAACGGTGCCCTGCTGCTTAACGCGGGGCTGGCTTCGACCATTGCCGCCACCTCAGCAGGTAGTCGGATCCGGGGTGGACAACAAATGACATGCAATGTCAAACAACGATAAATTGTCGCTCGAAGAGTGCCCTGCTGCTGAGATCGGGGCTGGCTTCGACCATTCCCGCCAACTCAGTAGGTAGTCGGATCCGGGGTGGACAACGAATAGCATGCAATGATAAACAACAATAAGTTGTCGCTCGAACGGTGCCCTGCTGCTGAGCTCGGGGCCGGCTTCGGCCGACGCAATCACCTCAGGAGGTAGTCGGATCCGGGGTGGACAATGAATCAAGCAACGTTAAACAACACTGAATTGTCGCTCGAACGGTGCCCTGCTGCTGAGGTCTGGGCTGGCTTCGACCATTGCCGCCAACTCAGTAGAAAGTCGGATCCGGGGTGGACAATGAATAACATCCAATGTTAAACAACAATGAGTTGTCGCTCGAACGGTGCCCTGCTGCTGAGCTCGGGGCTGGCTTCGACCATTGCCGCCACCTCAGCAGGTAGTCGGATCCGGGGTGGACAATAAATGACATGAAATGTCAAACAACGATAAATTGTCGCTCGAACAGGGCCCTGTTGCTGAGCTCGGGACTGGCTTCGACCATTGCCGCCACCACAGCAGGTAGTCGGATCCGGGGTGGACAATGAATAACATGCAATGTCAAACAACGATAAATTGTCGCTCGAACAGGGCCCTGTTGGTGAGTTCGGGGCTGGCTTCGGCCGTTGGCCGCCAACTCAGTAGGTAGTCGGATCCGGCGTGGACAACGAATGACATCCAATGACAAACAACAATGAATTGTCGCTCGAATGGTGCCCTGCTGCTGAGCTCGGGACCGGCTTCGGCCGTCGCAACGACCTCAGCAGGTAGTCGGATCCGGGGTGAACAATGAATCAAGCAACGTTCAACAACACTGAATTGTCGCTCGAACGGTGCCCTTTCTGCTGAGCTCGGGGCTGGCTTCGACCATTGCCGCCAAGTCAGTAGAAGGTCGGATCCGGGGTGGACAATGAATAACATGCAATGATAAACAACAATGAGTTGTCGCTCGAACGGTGCCCTGCTGCTGAGCTCGGGGCTGGCTTCGACCATTGCCGCCATCTCAGTAGGTAGTCGGATCCGGCGTGGACAACGAATGACATCCAATGACAAACAACAATGAATTGTCGCTCTAATGGTGCCCTGCTGCTGAGCTCGGGGCCGGCTTCGGCCGTCGCAACGACCTCAGCAGGTAGTCGGATCCGGGGTGGACAATGAATCATGCAACGTTCAACAACACTGAATTGTCGCTCGAACGGTGCCCTTTCTGCTGATCTCGGGGCTGGCTTCGACCATTGCCGCCAACTCAGTAGAAGGTCGGATCCGGGGTGGACAATAAATGACATGCAATGTCAAACAACGATAAATTGTCGCTCGAACAGGGCCCTGTTGATGAGTTCGGGGCTGGCTTTGACCATTGCCGCCAACTCAGTAGGTAGTCGGATCCGGCGTGGACAACGAATGACATCCAGTGACAAACAACAATGAATTGTCGCTCGAACGGTGCCCTGCTGCTGAGCTCGGGGCCGGCTTCGGCCGTCGCAACGACCTCAGCAGGTAGTCGGATCCGGGGAGGACAATGAATCAAGCAACGTTAAACAACACTGAATTGTCGCTGGAACGGTGCCCTTTCTGCTGAGCTCGGGGCTGGCTTCGACCATTGCCGCCAACTCAGTAGAAGGTCGGAAATGGGGTGGACAATGAATAACATGCAATGTTTAACAACAATGAGTTGTCGCTCGAACGGTGTACTGCTGCTGAGCTCGGGGCTGGCTTCGACCATTGCCGCCATCTCAGTAGGTAGTCGGATCCGGGGTGGACAACGAATAGCATGCAATGATAAACAACAATGAGTTGTCGCTCGAACGGAGCCCTGCTGCTGAGCTCGGGACTGGCTTCGACC